>VZRH01005656.1:161142-173286 GCA_013397555.1 Urocynchramus pylzowi | reverse complement strand
GTCGCCTTGGGGGGTTCCCTGTCCCAGGAAGCAAAGCACAGCTATGGCTGACCTGTGGCTGATATCACCTACATGGGCTGGGTTTCAGTTGCATTCTGTGTTCCCTTCCACCAAAATCAAATGCTTCCTTCCTATTTTATGGCAAAACCCAGTAAAAACTCAGCTCTGACAGTCAAATGAAGCATTGAAACATGCAGAGAAGGTGATGAGAAGGTCTGACCAAATCCCTTCAGTACAGCCAGTCCGCGTCCAGGTGCCAGTGAGGAGGGTTTGGCTGTGGTTTTGGGGAGATAAGGGAGGGGTCAATCATTCTGCAGCAGAAAAAGGTTTCCCACAGCCTGCCCTGGATCTCAACAGCTTTTTGGGGTCCCCACAGGGCCACCTGAGCGAGGGCTACGGTCAGCTCTGCAGCATCTACCTCAAACTGCTGAGAACCAAGATGGAATTTCACACCAAGGTAAGCCTCCCCATCCCTGTCCCCAGAGCTGTAGCAAGGGGTGGGCACTGAGGTGACAGCAAGGTACCAGCATGGCCATCCTGCTGCCTCCATGAAATAGTCCCAAAGCTGCCAGTGGCCATCAAAAATGGCCCAAGGACCAGTGCTTCAGGGGTGGCAGGATTCCTGGTGACCCAGAGCTCCTTGGGCTGGGCTGGGAGTTGGTGGATTACAAGTCATAGGAGACACACACACCCCATTCTCCCCCAGCTATCCTAGATGGGAAAACTGCTGGAAAGAGGCGTTTTCTGTGCCCATCACCCTGTTTTGGAAGTGTGATGTGACCTTCCCCAAAAGGCCAGGGCAGGTAGTCCCTGGGGCAGATATCACTCCATCCTGTCCAGCTCTCTGCTGGCAGCCCTATCTCCTCCCTGCTAGGCAGGTTTCTCAGCCCAGGGAGAATCAGCTTTTCTTGCTGGGAAGAGAACAGATGCTGTGGATTAGGGATGCTGTGGTCACCCAGAGTTCAAAGACCCTGTGCTACCTCCCTTTTCCCCCACATCACTCCCCTGGCTCTTCCAAGAGCTGACTTTGAGGCTGCAGGATCACAGCCCTGGTGCTCCCAGAGCTGTGGCCAGACCAGGAGATTGTCTGGAACCCTTTCCTGACTCCTGTTTTCCCCACAGAATCCCCGATTCCCTGGAAATCTGCAGATGTCTGACCGGCAGCTTGATGAGGCTGGGGAGAACGACGTCAATAACTTGTGAGTGCAGGGCAGGGGAAGGTCTGGGAGGGAGTGGGTGCAGGTGGGTGGCACGATCTGCCCAACCCCACCGGCAGTATGACCAAGCAGGGACAGGACCCTTCCTCATGGGTGTCCTTGGGAGCAGTCCCCAACCATCCTCTACCCTGTTTCCTAGTTTTCAGCTGACGGTGGAGATGTTTGACTACCTGGAGTGTGAGCTGAACCTCTTCCAGACAGGTAAAGGCCTGAATTACTCTGAGACACGGTGGAGTGAGAGATCTGCTGGAGTCCAGCCCCTTCGTGGGCTGGTCCGAGCTGGATGAGGGGATGTTGGCTGAGGCCACCACAGCTCAGCTCTTCTATGGGCACTTCACCTGAATTATGGTTCAACAAGGCAAAGTGGAAGGTGCTGCACCTGGTATCAATCCAGGCTGAAGGATGAAGGGATGGAGAGCAGCCCTGCCAGGAAGGACTTGGGGATGCTGGAGGATGAGGAGTTCAACATGGCCCAGCCATGTGTGCTCCAAAGCCCCCCATGTCCTGGGCTGATCCCCCAGCAGGGCAGCAGCTGCCTCCAGCCCTGGTGTCCCAGCACTGGGGGGACATGGGGCTACTGGAGCAAGTCCAGAGGAGGCCACAGAGATGCTCTGAGGGCTGGAGCCCTTCTGCTCTAGAGACAGGTAGGAGAGTTGAGGGTGTTCAGCTGGAGAACAGAAGGGCCCAGGAAGACCTTAGAGCTCCTTCCAGTGCCTAAAGGGGCTCCAAGAGCACCAGAAAGGGACTTTAGACAAGGGATGGAGTGACAGGACAAGGGGGAATGGCTTCCCACTGCCAAAGGGCAGGGTTAGGTGGGAAATTGGGAAGAAATTCTTGGCTGTGAGGGTGGTGGCACAGGTTGTCCAGGGAAGCTGCGGCTGCCCCATCCATGGAAGAGTTCAAGGCCAGGCTGGATAGAGTTTGGAGCACCCTGGTCTAGTGGAAGATGTTGGAATGAGATGGTCTTCTGCTGCTCCAAGGTGGTTTTGGAGCATCTTCCTTCTGGCACACCCAGCACACTCCATTGGCCAGTGGGACAACAGTGTCAGGCAGAGCACAGGAGTCATGTGTCAGCTCTGCCCAGGGACACAGCTGGGGCTCAGTCCCAGTTGGAGGCCTATGGTGCCAGGCTGGAGTGTTTCCAGGCCTGGGTGGGAGACCTGGGTGGGAATTTTGCCTCCCACTGAGCTCACAAACAGCTGCAGGGCAACAGGCTGTGTCCCTAAGGGCCAGTAAGTGCCTTGCTCTGGATGACATCTGTGGATTTGGCAGACACAGTATGGCACCCTGGGATGCTGCTGGATCTGATCCTGCACTCCTTCCCTGCAGTGTTCAGCTCCCTGGACATGTCGCGCTCCGTGTCAGTGACAGCAGCAGGGCAGTGCCGTCTGGCCCCACTCATCCAGGTGATTCTGGACTGCAGCCACCTCTACGACTACACTGTCAAGCTGCTCTTCAAGCTCCACTCCTGTGAGTGTCCCCAGCACCACTGCCTTTGATGGGGGGGACACACAGGGAGGCACTGGCTCCACCACCCTGCTCAGCCTGGGCTGTTTACTACCACCTCTTCCCCCACCTCTTTTGGGGGGTGAAGGGAGTCACCGTGGCAAAACCCATATCCTTCAGGATCTGGAATTATGGCAGCCACCAGCCCACACTTCTGTCTGCCCTGAAGAGCGTGGGCTGTGGTCCCCTCCTGTAGCGGGGCACTGCGTGGAGTATTCGGACCCCCAGAGGAGGGTGGCCATGTCTGGGATAGAGCTGTCTGCACGTGGCTGTGCTGATGGGTTGTTCCCTGATCCATGAAGACACCCGCTGACATTTCTGCTTTCTGCTTCTTCCAGGTCTGCCAGCAGATACACTGCAGGGCCACCGGGATCGCTTCCTGGAGCAGTTCCGAAAGTAAGTGCCCAGACCCAGAGCATTGGTGCTCTGGGAGTGCTCCCAAGGCACTGAGATCAAACATGAGCGAGTAGGGATATGCTGTGGTCTCTGGTACATGATTATTTAGAGTAACCAAAACAAAAACTGGCCACCAAGAGCAGGGAGGGGATGTCATGGTGCCAGGGGAGGATGTCATTTTGCCGAGAGACAGCTTGATTCAAGGTCACAAACTCAAAGAGCAGATAGCAGTGCTGACTGTGCTCTGACCACACAGGGACTAACCTTGGGACAGGAATCAACAGCGCCGAGATCCTGACTGGGATGCTCAGGTGACTGGGAGAGGTGGAAGCTAGGAGTGGTGTGGCTGGGCACTGTCCCTCCTCCCCAAAACTTTAAGTCCTGGAGGGAGGTACCCTGCTTCTGGGGAGGGTGCTCCTGCAAGAACTGAAGGTGAGGATGTTGGCTCCAGGCAGGAAGCCCGCCTGCTCCTGAGAACTTTAAGTAGGCAGGAAGTGGTTTAGGTTGGAAGGCGCCTCTGAAGGTCATCAGGTACAACCCCCTGCCATGGGCAGGGACACCTTCCACTAGACCAGGTCGCTCAAGTTCCAGATCCTTCTCCCTGCCCATCAGCCTGGGATTTATGAGATAAACCCTCCAGCAGTAGGAGGACTTCCAGGACCTGCCCTGAGTTTGGTGGCAGCACAAAACATATTCCCCTCCAGAGCAGTACAGTGGCCAGGTGACACCCCCTGGAGCCAGGCAAGGGGTTGTCCAGGTTGAACAAGAACCATCCCTAACCATTCCCTGCTCCTTGCAGGCTCAAGGAGCTTTTCTACCGCTCCAGCAACCTCCAGTACTTCAAGCGGCTGATTCAGATCCCGCAGCTGCCAGAGGTGAGACCCTGCAGTCCCCATGTTCCCTGTCCCTGTGCCCAGGGGCAGCAGTGGGGGCACTGGCCCAAAAAAGCGTCTTGCTGCCTTGCCCAGCTATCTGGTGGCAGCGTGGGGCTCCTGGGCCTTGAGGATTCCTTTATCCCTCACTGGGTGGCATCCAACTGCATGTAGCTGCCCTCTGACTGGAAGCTGGGATCCCCTCTCACTGATCCATAGCACTTGCTGAGATCCATCCCTGCGGGTCCTGGTTCCATCCCTGTGGGTCCTGGTTCCATCCCTGTGGGTCCTGACTCCATCCCTATGGGTCCTGGCTCCATTCTCATGGGTCAAAGCATGGCCAGCTCGGCTCCAGGGCAGGATTTTAATCAACTGTGCCTTCAGTCCAGAGGCAGTGCCAGTCCTTCCACCTTAGCCCTGCTCCCCTCCCTCCCCAGAACCCTCCCAATTTCCTGCGTGCCTCTGCGCTGTCAGAGCACATCAGCCCTGTGGTGGTGATCCCCGCCGAGGCGTCCTCACCTGACAGCGAGCCCATCACAGACCTGGTGGAGATGGACGCAGCCTCTCAGGTGAGGATGGTGGCGGCTCTCTGGCTCTGAGCCGGGTTATTTCTCTAAATCCATGCTGCAATGAGGGCTGAGACAGTGGGGATGGCCTCGGGAGCTGGGGAGTGTCACTGGAGAGAGATGGGTCAGTGCTGAGTGACTGTCTGGGTGCTGGATGTCCCGTCTGGGTGCTGCTTATCCCATCTTGATGCTGGGTGTCCTGTCTGGGTGCAGCTGGGGCTGAACTAGCCTGACTGTTCCCAGTGCTGCTCAGTGGTGTGGTGCCCTCCAGTGACAGGCAAGAAGAGGTTTGTTTTCGAGCATTGCTGTGGGGACCTTTTGGTCTTCACCCTCCTTTCCACCAAGGGTTGTCCTCAGGCATTGAGTGGGGAGGGGAAGGAGCATGCAGTGACATGGCTTTGGGGATCTTCTCCCTCCAGGAGTTAGGTGGGGATGGACCACAGATGCTCCATGTTCATCAGGTTCTTTACATTCAGTGTCCTGGAAGTGGGGGGAACCAGCCCTGGTGTCCAGGCAGCTCATAGGCTGGCTTGGCAGTGACACTGGGGACACAGAGGGACAAGGGCTCCCAAGTGGTAGTGGGGTCACTCTAGCTCTGTTCTGCTTTTCCCACAGAGCCTGTTTGACAACAAGTTTGATGACATCTTTGGCAGCTCCTTCAGCTGTGACCCCTTCAACTTCAACAGCCAGAATGGGATGAACAAGGATGACAAGTAAGCAATCATGGCGATGCTGTGGAATGGCCAAGAGGGTGCCAGGAGCTCCCTGCCTGGAATGGCATCACAGCCATGGTGACACAGGGGACACCTCCTCTCCCAGGCTGTGTCCCCGTGGCACTGAGAGTGTATCCCATGTCTCACCTTCCCAGGGACCGGCTAATTGAGCAGCTTTATGGGGAGATCACAGCCCTGAAGGAGGAGCTGGAGAACTTCAAGGCTGAGGTGGGCAGGATGAGACCCACTGGGAATGTTGGGTAGCTATGTAGAATGTTGGGTGGCTATGTCCCTGGGTGGACAAGAGAGTGACCCCATCTCTGTCCTGCCCTCTTCCCAGTGGCTTCCCCCGTACAGGGGATCCCCAGGTGTGCCAGGGGCCTGCATCCCTGCTGGGAGGTGGGCTCAGGCCCACTGCCCAGCATCTTTGTTCTTTGCCCAGATGCACTTGGGGGCCGGCAGGGTGATACCCATGGGGGGCTGCTGGACAGTGCTGGTGGGCACTGGATGGTACCAGTGGGCATTGAACGGTCCTGGCGAGCACTGAGCAGCGCCATCAGCCCCCACCTGCCCCCCAGAACGCACGGGGTGCAGTGCAGCTGCGCGGCCGTGCCAGCGAGCTGGAGGCCGAGCTGGCCGAGCAGCAGCACCTGAAGCAGCAGGCACAGGACGAGAGTGAGTTCCTGCGTGCAGAGCTGGAGGAGCTGAAGAAGCAGCGGGAGGACACAGAGAAGGCTCAGCGGAGCCTGACAGAAATTGAGAGTGAGCAGGGAGTGCCAGCACTGGCGTGGGGTGGGGGTGAGCCCCGGGTGGGGGGTCTCAGGGGCTCAGCTCTGTGTCCCTGCATGCATGGCAGGACGGGCACAGGCCAACGAGCAGCGGTACAGCAAACTGAAGGAGAAGTACAGCGAGCTGGTGCAGAACCACGCTGACCTGCTGCGCAAGGTGGGCTGCCCAAACCTCCCCCCCAGCATCCCCTCTCCCAGCCGTGCCCTCTGATACCAGGGGCTGCTCAGCTCATTCTCTGATGTCAGAACGCAGAGGTGACCAAGCAGATTACAGTGGCCAGGCAGGCCCAGGGGGATGTGGAGCGGGAGAAGAAGGAGCTGGAGGACTCCTTCCAGCGCGTGAGCGAGCAGGCACAGAGGAAGGTGAGTAGGGACTGGGGGGGACACACCAGGGATGAGCAGGGGCTCCCCATGGGGCACCAGTGCTGCCAACCTCTCCCCTTGCTGCAGTCTCAGGAGCAGGCAGAGGTGCTGGAGACACTGAAGCGGGAGCTGGCAGCCAGCAGACATGAGTTGCAGGTCCTCCAGGGCACTCTGGAGTCCAGCACACAGGTGAGAGCACATGGGGGGCCCCCTAGCAACCCTTTGGGGTGGGTAACCAGGCCTTAACCATTTGAGAGGTTATACCCACCACTGGCCTCAAAACTAGCTCCCTGTCATTATCTTTGCCACATCTGAGTGGGTTTAATGTCACATGGGGAGTTTCACGCTCCTGAGTGTGGTAGTATGTGGAGCAATGGGCTCCAGCAGCAGGGATCATAGAATAAAAATGCCTGGAAGAACAGGGTCAGTCAGCAGCTCTGCCTGCTGTAAGCCCAGGCAGTAGTGTGGCATCACACTGCAAGATGTGCCAGAGGGTAACCCATGCCCACAGAGCTGTGGCAGGAAATTGTAGTCACCCATCTATGAGGTGGGCAGACTCGGCAGCAGGATGGGGATGGGGCAGAGGCAGCACCGTGCATCCACTCCTCCATCAGGATGGTGACAGTTGTGATAAAAATGCATTTTCACTGATAAAAGTGAAAAGGCTCCCCAGGAGCCTTGGCTGTCACCAGATAAGATCATCAGTGCTGCTCGGTGTGGGGAGCTGTGCTTGTGCCGGCCATGGTGCACCCAGCAGGGACAGTCAGGGTGGCCCAAGCCTGGATGAAGAACGTGTCTCCAAACTGGAGGGTTCACCCTCAGCACAGCCCCGACTGCCGTTTCATGCCCCCCCAGGCAGGAGAGGAGCAGAACACTCGGATTGCCAGCCTGGAGCAGGAGAGGGACAGGCTGAGCCAAGCAGCAGAGCAGCACAGGGACAAGATGGCAGCTCTGCAGGCTGAGCTGCAGCAGCTGCGGGACACACTCAGCCGCGAGCAGGAGAGCAGCAGGACAGAGCTGGAGACGCTGCAGGCCCAGCTAAGAGACAAGGTACCATGAGGGTCCTGCCATCCCCATTCTGGCCAGACCAGAATTGGGTTTGGGCGGGCCGGGTGCAGGGAGTGCCCAGTGGCCCAGCAGGGGCTCTGAGCCCGGCTCTGGCCCAGCAGCAGAGCACAGAGCGGGCGCTGCAGCAGCGCCTGGCCGAGGAGCAGCTGTCCCTGCTGCAGGGCACCGCGCACGAGGCTGAGCGCATGGTGCAGGACGCCCTGGCCCGCATGGAGGATCCTGCTCATATCAGCTGCACCGGCTCAGCAGGTGATGCCCTTGCTGCTCCCAAATCTGGTGTTGTTATCGCAGCCTGCCTGCTCCCTGTGGTCCCAGCTGAGCCCTGCCTGCTGTCTGCCTGCAGATTGCCTCCTGTCCCAGACGCTGGCAGCCTCCGAGTGCGCGGGGCGGCTGCAGGACGCACACAGCAAGTACCTTTCGGATGGCGCAGGTGAGAGGTGGCAGCCCCGGGCACTGGGCACAGGGGCAGCCCTGGCACGCGGGGCGGGTGGGCAGCACAGTGGGGGCTGAGGCCTGTGCCCGCTGTCCTGCCGCAGCCGTGGGCTCCCTGCTGCCCTGCCTGGCCCTCTTCGCCCACCTGGTCAGCAACACCCTCCTGCAGGGCAGTGCGACCTCCCATGTGGCCCCTGTGGAGTCTGCTGACCGTGAGTGCTGCCCCAGGCCAGGGGTTGGGTGAGCAGGGGTCAGAATGGGCAGGGGTTGAGCAGGGGATCAGGGTGAGCATGGGTAGGGGTCAGGGTGGGCAAGGGCTGGGGTGGGCAGGGGACTTAGTGAGCAGGGACCAAGATGGGCAGGAGATCAGGGTGAGCAGGGGCTGGGGTGAACAGATGTTGGGGTGGGAAGGCGCCAGTGCAAAGAGGATACTGGGGTGAGTGGAGGCCAGGGTGTGCAGGGGTCATGGCAGGATGCTGGGATAAGGTGGGCAGGATGCTGGGGCAAGTAGGGTGCTGAAGTGGGCAGAAACCAGGGCAGGCAGAGGCCAGCACAGGCAGGATGCTGTGGAGGGTAGGAACCAGACATCTCCTCCCCTCACATGGCCTACTCAGCCCCCCATGGTGCCCACGCAGGTCTGCTGGAGCTGTGCAAGCAGTGTGGCAGTGAGACTGTGAGCTACCTCAGCGCCCTGCAAGACCCAGGGATGGTGGCAAGTGCTGACTGCAGCCTGGTGACAGCCTGTCTGGGCCAGATCAGCGCTATCGGGGAGGTGGGTGGCCCAGGAGGCCTAGTGGGATGGGATCAGGCCATGGCAGGCACCACCAGAGGGACTGTAGTGCTCCTGGACGGTCCCTTTCATCCCATCCTATCCCCAGGAGCTGCGTCCCAGAGGTCTGGACGTCAGGCAGGAGGAGCTGGGTGACCTCGTGGACAAGGAGATGGCAGCGACGGCCGCGGCTATCGAAACAGCATCTGCCCGTATTGAGGTGAGGGTCACCACCAGCAGAGAGGTGCCCACAGGCACGATGCTGGGGGGCCTGCTGGGACCACTGTAGAGGCCAGAGGGACACACTGGACTCAGTACAGCCTCTCTCCCCTGAACCAGGAGATGCTGAGCAAGGCACGGGCTGGTGACACCGGGGTCAAACTGGAAGTTAACGAGAGGTGAGTGGTGATTGGAGCACTGGACAGAGCCAGGCAGGCAGGATGGGGACAGATGCTGCAGGCAGGGCAGCTGCTCCACCGAGGGGACTCAGTGGTGTTTGTCTCACAGGATTCTGGGCTCCTGCACAGGCCTCATGCAGGCCATCCGTGTCCTGGTCCTGGCCTCCAAGGATCTCCAGAGAGAGATCGTGGAGAGTGGACGGGTGAGCTGGGACAGGGGTGGGGGCAAGGGGGTGCTTGTCCAGCTGGGGGTCATCGCGCACTTGTTGGGTCATGCAGCTCCAACCGTTGTCCTGCTGGGACTTCCCCACCAGATGTCAGGAGCTCCTTGCCGACCCCAGGGGCTCACCCTGGTTATGGTTCCTGGGGCGTCATGGTGATCCCTGATCTCCCTTCCCACACAGGGGACCCCGCAACCCCCAAGTTCAGTGTGTTCCCACCTCCCACCCACATCCTGAATGACACGCTGGCGTCCTCCTTTCCCCCCCAGAGCAGGGGTCTGTGTGTGCTCAGTGACTGACTGTGCCTTTACCAACGGCAGGGTGCAGCATCCCCCAAGGAGTTCTATGCCAAGAATTCGCGCTGGACCGAGGGTCTCATCTCTGCCTCCAAGGCAGTGGGCTGGGGTGCCACTGTCATGGTGTAAGTGCCACTGTCACCAGAGCAGGGAGAGGATGGCAGAGTCCTGTCATCATCACAGGGAGGGGACACAGGTGGCAGGATGATGCTCCAGCTCCTCTCTGCTGTCCCGCAGTGATGCTGCTGACCTGGTAGTGCAAGGCAAGGGGACATTCGAGGAGCTGATGGTCTGTTCCCGGGAGATCGCGGCCAGCACCGCTCAGCTGGTGGCAGCCTCCAAGGTAGGAGCAAGGCTGCTACCTTTCCCATGGTTCAGGGTGATGCTGGGGCACCATGTGGTCGCCCCAAATCCTGGGGCTGGTCTTCTGCTTGCCTGGCGGGGTGTGACCCCCTCCTGACTGTCCTGTCAGGTGAAGGCAGACAAAGACAGCGCCAACCTCTGCAAGCTCCAGCAAGCCTCCCGGGGCGTCAACCAGGCCACGGCCAGCGTGGTGGCCTCCACCAAGGCTGGGAAGTCTCAAGTGGAGGAGAAAGGTAAGTGTTGGGCTGCAGGGATCTTAGAATCATGTATTAACTAAGCTTGGAGAAGCTCTCTAAGACAATTGAGCTTGACTGTTCCCCCACCACTAACCACATCCCCAAGTGCCACATCTACATGGTTTTTAAATTCGTCCAGGAATTGTGACTCCCCCATGCCCTGGGCAGCCTCTGCCAGTGCTGAACAACCCTTTTCATGAAGAAATTTTCCTTTTTATCCAACCTAAACCTCCTCTGGTGCAACTTGAGGCCGTTTTCTCTGGTCCTAATGCTTAGAGCACAGACCTGCCCCAAAACCTCTCTTGGCACCCACCACTCTTGGTTGGCTGTGCCCCTGTGGTCTCTGCCCATGGCTGCCCCTCACTCCCTCCCTGCATATCCCATGGTGCCAGACCCTGCCAGCAGCATGGGAGCTGCTAGGGTGTCTGACGGGGGGAGCAGAGCTTGAGGGAGGCTGGTGGTGTCTTTCTCCACAGATAGCATGGACTTCTCCAGCATGACACTCACTCAGATCAAGCGTCAGGAGATGGACTCACAGGTAGGAGATTCCCACATTTTGAGAAACACACCCGGTCAAGTCTCTCTCGGGCTGCCTGGGGTGGGGCATCAAATTTGGGGTGACCATGCCCAGCTGCCCCCAGGTAGCACAAGCAAAGGCAAAGCCGAATGTGTGAAGGCAACCGATGGGTCTGCCCAGGAGTCACTTGCACTTGGTCCTTGATCCCTCCCCAGTGCTGTTCCCATCATGACTTAGCAGCCCATGGCTACCCCTGCCCCCCCGAGTGCTACCCACAGCACCCACCTCTGCCTGGCATGGGGCAGCTCTGGGGAATTCCCCTGCCTGGGATGCCCACACAGATCATTGTGCCTTCACCTGTCTGCACAAGCAGTGCCCACCTGAGCTTCATCCCCTCCCCAGGTCCACTCATCATTGGAGCACTCGTGGGATGCACCTCTGTGGTCTTTGGGTTCAATGTTGGGAGCATAAGGGGTGTGAAAGGGGAGTGCTTGGCCCAGCTCCGTGCCGGGGTGGGCATGTCCTGGGCCGTGTCCCCAGGTGCGGGTGCTGGAGCTGGAGACCCAGCTGCAGAAGGAGCGGCAGAAGCTGGGGGAGCTGCGCAAGAAGCACTACGAGCTGGCTGGCGTGGCCGAGGGCTGGGAAGAGGATGGTGAGTGGTGCCAGCCCTGCTCCAGCTGGGCAGCTGCTCCCAGAAAAGGTGGGGCAGGGTGGAGAAGCCCTGCCTGCCATCCATGGCAGTGAGAAGGTTTTACTGCAGCTGGCACTAGCCTGGGGATAGTTGGCACACATGGGCAAATCCTATGGGGTCTCTCCACAGGAAAAACCCCAACATGTGGGATCTACGTCATCCCCCGGCAGGGGGCTCAGGTGCTGCTAGAGCAGCCTTGTGGTCCCAGAGGGATGGGGCAGAGGGATGCAGGTGGACAGTGCACCCCCTGACCTTGTCTTCCCGCTTGTAGCTGCAGATTAGCACCAGTGGTAGAAGCAGCCCACAGGGGACACCTGGAACCCTGTGGGGGACACCCCTGGGACCCCACTTGGTGCAGTCTGTTGAGAAGAACCCCAAGGAAGTGGTGCAGAAGCCCCCCTGAAGCACACATCCCCTGTGTCCCCCAGGAGCTGCCTCCAGCACCAGAGCCGAGCCGCCAGCAAGACCCCAGGGCTGGGCCGAGGGTGCAAACCGCACCTGTATTTATTAGAGCTGCTGGGGGTGGGGGGAGGTGTCTACACAGGGGTCTTTAACCCTTTAGTTTTGTTTTTGCACAGATTCTGGGAACTCCTAGCGCCTTCTCTGGCTGAGCAACAGCGGTCGGGCTTCTCTTGCCTCTCACTGCTTTTCCAGCCTTAATCCAGCCCCTAGCTCAACATGAACGTCCCCCCCCCCCCGGAAATGAGCATGCTGAAGGCCCCGGGGGTGCCA
>VZRH01005656.1:141173-157033 GCA_013397555.1 Urocynchramus pylzowi | reverse complement strand
CCCCCCGCAGCGCGCCTTGGGCCCGCCGGGCCGGGCCGCTCCGCAGCCCCGTCACCGTGAGAATCGCCCCGCCGGCCGGCGGCATCGCCCGCTCCCCGGCGTGAGTACGGGGGAGACCGGGACACGCTTGGGGGAGCCCGGTTATCAGCCGCGGTGGGGACCGGGACGCACCCCGCGGAGCACTCAGCCGACTGTGCTGTGCCCGGGAGCAGCATCCCGTCCCGAGCGCTGCCATGTGGCTGGGGGGATGGTGCTGTCCAAAGCTCAGGGGAGGGCTGCAGGGGAGAGCTGTGTCCTCCCTTCTGTGGGGGGATCAGACCGGGGACCCCAGCCTGCCTCACACCTCACTCTGCTCTGTTCCACAGTCTAGAACAGCTGGTCTCGCCTCTGGCCTTCCCAGCCACCAGCAGCCCTGACCCATGTGCGAAGGAGACTGTGCTGAATGCCATCAGGGAGAGCAGGAAAAGGGCCGTAGAGGAGGAGGAGGAGGAGGATCAGACTTTTGGGAATGATCAGGAGAGCAAAAGAAGGTAAAAAGAGAGCAGTTCAAGTTGCAGCCAGTGTGTTGGGAAGGTCATAAATTGGATTCTTGCTCCAGAAGTGACAAATGGGATGTGTCCCAGAGCATGCCCAGCCCCATGAGACCTGGAGTCCAGACTGGAAAAGTACTGTGAGAAGTGAACTGCAGAGAGGAAGCACACACCACCCATCACCCACCCTTGGTGCTGCGTCTGAAAGTCCTCCTTTGCAGTCGAAGAAATGTGGTTTAGGTGTGGGTCCAGTGTGTTTCCCTGCCTGGCTAGGATGTGTTTTGGGAAGCCTGGGTGGGAAGTGGCTTCTCTCCTCACAGGGGTTTGAAGACTGAGAAAGCATGGTGAGAAATGTTGCTATCTGCTGTGGGCTCTGTCCTTCCGTCAGCCCAGGGCTCCCAGGAGAGATGGGATTACCAGGTGGAAGCATTGCACTTGGAGAGCTCCAAGCGCTTCCCTTGTGAGCTGATCTAGCAGAGGAAGGTGAAACAAGAGAGTAAATATGACACTATCTGCTGCTTTTGTTACTCAAGTTCAGCAACTTCCATCCCTGAGTTTGAAGGAGGAAGGGTGCTATGTTTTTGCCAGTCTTTCCAGCCACCCAGCCACAGCACTACCTTGCTGTCCCACCCTCCTGCTTTTCCTAGAATCACAGGATGATTTGGGTTGGAAGGGACCTTAAAGCTCATCCAGTGCCACCCTCTGTAATGGGCAGGACACCTTCCACTAGACCAGGTTGCTCCAAGCCCTGTCTAACCTAGCCTTGAACACTTCAGGGATGAGGCAGCCACACTTTGTCTGGACGGCCTGTGCCAGGGCCTCACCACTCTTAGAGGGAAGAATTTATTCTGTATATCCAACCTAAATTACTCTGCTTTCAATTTGAAGCCTTTCCCCTTTGTCCTATGACTGCACTTCTTGATGCAGTCCTTCTCCAGTTTCCTTGCAGGCCCCTTCAGATCCTGAAAGGCTGCTGGGATCTCCACACAACCTTCTCTGCTTCAGGCTGAACAGCCCCTGATGTCTCAGCCTGTTTCCATAGGGAAGGTGCTCCAGTCCCCTTACTAAATTTATAGCTCTTTTCTGGACTTGCTCCAGCAGTTGCCTTGTCCTTGGTGGTTGTGTCCATGGAGGCTCTTCCATCTGGGCTGGGATGAGGAGCTGAGACACTGCTTGAGCAGTGCCTGGGGCATTGTCCTGCACCGGGGCTGCTGCTGGAGGTGGCCCAGGGAGCAGAGCAGGGTAAAACAGGGCCCACCATCCTCCTCCAGCACTGAATTCCCATCTCTGAATGCTTGGCTTGTTGGATCTGAGCCTCACAAGAGCCAATCAGGACAACAACAGAATGGGTGCACAGACAAGATCAGCTCGGAGTATTTTTCTTTAAACTGTTTTTGTAATATGCCAATACACACCTCTGCCACAGAAGCCAATTTTAAAGGCATTAATGTCTGGCAAGCATAAAGAATGCTTGTAGATAGAAAATTTCATGTCCTTGGTGGACAAAGGAGTTCAGCTGGAGAGTGTGGGACCTCCTGTGCCCTGGGGTCAGCTTCCCCTGGGCTTGAGGGGAGCGCCTGGCCAAGTGACCAAGTAACAGGGCTGTCCTACACCTCCAGTTCCACTTTACAGCAGGGTGTCTTTTGTGATTTTGACACTTCAGGTCTTCATGAAATCATAGTGGGAAGGGGAATTCAGTTTTTGACTTGAACTGTCCAGGGCACTGGTTAGGAAGAGGTCAGGGGTGGGTGTTTCTGAGCTCAGGTCTGTTCAGAAAGACTGAGCTGCTCATTTCTGGAAGTATTTTGGCTTAGAGTAATGGATTTAAGCAATGTTTTTTTTTTTTTAATACACGCAACTACTGTGCCACACAGGCAGCTGGAGAAGCTCCTGGTGTTTGGGATGGAATCAGTGAGGACAGGCCCACAGGGAGAGAAAATCTACAGCAGATATAGTAGGTGGGGGAAAGCTCTGTCCTGAGTATTGAGTGGCAGGAAAAAGTGAGGTTTGATCTCTCTCGGGGTGCTCAGCCTGCCTTTCCCCAGGCTGGAGTGGCTTCCACACTGTTACAGGCTTTCACACTCTCTTCCCACAGGCGCCACGACAGCAGTGGAAGTGGGCAGTCAGCATTTGAGCCACTGATAGCCAATGGTGCCCCTGCTTCTCTCATACCCAAGTAAGTGCCCAATGGCCAAAAGCAACTCCTAGGATGGGAGGGAGCAAATGTCTGTGGGATCTGGAAAAGGGGGCTTGGGTTTTGCTTTCAGAGCCTTTCTTCAGGGCAGAGCAAGAGAGACAGTGGTTGTGCCTTCACTCTGTCACCCTGTGACAGCAAGGCTGTGCTGCTGCTGAGGGTTGTTTCTAAGCAGGATTGTCTTCCTCCACCTGCCCTGCATGAAAAGGACCAGTGGGCAGGAGCGGTGAGGAGCTCATCAAACCTTCATCCCCCTCCAGGCCAGGCTCTCTGAAGAGGGGCCTCATCTCACACTGCCCAGATGACTGCTCCAACAAGAGGTCTCGCACCTCCTCCATGAGCTCCCTCAACAACACCTATGCTGGTGGGATCCCCAGCTCCATCCGCAATGCCATTGCCAGCTCCTACAGCTCTAGCCAGGGCCTCACACAGGTAGGGACACTGTACCTTGACATTCTTTTGGGATCGCTCATGTAATCCCAGCTCTGGGCTCGTGAGGAGACACTGGTGTGGCAAGGTGTCTGGACCCAGTATGGCTCAGCCTGGCAGTCTCACCACCCTGGGGAACAGGTGAGCTGAGGGCCATGGGCGAAGCAGCAATTACTTGGTTTTTGGAAGAGTCCCAGGCTGAGCTGTACTGCTGCTTTTACACCAAACCAAGGATGAGACTGTTTTCCCCTCTCTCCTGCTTCTTGGCCAGTCTGCTTGACTGGATAGATCCAGGTGAAGGAAAAAAAAAATGGTTTTGCTGTGCTGACATCTTTTCACCAGGAGTCAGCAGTGTGGGAGCCATGTGTTCCCACTCTGACCCAGGTCCCACCTGCTGACTGTGATGGAGCACTGCTTGTGGCCTAGCTGGGCTTGCAGTTGTGCTGGGGACACATAGCCATGGCTACTGGAGCTTTGTCTGTGTGGGGAAAGGTTTGCTCCAGGTGGTGGGAGGGAGGGGTTTGCTGGGGCTGCAGAGAGTCTCACCCTTGCACTGGGATCCATCTGCTTTGAACTCTTGGCAGGGAGGTGGTGGCTCCTGCCAGAGCAGCCCTGCACACCAGGATGTCCAAAGCAGTTGGGTGGCCTCTACCTGTGTCACACAAAAGCAAGGGCCCAGCACTGTACTGCCTCCCTGGGCTCAGCCAGGGCAGTAAAGGCCCTGTGGAGGCTGCTTGTTCCTTATGTGGATTCAGCTTAGGGTGGCCAGATTTTGTGCTCCCTAAAATGTGAGGGGAGATTAAGTGGTGGTGAAGCAGGAGAAGCTCTGAGCTCATTGGGCTGAACAGCCATGGCCCTGGGCACTGGGGCTTATTGTGGGTGAGCAGGGTGCCTGTGCTCTCTGCCAGACCCATGCCAAGTTACTGCTGGTATCTCTCTGCTTTCCAGCTGTGGAAGAGAAGAGGTGTGAGCGTGTCCCCTCTGTCCAGCCCAGCGTCCTCCCGCCCCCAGACACCAGAGTGGCCTCTCAAGAAAGCCAGGTAATCAGCTGATGGCCAGCCAGCAGGAGAGCAGTCTTTGCCAGCCATCTTAGCATGCAAGTCCCACTTTCCACTGGAGCTGGGGCAGTCCAGGCCCCTCTCCTACACATAATGATGTAGCGACCCACTTGTGTCAATTGGCCTCCCTGTCACCTTGTCATGCTGTGGCATGTCTAAGCTGTATCACCCCGGCCCACTCCTAAGCCAGCTCAGAGATTTAAGGGCACAGGTTGCTGCAGTAGTGATGGTGCCTGGTGGCATTGGCATGGCCTGGATTGCCAGATCATTAGGAAGAGACAGGCCCTGATTTTTGCCATGTCAAAGTCAAATCCCAGGATCTGTATTTTAGTGCCTGCCTTGGAGCACAGCCTGTGTTCTCTTTCCCAAGTCAGAGGAGCCTGAGCTTATGTCAGGACTAAAACTGACATAACCACATGGATGGGCCCAACCTGTGAGGGGCAGTGACTGCCATCTGAGACCCCCAGCTACCCTCCTGAGGCTGACTCATCTTGTGGAGGGTGCACAGGCTCAGCCAAGCTGAGTCTGGAGCATGAAGCAATTTCTCTGCCTGGAGCTGGGCAAAGCTTTTGTCTTGAGATCTGTTTGCAGGAGGCAAATAAACACCAGGGATACTCATGCAAGCCTGTTCAGTCTCATCCTGCTCTCTGCAGACAGGGCTGGGCCCAGGGTTGACCATAACTGTCCCTCCTGCTTACACAGGGAAGAGGAGTCACATCGTTCCAACGCTTCCACACCAGTGAAATCAGACAAGGAGCTGCAGACAGAGAAAGGTAAGTGTAGGTGTGCCCCGACACTGCACCCAGGTCACCAGTGCAAGCAAGAGAGCAGGACAGGAGACAGCTGAGGTCTACAGTGGGATTGGCTAGAAGGAATCACCTGGAAACTTGGCATGTGCTGGTCCCAAAGCAGTGGCACTTCTGCTGGCCTCAGTGACTGCGCTAGTGGGATTTCCAAGTGATAGGGGGGTGCTGACAAGTATTGGGGTGCTAGCAGATGCCTGGGAGCTGGCTTGCAAGGGGAAGTTCCAGCTCCCAACCCAGCATGGATCAGGTGTCAGCCTTGATCCGCAACCTGCAGTGGCATGAGTAGCATTCTGACCTTATTCCAATGCTTCCTCAGCTAAAACTGAGAGGAAATCCTCTGTGCCCATGGCAGATGGGCCCCATGATACAGTGCCAGCTGTGGCATGTGGTTTGGGTAAGCCAGCGTGTTGGCACAATCCATGGAGCTAGGAAGGGGCCACTGCCCTACAGAGCCCCACCAGCCTCATGTCACGGACCTCGTAGATGTGAAGCTGCTCTTCAGGGTATCACAACCTTGTCCTCAGCTTCAAATCATGCCCCTGGCCCTGCCCTCTGAGCAGGGTCACCCAGAGTGGGGTCAGAAGGGACAGACCCGTCACTGCAACCAAACACTTCTCTGCCCAGAGCTCGGCCTGATTTGTCTCTTTCTATAGTTGTGGAGTCGCCAGTGTGGAAGAAGCAGAATTCCCTGAGCCCACCGTCTGCGGCGGGGAGCAGTGGGAAGCGCAAGCGGAAGATCCCGTTGCTGTCGTCTTTCCGTGGGGACCAGCTGGTGCTGGTATGTTGCTGTCTCACAGCCCCTTTGGTCCCGCTCTGGCAATAGAATGTGCTCACTGCAATTTCTGCAGGGCTGGGGGCACACTGACCTGCCTGCCCTCAGGAAGGAGGCCCCGTCCTTGGTCGAGTGGGAAGTGACGTTCTCCCCAGCCCCAGTGTCTGGTGGGCTGTGCGTGGTTGTGCTGCCTGCTGCCGGACCAGGTAACGGCCTGGGGAAGGCCTGCCGTGCCTTCACTGCCACGCCGGGGGCCCACCAGAGTTGGGGACCGGAGTAGCTGCGGCAGGACCACCTGCTTCACAGGGCTCACCACAGACAGTCGCCAGCACACCTTCAGAGAGGCTCTGCCCGCTTCCCTGGGGAGGAGCTAAGCTGCTGCTGCTCTCTCTTGGCAGCCCCCGCCACCTCAGCTGGGCTACTCCATCACCTCAGAGGACCTGGATGCAGAGAAGAAAGCAGTGCTGCAGTGGTTCAGCAGTGTCTTGGAGGATAAGGCTGGTAAGCTGGAAATGGTATGGGCTGGAAATATGGAAGCGTAGGAACAAGCTCGGGTCTGGGGGTGCTCTTGATACCTTCCAGCTGAAGAGATCTCCTGCCTTGTGGTGCTGGGTGAGGTTGCCCAGGGCTGTGGGGTGTAGGTGCAGTTCCCCTGCCTGTTGGGAAGCTCTGCTAAGGGCTTATTCCTCGCAGCTAGTTGTGGGTCCTGATATCTTCCTGTTTCCCTGTAGATGCAGTCCCTAGCACCACTGCAGAGATGATGCCTGTGTCCAAGCCGCTGGTGTTTGTTGTGACCTCCTCTGGGCCTATGCCTGCCTCCACAGCTCCTGCCCCAGCCAGCTCCTCACTTCTGGACAGTCTGAAGAAGATGCAGAGCAGCCAGGCTGTATCCACAACACCAGGTGAGGAGGAGGAGGAGAGTTGGCACAGTGGAATGCCAGCAGAGTCAGGCAGGTGCAGCAGGGACTCCTCGTTGGCCTCTGCATGATGCAGCTGACAAAACCCTCCGTTCTAATGCTCTGCTGGCAGCAGCACTGGCGTGCAGGGCTTGAGGGGACACCTTTGGGGATGCTGAGCCCCTGGTCCTGCTGGAGGCTATGGTAACCATGGAGGGCTGGGTGTGATGGGAGCTCCGGGAGCCTTTGCAGCCTTGGGTGGGTACCTGGCAGAAGGGTGGGCTTCTGAAGGTGTCCCCTTGTCCGTAAATAAGCTCTTTCCCCTTTCCAGACTCCACTGGAACTGCGACAGCATCCCTACCACCTCCGCCAGTTGCACAGCCACCTGCTCCTGCTGTGTCACTGGAGTCAACCTCTCTGCCTGCCATCTCTGCTGACACCAAGCCTGTGCCTGTATTGAGCACACCTGCCCCCAGTGCTCCCCCTGCCCTGGTGGCGCAACCCCCCAGCAGCCTGGCCCCTCCTGTGTTCACTGAGCTGGGCCAGACCCCCAACAAGCCTCCCTCCTTCCCAAAGCCAAGCATCCTGTTTGGGATGTTGAACACCCCACCAGCCAGCCAGCCAGCAGTGACTGCGGCCACTACCGTGCCCACCACGGCCACTACCGTGCCCACCACGGCCACTGCTACACCCACTGCAGCCACTGCTGTGCCCACCCCACCCGCTGCCATGCCCACCACAACCCCCATCTTCAAACCCATCTTTGGTGCTGTGCCGAAGAGTGAGAGCCCAGCAGTCTGCACGGCTGTCACTTCCACCACAGCCACCGTGCCTGTAAGCTCAGGCCCTGCCTCAACGTCCTCCACATCCTCCATATTCAAGCCCATCTTTGGCAGCATCGCTGCAGCTTCACCTCCAGCGAAAGTCTCTCCTTTCGCCTTCAAACCCGCAGCACAGCCAGCCTCAGAGCCGACAGCTGCCTCCACAGCTACTCTGGCAGGAATCACGGGTCTTCCCAACGTCATCTTCACCACTGCAGCTACAACTGCCACCACCCAGAGTTCCTCCACGGATGCCACCATTAAACCTGTCTTCAGCTTTGGACCGAACCCGCCCGCTTCCACTGGCCCTGCTGCCAGTGTGACTGTCACTGCTGCCACCTCCACCAGCACAACACAGCCCTTCCTGTTTGGGAGCCTCTCCACCTCTGCTCCCAGCACAGAAACCAGCTTTGCCACCTCAGGGCCTGTGTTTCAATTTGGGAAGCCGCCTCCAGCCACAGTCACTGCCACCACCAGTGTCCCAGGAGGCCCTGCCTTTGGCCAGGTACCTTCAAACTCGACAGTTGCTGCCACCACCATGGGCTTTAGCATATTTGGGAGCACTACACTGACCACCTCTGCCCCAGCCACCACAGCTCAAGCGCCGCTGACATTCGGCTCCTCCCTTTCAGCTTTTGGCAGCTTTTCAGCCAGTGCAAAGCCACCACCACTATACCCCGGCACTGGGAGCCAGCTTACCTTCAGCACTGGGGCTGCTGAGAGCCAGGTGCCCACCAGCAAGCCTGCTGCTGGCCCCATCAGCTTCACCCCCCCATTCAGTTTTGGAGCCCCTCCGGCACAGTCGGTGGCCCAGCCAGCATTTGGCAGCGGTGCCCAGCCAGCCTTCGGCACAACCAGTGCCCAGGGCTCCTTTGGCACCAGCAGCACCCAGGCAGCATTTGGGACCACCACCACGGTGTTCTCTTTTGGAACAGCCACCTCCACCACATCCAGCTTTGGTGCCACCACCCAGACCACGAGCAGCAGCACCGGTTCCGGTGTCTTTGGCACCACCCCATCTCCATTCACTTTCGGGGCCAGCACCCAGCCGGGCCCCTCCACCAGCGCCTTTGGGATGGGTACGCCAGGCCTCAGCAGTGGGTCCCCAGCTGTGGCCTTCAGCTTTGGGGCTGGGCAGAGTGGAGCAGCCCCGGCAGCAACGCCCTTCGGCTCATCTCTGCCGCAGAGTGCACTGGGAGTGCAGGGCCAGAGCACGCCCTTCGCCTTCACCATGACCAGCACTCCCAACAGCAAGCCTGCATTTGGAGGTGAGTCATTATGGAATTGGTCATGTCAGAAAGGACCTTAAAGATAACATTGATCCACCCCTCTGCCGTGGGCTGAGACACCTTCCGCTAGACCAGGTTGCTTAGGGCCCTCTCCAACATGGCCTTGAGCATTTGCATGATGGGATGGGAGCAGACAGGCCATCTTGAGGGTCTAGAGTTGAGCAGTAGTATTCCTGATGGACCTTGCCAAGGCTCCCAGGGTCCACAGCCCTGATGAGGCCACTGCTCCTGCTATGCAGAGCCTTGCCATACAAAGGGCAGGCACTCCCATCACTCCCTGTAAGGATCCTGCCCCTCTGGGGAAGGGGAATCCCTAAACTCTGCTCTTTGGCCCCTCTGAAGGCACCAGCTCCTCAACTGCCCATCCAAGTGTCCTGCAGGAGCCGAGATCATCAGAGTCCTTAAGAACCACCTGGAACACTTTAGCAAGCTGGAATGCTGCCAACCAGCAACTGCCATCACTTCGTGCTTGCTCTCAGGGTTTCCCTAACACTTCAGATCCTCGCTGGATATTCCCAGCTCCCATGGAACTGAAACCCACACAGTGAGCAACTCCATCTAGAAAGGCCAAGGTCTTTGTTCCTCCTTGGCAAATCTTTCTGTGCGGCCCTGCTGTTCAGAGAGCCTAGGGATTATCTGGAGAGTGTAACTTTTGCATTAAAAGGGCTTTTCAGGAGCAGAGGCTGGTTCTGGGGGATGCATTGTGGCACTTCAGCCCCCAGAGAGCTTCCCATCCTTCCTCTGGATGCCACTGACTCCCAAAGGCTCCTTCTCCTTTACCAACCCTGGCTCACAGTGATCTGTTGCTTTCCAGGAGCTCCAGTGCCCACCTTTGGGCAGGGCACACCTGTCCCTGGAGCCATGGGCAGTGGAAGCAGCACCCTTTCCTTCAGGACACCCAGCACGCCTGCCTCAAGCTTCGGAGGAGTTGGCACTTCCTTTGGTAAGGAGGGAGTTGGTGCTCCAGCCTTGGGGAGCTCATGGGTCATGGTGTCCCCTTAGGCTGGGGGCAGTGGTAGGGCCAGGTGTTCTCTGGGAGATGGCTCAGGGAGTACATCCTGGACTCAGGGATGCCAGGATGCCTTCCGTTCCTCCCAGGGTGAAGCTCACACTGATCCCAAAGCCAGCAACCTGAGCAACCTTTCTCCTTCCAGGTTCATCCACTCCCGCTTTCTCCATCGGGGCAGGATCCAAGATGGGCACTCGCCAACGGCTGCAGGCACGGAGGCAGCACACCCGCAAAAAGTAACCGTAGTGCTGCTGGGCTCCACTGGCTCACGTGTGGGGGACTCTGGACAGGAGCTGTCCCTGTGGTGGGACCAGGCCCCGTCCCTGACACCCACTGGAGACCATGCTGGGACAGGATAAACCAAACTCTTGTTACTTGAACAGTTCCAGAGCCAAGGCTGGACAAATCTCTGTACATATCCACAATGTTCTTTCCCTCAATTTATTTTGCCTTGTTTAATAATGTGTACATTTCTCCCCATTTGCTTCTTCTAGCTGTTTCTGTGCCCCTCCCCAGCCCTCAGCCAGCCCCAAGGCCGTGTCCCGCTCAGATCTTGGCTGGCAACATGCTGTGGTTCCGAGCTGCTGTCAGACACCATCTTCACCGGGTCCCGAAATCTTTCCCATTGTTCATCCCATGGCCTGATGAACATGGTCCCGTGCCTGCAGCCAGGATGGGTTCCAACCTGGCTCTGTTTCGGTGCCACAGGTGACTGGTATGGGTGCAGCTGGGTGGCACCCCTGGGACCTAATGTCCTGCTACCTTCAGCTGAGGACATGCCATAGCCCGGGACCTGGGCTGGAGGCACGGGGTGAGGATAGGGGTTCCCCCACCCCTCTCCCATCACCACTGCTCCATGGGGCTGTGGGCTGCCCCCCCCTGCTCCCTAGTTCTCCTTTATCCGTGCTCCTGTTCCTGCACTCACTGAATCGAGTTTGGAGGAAGAGCTGAACCGTGTGTGTGGCGGCATGTTGGTTATGCCGGATTTGCTGTTTGGAGTTTCTTTTTCGGGGGCACCAGTCCTTGGGGGGAGACGTGCCCCAGCTAATTGGGTGTTGACAGTAGCATCACTGCGTGGCTGCTCGTGCTGGGGAGTTGT
The DNA here is from genome assembly GCA_013397555.1 of Urocynchramus pylzowi. Taxonomy (NCBI): domain Eukaryota; kingdom Metazoa; phylum Chordata; class Aves; order Passeriformes; family Fringillidae; genus Urocynchramus; species Urocynchramus pylzowi. The sequence goes on along the minus strand of VZRH01005656.1, from coordinate 146,130 downwards.
CTCTTCCATGTCATGACTAAAAGGCAGCTAGGACAGGGGATTCCAGCCGTGGCAGTCTCTCCACTCCCTTCCCCTCTCTCCTAGTACCTCTTCTGCACTTCAGGGGTCTCTGGAATTGCTCACGGAAGGAGTCCACAGCACAGGCATTCTCCCCTCCATCCCAAATCCAAGTTGCTTTTCATTTTTCAGCTCATCTCCATCCCAGTGGGTTTTACTGGCTCCTAGGAACTGTGATGCTGCCTCCCCTGTCCCCATCCAGCCAGGAGTGGGATTCCCACCCTTCCTGCCTCAGAGCTTCTGTGGGAAGAGACTGCCAGAGCTGGGGGTCACCAAAGAGCCACCCCCTGTCCTGTCCCTGGTGAGGGATGGACACTCCATTCCCAGAAATGCTTTGCTGCCGGGTTTTTACTCTCTAAGCCGTGTGAGTGTGTGTGTTTGCTGAGGTCTAAATTAAAAAAAAAAAAAACCAACAAAAAAAACCAAAAAAAAAAGCCAAAAAAAAAACCACAAGGAAAAAAAACCCAAAAAAATCACAAATATTTAAACATTTTTTAACAAAATAAAAATTTATTTTTATATTTAAGCTAAATTGCCTTCAAATTCCTTCAAGCTTGGTTCAGTGAAGTTGCCTACCCCGCAGCCGTTAGTGTTTAGCTATTCCCACCCCGGCTGTGCCTGCGGGAATGCACTGTGCTGGGAAAGGCAGCTGCATGCTGCAGGCTCTGCCATGCTCCCCCCGCTGTTCATCATCCCCTTCCTTTTAAATGTGACATATATGGATGTGACTAAACCTTCTTTTGTTTTTTAAAGTTTTTTTATTATTTCTCTGAGGGTGAGCAGCTGGAGCTCTCATGTTACAGTGCTGAGTGCCAGGGTCAAGGCATCTCTCCCAGCAGAAAGGGCAGGTGATGGGTTCTGTGTGGCATAGAGGGGACGCAGCTCCGTAGTAAGGGGACAGAGGACCTGCAAGTTCTGGTGGGAATGTTCTGGCCATCACCCACCAGCATGGCTGAGGGTGCAGTGGGCCAAGAGCAGCCAGGCTGGGAAAATGTGTCCTTGGAGTTGGAGGAAGCAGAGGGCAAGGGGCTAGTGCCTGCCAAGACTGACCCTGGGTGTCCTTCCCTCTGCCACAGTTAGGATCTTGGGCCAGGAGAGCACTTGCTCCCCATCCTTCAGGTGCCAGGGTTTGGCCAGGTCAGCTCTGAGAAGATGGGGATGAGCTGGGACAGGGTTTAGGGCACCCTGGCTCTGGGTCCTGCCCCCAAGTAGCTGCCCCATGTAGTTCCACACACCTGTGAGGAGCTAGGCTGTCCCTTCCCTGCCATGCAGGCCCTGCTGAGAGAGCCTCTTGTACTTGGGGGGAGGCTGGGTTTTAACTGACTGAAGACTTGGATCATTCCTGGTGTGGCTGATGAGGATCTTAGTGTGAATGTGCAATTTTTGTTTCCTTCTTATGTCTCTGGTTTAAAATAAAATGACTCTGTTCACTTGGCTGTGCCCATGTGTGCTTCCTGGGGCTGGGATTCCCAGTGCAGGGTGCTGCTAGTAGGGTTCAGGTGCAGCACCCTCTGGCTCATGTGTCCTTGCTCCCCCAATTCAAAGAGAGGGACAGGATTATTATTATTATTATTTCACCTTTCCCCCTCCCCCTTTGCCTCTACTATGAGCAGTGGCAGTTTCAGGGCAGGACTACACAAACACACTGGAAAAAACAGCGAAGAGAGAGAAAGTTTTAATCTGCTTCATCCCTACAGTGAATTTTTTTCAGGAGGGAACATGATAAACCACTCTTAATCCAGCTGGAGGACCCAGCCCTGCAGGGTGCAGAGTGGGGACTGCCTTGGGGGCAAGCTTGGGGCGGGAGTTGGCTGCAAGGGACAGCCCTGGGTGAGCAGTTGCCCCTTCCTGGCACCAGGGTGGTCCCAGTGTTGGCACTCAGTCCCGTGTTACAGAATTCTCACTATGACTGCAGTTAGCACATAGCTTGACTTGTGTTCAGGCCAGTATGTGTTCCCCACAGCCCCAGCTGTGCAGGGGTTTGTCCAGAAAATGTTTCACTCTTTCACCTGCTGCTTTTTTTTCTTCTTCTTCTTGGGAGCTGCTCCTGGCTCTGTTTCCTCTCCTGGCTGTGGGTTCTCCTTGGCTGCTGCAGGCAGGGAGCTGTGGACAAGAGCAAACAGCCTGAGCCACAGACACCCCCTCACACCCTCCCTGGGGTGCCCAGAGCGCTGACCTTGGCCAAGGCGCTCCCCCCAGAAACAGCTGGTGTCCCCCAGAGCCCCCTCTCACCTGGGGGCAGCAGCCCCTTCCCTGCACCGCTCCAGCACGGCCACGAAGAAGCCATGGGTGAGGGTGTCCGCAGGGGAAGCACGGAGGCAGCTCTCTGCTCCAGAGAAGGCCGCGAGTCCTCGACAGGGCCAGGATGGGAAGGCATTCACCAGCCTGCGTCACGGAAAAGGGGTCAGCACCAAACCCTGCCCTACAGGCCCCCAGCTTCCCCGAGCCAGACCCACCTGAAGGCCGAGCCCCACTCCTGCAGCACAGCCTGCACCACATCCTCATTCTCTTCCTGGTGTAGGGAGCAGGTGGAGTAGACCAGGCGCTGGAGAGCTGGAAAGCTCAGGGCATGGGTGAGGACGCGGCGCTGGAAGCCAGCCAGTGCCTGCAAGCGTTCAGCGCTCGGGGCCGCCTCCTCCCCGGGCCCACGGGTCACCATCCCTGCGGGACAGGAGCTGTCACCCGGGGTTTGCACACCCCCAGCCCAGTTCCAGGTGAGCAGCTGGAGCCCCACACGTTACCTGAGCCGCTGCAGGATGGGTCGAGAAGGATGTGGGTTACCCTGCTGTATTTGGGTTCTCTGGGGTCCACCGTCAGGAAGTCCTGCTGGACCAGCTGGCAGCCGGTGACCCCTGCCCGTGTCAACAGTGTGTTCATGGTGGCCACGCGCTTGGGGTCCACATCGAAGGCAAAGATCTGTCTGAAGGCAGAGCCAAGTGCCCAAGACAAGCCATGAACAGACCACCTGGCCCTCAAATAATGGGCAGGCAGACCTTGAGAGCTGCCTCCCCTCTGGCAGGGTTATGGAACAGGCCCAGGGCCCGGGGCTGGGAGTGAACCCCTACGTGACTTCATGTCCCCTCAGGTCCTTCCAGTGGCCCAGAAGTGACCAGCTCACCTGAGCTGGTGACAGGTTGCAGATCCTCCTGCCACCTTCCTGAGGGCTCGGGGGGACCAGGGCCACCTCCCCCCTTCCCTCCACCCCTGCACACAAGCCTGCCCTCACCCCTTGTTCTTAAGGATGGCAGCCAGGTGGCTTGTCTTGTTTCCAGGGGCAGCACAAGCATCGATGACATGGGAGCCAGCAACAGGGCCAAGGAGGAAGGCAGGGAGGCAGCTGGCCTGCAAGAGGGCAAAGACAGAGGGGTGGGAAGAAACACCTGGCCCCTCCTCAGGCATGGCTGATGCTGTGGGGTCACAAGGACACAGGGCCAAGGCCACCACCACACTCCACCAAAAGCCTTGCCCAACCCACAGCCCCCTGCTCCTCCCAACTACCACAGAGATTTTATACCCCAGGATTTCATCCTGAACCTTCAAATAATGGAAGCAAAGCTCCAGGGGAGTCCCAGTTTCTGCTTTGACTTAAATGCTGCAGCAAGCTGAGCCATTGTGGAAGGAGCTCACCCTTCATCCCTGTCAGCAGTTTTCCTGTCCCTGCAACTTTCTGCTCCCCAGTTCCCTCACCTTGTCCTGCAGAATTATGTGTCCTGAAGTATACAGCAGGTTGTCATGGAGGTCCGTCTGCGAAGGGAAAACCAACAGCTCCGGAAGATGCAGATCCAACAAGAATTTTTTTCCAGAAAGGGCCTTCAGCTCCTTCACACTGCCCACGAGACACAGGGAGCATGAATACGAAGTCCTAACCCCAGTGCTCATAGCAGAGCCCAGGTTGAGAAATCCCTTCACCCCATAGCTCCTCTCCAGCTCCGGGCAGCAGCCAGATAGGGAGTGATGGGCAGCATCTAAAAGTGGGGAGTGACAGAGACCCCAAGCCAACCACTCTGAGCAACAAGTTCAGCAACCCTTCAACCCACCAGACCTCATCCTACTTGCTGACATTCCGGGAAAGGTGGGATAGCAGAAAGAAATACTCACCTGGCTGCCTTGCCCAGATAGGCATATCCCTGCCGCTTGAAGAAGTCGATCACATCGTCCACAGAAGTCTTCAGGGTGTTAACCCGGACGTAGCGTGGGACCTGGGAGGCTGCAGGGGCCGGTCAGACACAGGTCAGACACAGACCCCACTGCTCCCAACACAGGCTGCCCGCCCAGCCGAAGCCCACTGACCTGCGGCGCTGGCTGCTTTCTCCGGGGCCAGCAGGTCCTCGTTGCGGCTCACCTTGTGCCGCACCTTCATGCGGGCCAGCTCGGCCTCCAGCCGTGCCCGGTGCCGCCGGGCCAGGGCCTTCCACCGGCCCCCACACTTCAGCCCCTTGCCGAAGAGCAGGTCATACACCAAGACCTGCGGGGAGGGTACGAGGTGAGCCCGGCCCCGCCGCTGCAGGCCACCGCGGCCCAGGGACCCCGCGGATCCGGGACACCGCGGCCCAGGGACCCCGCGGATCCGGGACACCGCGGCCCAGGGACCCCGCGGATCCGGGACACCGCGGCCCAGGGACCCCGCGGATCCGGGACACCGCGGCCTAGCGGTTCCCCGGCTGCCCGTACCTTCGCCAGCTGCGGCGCCAGCTTCTTCTCGGCCTGTAGCAGCGCGGCTCCATCCAGCAGTTTCTCCAGCACCGAGGCGTAGCGGAGGGTCTCGGACACGAGCGCGTACAGCTGCCGGACGTGCTGCGGAGCAGCCCGCGGTGAGCGCGACCGGGCCCGCGCGGGCTCCGGGGCTCCCCCCGCCTTCCCGGGTGCGATCTCCCCCCCGGCCGCCCCGCACCCCCGTTCC
>VZRH01005656.1:100865-135534 GCA_013397555.1 Urocynchramus pylzowi | reverse complement strand
CTCCGCCTTCCATTGGTCCGGCGCAGCGGGGGGGGGCGGGTCCATTCCGCGTGGCTCTAAAGCCGCCCGTTGGGCCGGGGCCGCTGCTCGGAGCGTGATTGGCTGGAGGCGCCACGCTTGGGGGCGGCGCTTGGCGGAGCTGGGGCGGCGCGGAAGAGACCCAGCGCGGCCATGATGGCGGCCGGCGCCGGCCAGGAGGGGATCGGGGCCGGGCGGCGGGACCCGGACCCGGACCCGGACCCGGACCCGGACCCGGACCCGGACCCGGACCCGGACCCGGACCCGGACCCGGCTTTGGCTTCCACTCCGACTCCAACTTGGGCTCTGGCACCGACCCCGGCCTCGACACCCTCTCTGTCTCTGGCCTCAGAGTCTCTTCAGCGCCTGCAGGACCTGACCGGCGATGGAGGGGTGCGCAAGGAGCAGCTGCGTCCCGGCACCGGGCAGCCCGTGCCCCCATGCGCCTCCGTGGCAGGTAGAGCCGGGTCTGGGGCCTCCGGAGCCTCCTGTGGGCCAGGCCGGGCCCCCCTGTTAAGGGTGTCCCAACTCAGTGGTACGGGTTGCCCAAGGAAGCTGTGGTTGCCCCGTTCCTGGAAATGTTCAAGGCCAGGCTGAAGCAGCTTGCTCTAGTGGAAGGTGTCCCTGCTCATGGGCAGGGGCTTGGACTGGATGATCTTCATGGTCCGTTCCAACACAAACCATTCCGCAATTCTCACAGCCTCTCCAGGGCTGGTGTCCTGCAGTGAGGCTGCCTGAGCTTGGCCTGGCTGCCCGAGCTTGGCCTGGCTGCCCGGGGGGATTCAGGGTGCTCTGCAGTAATGTTGTGCCTGAATTTGCTGGTAGTTCAGGCACCAGTAACCATCTCCTGAGTAGCTTTTAAATAGGAATTGTTTAGTTTAGCCTGTGTTCAGCAGGACTAAGAATGTGAAAATCCTTGAAAGCGTGGGCTGGAGTGAGGATCTGATGCTCATCTCTGTCACCTGTGTCTCTGTGTGAGGTTTGGCCTGTGTGGCTGGACCTGAAGCAGGTGCTGAGGGAAACAGCACCTGAGAGCCTGTTGGGAAAGATCCCCCAAGACTCTAATGTTGACATGCTGGTGGCTGGCAAAAACCACATCAAGGACTTAAAAGTGCTGATATTATACTGCAGTTTGTCTTTATTTCAGAGACTGTCTCCTCTCCTTATCAGTATTGGGATACCCTGTTTAACTTCTTGTGGCTGACATGTTAAATGAAAAGGCATCTTGATCTTGAGGAATGAAGGATTTCTAGGGCCCACCTGTGCTCACAGAGAAGTTTGAAGTTGGAAGTGGTTCCTGAAGTGCAGGGCCCTGGTGCTGTGTCAAGAGAGGCCCATTATAGTGTATTTTCTGAGACAGAACTGGAGTTACAGATGCAAAGCTTGGGGTAGTGGTACATTTCCCCCCTTGTTCCTCTTTCCAGAGCTCCAGCTTTGGTTAGGGAATTCTTTTTAAATATTTCTGCATGCAACTGGGGCGTTTTAATTCGCTCGGCTGAAGTTTCCAATTCTTAAAAGTGCAAAATCACATCTCTTAAATAGATCAGGATTGTGAAGCAGCTGCTTTGTCTGGGAATGATGCATTTTAACACACAGCAGTTGGCTGCTTGGATATGACCAGGTTTTTGGTGTAAAACAGAAGGGGTTTTGCTGCCTCTGCTGTTCTATAGCAGAATGGAAAAGGAGAAGCAGGATAACTGGGTGGTTACAACTCCTGGTGTCCTTCTGATGTTGATGTTATGGGATATGAAATCAACCTCTTGCTTTTCCCTTCTCCCCTCTCCTTGCTTTGGGCTGTACAGTGAAGTACTCCGGGTACCTGGGAAACTGGAATAAGCTCTTTTGTTCAAATGGGAACAGCAAGTATCCAAGGCTGATGAAACTTGGAAAAGGTAGGTTTGAGCCACAAACTTTGTCCTGGGGCTTGGGATTATATTAAGGCATTTTGGGACCTGGGGTTGTATTAAGGCATTTAAGTTTAAATGCCATTTGGTGTCTTTAGGTTGTTTGAAACCTTTAACACTTGTTCATGGAGTCCAAAATCCTCCTGGTTCACATGGGAGATGGAATCTGGACCTGCTCACCCTCTGCCTGGGGTGGTAGGGAGGTGTTTCCCACCTGCCCTCAGGTAGTTTTAAATCTCTTGAGAGGAGATTATGTTTTCCAGGCTGGACAGGTCTTTTAGCATGCTGGTCTGTGGAAGGTGTCCCTGCCTGTGGCAGGGCTTGGACTGGATGATCTCTAAAGCCCCTTCCAACTCATCCCACTCTGGATTTGCAATACCACATGCTCAGTCCCACAGCAGCAGTCCCCCTGATAATCCCTTCTGGAGCAACTGGCTGTTGTAGTTGCTGAGACAGGAGCTCCCAGGGATTTTTTTTCCTTCAGGCTTAAGGAGAAATCATTGTTTGGTGTGTGAGGGTGTTGGTGTTCGTGACCCTCATCTGTCCCACCCTTCATTGTGGCAGACATCACACTGTGGGGGCTGGAGATCGGGCTTCTGTCTATGACCAAAGGAGAGGCTGCGTTGTTCGTCCTCACTCCAGAATACGCCTACGGCCAGCGGGGCTGTCCTCCCTCCATCCCCCCAAACACCACGGTCCTCTTCAAGGTGGAGGTGCTGGACTTCATAGACTCAGAGGAGTGCGACGCCTTCTTTGAGTTGACTTGTGTGAGTTCCTTTAATAAGGCTGGAGACTGAAATCTGGAGGGTCAGCCATCATTGTCCTGTCTCACAGCTGCTGTGGCTTCTGTGTTACCTGTGTTCAGGTGAATGCTGGTGCAAGTATCTAGTCCCTGGGCTCCCAGCTCTGCTCTAATCCACGTGCCTGCCTTTTGTGTCCTTCCATCTCTCGCTCTGTTTGCCCTCCCATGCAGAGGGAGAAGGCGGGATCTGCATTTGTTTGCTCCTCTGTGCTGGACGGAGTCAGTGGAATGGCTCCCGTTTATTCTTAGTTTTACCAGAAACCTCATGGTTGCAGTAGAGGGCACCAACTTCCAGGAATTTCTTTAAGGAGCAGTAAGGAGCTGACTGTAACAATCCTCTTCAGTCTGCAGTGTCCCAGTGCCCCACCAGCCCCCACCCTTTGCCTCTTGGCTCCTCTCCCACGTGCTCCCTGTTTTTTCCTTCCTGGTGAGTTATAGTGCTATTGTTAATTCACCTTTTCATGTCAAGGGCTTTGGGCTGTGGTTGTGGGTCAGTGAGTGGAGGCAAAAGCTAATGGGGGAGCCCCTCCAGTTCCTGCACAGGCAAATTTTCCCCCAGAGCCCTTTGAGCAAACCACAGTTGTTGCGCTCCCTCCTTGCCCGCCCATTTTGGCTGACTGACCTCTCTCTATGAGCTGGTTCCAATTTGCAGACCCAGAAGAAAACCTATCCCTCCTTTTTTATCCTTTTTTTTTAATGATTGTTGGGATTTTTGTTTTGCTGTTTGGTGTCTTTGGGAGTGTCAGGCTGTCCCAGAGCTGGCCTGAGAGCAATTAGAGCAACGGAACCTTTCAAGCAGCATTTGTGTTAACTCAGCTGTGTACTGAAGGAGTTGGGCAGGTTTTAAGAACACATTGCTGCTTTTTTCAGTCCCACTTTGGGCCTGAGGAGCTTTCTGACCTCTTTACTGGGAGTAATCAGCATAAGAACACTGTAATGCTTCAGCCTGTCTGGGCAGATACCACATGGTGGTGGCCTGGCCTTGGTAAGGACCTGGCTTCTGCTCTGTGAATAGGAGGGGGCTGTTCAGGTTTGTCCTGTCTGAGTTCTCTGCCTGTTTTCTTTAGTTTGAGCTGAAATTGAGATATTTCTTCACACAGGAGCAGCGGAATAGACTTCCTCTAGAAAAGGTGTTGAAAGTGGCAGCCACAGAGAGAGAGTTTGGCAACTACTTCTTCTATAAGCAGCGCTTCAAGATTGCCAAGGACAGATACAAGAGGGTATGGCACCAGGAAAATGTGGGGTGTACTTTGGGAAAGCTGTGAAAGAAGGGATTATTTTAGCTCACCACAATAGGTACGGGCTAGAGATCAAATAACTTTATGGTGTTTTCCAGGCATAGTTTGTTACTTCAGAACAGGGCTTGCACACCTGGTTTTGTATGAGCAGCAGTGGTAAGTGAAGGAATAGTCACAGAATCATTTTGGTTGGAAAAGCTCTCTGAGACCACCAAGTCCAACTGTTCCCCAGCACTGCCAAGGCCACCACTAACCCATGTCCACAAGTGCCACATCCCCAGGGCTGTTAAATCCCTCCAGGGGTGGGGATTCCACCACTGCCCTGAATAGCCTCTGTGCCAGGGCTGGACAACACTTTCAGTGAGAAATTTTCCCCAGTATCCAACCTGAACCTCCTGTGCTGCAACTTGAGGCTGTTTGTCTTGTCCAGCTACCTGGGAGCAGAGCCTGACCCCCATTTGGCTGTACCTTCTTGTCCAGGAAATGTAGAGAGTGAGAAGGTGATTCCCCACTGATCCTTTTTCCCAGTCTGAGCCTCTTCAGCCCCCTCTCCCAGCAAGGTAAATGCTCCGTTATTCTCAAACTGAAAGGCATCTGATACTTTTTCAGAGGTAGAGATGATTCAAAGTTGCTTTTGCTTGGTATTTTTGAAACAAAAGTAATTTGACTTGCCTTCTTCCCTGTAAGATATCCATATTTATCCTGTAAGATATCCATATTAAATCTGAGTCCTGGGTCCTTTTTTTTTTTCTTTTGATTCTGCAGCTTTCCATTATAAGTTTCTAAACCTGTGGTCATATGGTCAGCATGACTAGTAATACTGAGGATGCCATGCCCTGTATTTAGAGTTTTGATTGTTATTAATTTTTAGTGACCTAGGTGAACAGAAATATGGGTGTAGCTGTTGGATGAGATGGATTTCTCACTTTCCATGATTGATTTGTTGTGCACTGGCTGTTTTTCCCTCTCTGCTCAGGCACTCTCCATCCTGGGTCGCAGCTCTTCCAGTAAGGCAGAGCAGAGCCAGATCAATGCTTCCAAGCTGCTGCTGTTCCTGAATCTCTCACTCACTTACCTGAAACTGGAACGTGCTGACCGAGCTTTGAAATACGGGGAGTTAGCCTTGGAGATGGACCAAGGAAATGCCAAAGCGCTGTTCAGGTGTGGCCAGGTGGGCAAATGAATCCTCATGGAGCATCCCAGCCTGGCTGTGGAGGGAGCCCAGAATGAACTGAGGAGAATCTGTGAATTCTGGGCTGCTGCAGTGGTCAAGGTGGTTTGTCGGCATCTGCCCTTTTGGAAAGTCTGCCTCTCTGGAAATGTCACATGGAGCTTTTCCTGGAGTGTTTCTGAATTACTTTTCTCTGTTGCAGGAAAGCTTGTTTTGGCATGAGGCCTGGAGAAGGGCAGTGGGTCTGTATTTATCTTGTGATGCATCTAACTTCTTTCCATGACAGGCTTGTCTCTACATGAGGGAGTACAGCAAATCCCGGGATTTCCTGGCAAGAGCTCAGTGCATCCAGCCCTTCAACCGTGATATCAACAATGAGCTGAAGAAGTTAGCAAGGTGAGAGCCCTCCTTTCCATACCTGGGGAAGAGTGAGTGTTTGGACAGGCTCTAATACCCATTCCAAAATACTTAAAATATTCAAAAAACCCCAAACTATTGGGTTAATAAGTGACTTGGGAAAACGCATGTGGAGAAAACAGCTTGAAACAGTTTTCAGGCCCAGAAGCTGCAAGTGAGGAGCTCGAAGCACCCACCCTTTCCATATATTTCTTTGGTGGGATGTGTGTTTCCTGACTTGTGAGAAGATCAGGGTGAGGACAGGGATGTGAGGGCTACTAAAATACCTCAAATCCAGTGAAATACAGTTGGCTGATGATCCAGCTGTTTATGTTCTCAATAAGTATGATTTTCCTTCCCTTTAAGATGTGTGGGTTATTTTCAGCAGCTGCAGGTGCTTCAATGCATAATACTAATATTCATTAAAAGTGAATTTCTTGCCATCTTGTAGATAATAAATGAACAGCCCTGAAGATGAACCCTCCCTGTCCCCACAGCCTGAGTTCAGGACTGTCCTGCCAGGTTTAGTCATGTCCCCACCCCACCAAAACATGACTAATGCTTGTCTATGCCCTCATGATGCTCTTCCTTTGAAACTGCCAAAAGCATTAGCTTTTTCCCAAAAGTGTGTGCTGTCCTCCTAGCACTGTTTACTGAGGCAGGAGCGATGCTGTCCTCAGCTCTGGAGCTCACAAAGCAGCCCTTGAATACAAACCTTCTTCTGTATGTCAGTGCCAGGCACTTGCAGAAAGGCAGCAGCAACACCTAAAAAGAGTGGTTGGTGCTGCTGGAAAAGCCAGTCTGGTGGGCTGAGTGCCTTCCAAAGGGGATATGTTGATGGAGGGCTCTTCTGTCTGTGTGTCCATGTTGTCTTTAATAGTCTGTCATAACACCAAGTCTCCAAATTTGTTCTGTTACCTCTGAAGTACAAAGTGCTTGAAGGCAGTATTAGTTGCTGGTCTGGAAATTTTAAATTAATCTCTTGTATTCATCCTAATCTCCCACTGGGTATGGAGCTACCAAATTGTCCACTGAGGGTGGGGAGTTCTAAACTACATCTGGCTGGCTGCTCTTGGAGGCTAGTACATGTATAGTGCTAGAAGGCCAGATTCTAGAAGCCTCATGTATTCGCTTAGATTTGTTTGAAATATGTTGGTAGATAAAAGAGAAATTTTGCTAATGGTGTTCAGGTGGTGTGGCTGGGAAGCAACAAGGCATTTCTGCCTTTGTCAGCTCCAGCTCTGTAGAGAGCAGCACGTTCAGTGAGTGTGCATGTGTCAGAATTCAGTGAGTGTGCATGTTCCAGAATTGAGTACATGTGTCAGAATTGAGTGAGTGTGCATGTGTCAGGATTGAGTGCATGTATCAGAATTGAGTGAGTGTGCATGTGTCAGGATTGAGTGCACGTTAAACCACTGTTGTCCTGGAGTTCCTGCTTTGCTGCCTGTTACAACTGGTGTACTTTTTGCTTTTAACCATGCAGTGGTTTGGGTTGGAAGGGACCTTAAAGCTCATTCCACTGTCATGGGCAAAGACTCTTTTCACCATACCAGGGTGCTCTAGGCCCTGTCCAACCTGACCTTTAACACTTCAGGAATGGGGCAGCCACAGCTTCTCTGGGCAACCTGTGCCAGGTCCTCCTCATTCTCACAGGGAAAAATTTCTTCCCAATATCCCATCTAACCCTGTCCTCTGGCAGCAGGAAGCTGTTCCCTCTTGTCCTTGTCCAAAGTCCATCTCCAGCTCTCCTGGAGCCCCTTTAGGCAGAAGAAAGGATTCTGGAGTTCTTTCCAGGTGAGTACCCTTGCTCTTCCAGTCTGTCGTCAGAGTAGAGGGGCTCCAGCCTTTGGAGCATCTCCATGGCCTTCTCTGGACTTGCTCCAGCAGCTGTATGTGTTTCCAATACTGGAGGCAGCACTGCAGGAGAGGTCTCTTGCCTGTGACAAAGAGTGGAATTAGTGTGAAACAGATGAAGCAAGTGTTGCTGGGTGTTGTTAATGAGACCTTACCTCTGGCTGGATATGTAATGTTGCCAGCCTGCCCTTGCCTGAGAACTTGTAGTGTGATCTGACGGTGCTTCAGAAATGGAATATGAATCAAAATCTTAGTGGCTTTTCACTTCCTTACTGAGTACATTTATACTTTGTTAAAAGCAATGTTGTGTGGTAATCAGCAAGCTCCCTTTTGCTGTCTAAAGCAAAGCTTTGGAATGCATCTGTTTACTGGCTGAAACAGGTTCTTGGCAAAATCCCCTGGAGAACAACAGGCAGAATCCAGGGTGAGAGGTATGTAGAATGTGTCTGGTACCAGCTGTGGTGGATTTGGTGCAGATTCTGCTGCTGGATCTAGGAATTCTATTGGAAGGCTTGCATTGCATCAAAACCAGAATGAATTTGGGTTCTTCCAATATCTGGCATTAATCTGTTCGTCCAAACAAGGGGCTCTTGGATTTGCTGCTCTCATAGTTGTGGGAATGTGCCAGCTACAGGTGGGCATCCTTGGTCAGCAACTTCTGTATGAGACTTACCAGGAGAATTTGTTGTGCCAGGATTTATTTCATACCCTCTGAGGTTCTGGGCCCCAAGGTTGCTGAGGGCTGGGGCTGAGAGAACCTGAGCCAGCCTCTCACTGGGGCTGGTTCTAGTGTGTTGCACAAAACCCTTTGCTTTTGGCCTTATATGGCAGCAGATGCAGGAAAGCCGAACTCGTGGGCAGCCACTGATCCCTGGAACAGTGTTCCCAAACTGAGTCAGCCTGCAGCTCAGGGATTCCTTACCAGTGAGGTGAGAGCACAGAGAGCAGAGGATGCTGTGCTTGGAGAAGTTCAAATGGAGCAGACTGCGAAGCGTTTGCCATCCTGTCACACTGGCAAGGAAGAGAGAACAGAGGAGGATGCATCTGCTTGTCATCCACTTAGTCCAGACACAAATCCCTGCTGTCTCCTTCCCATCCTCTGCCCAGATCCTATATCCATGGTAGATATCCTGCTGTGTGGCAGTTGGACACCAGTGTCTCCTGGGTGCTTAAAGAACTTGTATAAGGACACGCAAAAGTATCCTGCTGCACACAGGTGGGGCTCCTCTGCACTGTCCCAAAACTAGTGTAGGAAACTAGTGTAGAAACCTGTCTCACAGAAGGCAAGTGATCTAATTAGTCCCAAGCAGAGCAGAGATCCAAGGTCTGGGGGTGAGGCATGACATTTCCAGCTCTCTTTCCCTGACATTGCAGAAAGAAGGGCTTGGAGGAGCTGCCTCTGCTGCCAGCACACTCTTCCATTATGTTAATTTATTTATATCCGAAAAATAACATTATTTTCAGGTTGTGACACTGAGGGTGGCACAGACAGTCTCCAGCCCTTGATGCAATCCTGTGCTCTACTTTGCAGATACTACAAGGAATACACGGAAATGGAGAAAGAAATGTGCTGCCAGATGTTTGACCCTCTCAATTCTTATGGCTGAGAAGAAATCAAGGTAACCAGGTTTTGAAAAGGGCTGAGCTCTCCCAAAACCTGTCATGCCTGTAGTGTTCTCAGGTGGGAACCTGCTTCTCTTCTGCAGGGGAGGCTTTTGGAGGCAAAATGGAAAGTGGTGGGAGTGTGTGGAGAAGGGAGGGCAGGATGATGGTGGGGTGGAATACTGCTACATCATCACCTTGAAGAATCTTTCCTGTGAGGCAAAGCATGTATGGGACAGGGACCTAGAACTGACAGCAGTTGAGTAAGTTTGGTTTGTTGTTTCCTGTGCTGCTCATCCCAGCTATTCCTGGTCAGAGCCAGGGGCTGAAATAGCTCTGTAGTCTTGTTTCTCTGCCAATTAAAAGAAAGGGGAAAAAAAGAAAAGTTCCTGTCAAACTTAAGAATTGGATTTCCTCCTCCCCTCCAGCACTTCTGTCTGGAGCTGTTGGAATGCCTCACTTCAGAAAAATCTAAATATTTTATTTCTGGGATTTTTTAAGTATTAAAAGAAGTCAGCAAGTAGATGTTTTGGACTCTTTAAAGCCTTAAATCTTCTAGCAAAATTGACAGGTTTAATAAATGCACAAAGGCTCTTTGATCCTTCTTTTTTTCCTCAAAATCTTCTGGGGGGTGCAAGCAGGAGCAGAAATCTTTTCTGGTCTCTTGCTTTGGGGGAGACCCTAGGGAAAGAATTCTGGAAAATGACAAAATCCTTCTGTCATGAACCATCCCCAGCTCAGAGCCATGAGTTTGCTGCTGTTGTCCCTCCTGCAATGCAGACAGTACCTCTTTGCTAGCAGAAAATGAATATTGGCAGCCTTTCCATCAGCTCTGGTGTTTTAAGATTGTCTCTTTGTGCTTGTGAGGAAGCTAAGGCAGTGTTTGAGGAAGAGGTTGGGTTGAACACTGCTTCCTAAAGGAACACAACCTTCTCCTGACTGGATATGACTCCTTGTGGAGTCTTTACCCTTCCTGCTGCCCCTGTGCTCTGGTCCAAGCTGGGCATGTGACCTTAGAGCACAAGTCATCCTGCCCTGCTTTTGGGATGAAACTTACTAAGTGTGTTAGCAGGTGCCTGCCCCCAGGAAAGGAGCTCTGAAAGGGGATGTAAGACTGATGAGGTCTTGTGCAGAAAGTCTGTGGCTCTGGACTTGGCAAGAGGCTCTGATTTTCCACTTGCTGCGTTTCAGGAAGTTGCAGTTTGGAAGCATATTGAACCTTGGGTCTCATCCCTGGTGGTGTCTGACCTGGGAAGCTCTTGTGAGGGTCTGGGATCAGCTGGTGGGAGTCAGGGTGATTGTGGTGTTCTGCTGGGGCACCAGACAGGTCCTGCCCTGGGATGGTTGTGTGGCTACTTGTTTCCCAAAAAGCATCTTGTGAAGATGCTGATTTCCACATGTCTGGTGTAAGTAAAACCAGTGATTTTGGTTAGAGGAGACTGAGAAGTACAAAGAAAAAGAGCAAAATCTCTCCTGTAGGCAAGCTTAAGTGCTGGGCTGAATCAGCCAATTTATCCACTGACTCTTGTGTGTGGAGTTCTCCCACCTTACACAACTGTTGGATAGCTGTCAGTCAAAAATATTTCCAAGCTTCCTTGAAGCTGATTTTTGTTGCAGTATTAAAAGGAAACTAAGTCTCCCAGATGAACATAAATCACTGAGACCCAAACAAAAATCTACTGTTCATTCATGGCAAAAGAAGTCCTTTGCTGGAGGAGGTTCCTGCAGGGCCCTGTTTGAGCTGAAGGTTGGGCTGCTGCTTTAAAACTTCATTATACATTCAGAGAGGAGCAAAGCAGTTCCAGCAGGAGTTCCTGCTCCCTGTCAAAGACACTGGGAATTGGTCAGAATTTAGGCAGAACATTCTTTAGTGTTTTCCAACAGCTTTGTACCAGTTAAGTTTAGGGTACAGGCTGTACTGGGGCAGTTTGGCAGGCCAGCTTCATCCATTCTCTTAGACGCTGAGTGAGGAGATCGGCTCGGAATGCTGTCTGCAGTCCATGGTTAATGGACCAGTGGAATCACAAAAGTTACAGAAAACCTCCCTATATACCAGCTGACAGGTGCTTGTGGGGCACTGAGCTGACCTGGTCAGCTCCTGAATGGCTCAGAGCTGTAGTTGTATTATCTCTTCCCTCCTGAGCATTGCTGCATCCATCCCTTGCTTCAGAGCTCTTTCCAAGCTGAGCCTTTGCTGAACCCTGCTGTGTTCCAGGAACAAGGTTCATTTCTGTGTGCTGAATAATCCAGAGCTGTTTTGTATAATTACACTCAAACCTGCATGCACCTCAGCATCTTCTTCTGCCTGATATTTTTGCAAGGGATATTGTAGTGACAGGACAAGGGCGAATGGCTTTAAGCTGAGAGAGGGAAGATTCAGATTGGATATAGGGAGGAAATTCTTTCCTCTGAGGGTGGTGAGAGCCTGGCATAGGTTGCCCAGTGAAACTGGGGCTGCACCATCTCTGGAAGTGTTCAAGGCCAGGCTGGATGTGGCTCTGAGCACCCTGGTCTAGTGGAAAGTGCCCCTGTCCACGGCAAGGAGTGAAACCTGTGGGTTTTAAGGTCCTTTCCAACCCACACTATTCCATGATTTCTGTATCCCTTGTGAGCTGTAGAGCCCAGGTTTTCTAATTGCCACAAACATCTTGCTCAGAACACATTTCCTACCTTTTCAATGGAATTTCAGGTCAGAATAGATCTTCCCTTTGGCGAAATGCAAGGCTGCTTGTGGTGCTTCTTGGGGGGGAATTCAGAAGTACTCAGGGGGAGACAGAAGCACAAACTCCTTTTTAAATCCTTCCTGCTGCAGTTCCTTCTAAATTCCTTGGGTCTCAAGCTGGCCCCTCTGAGGGTTTGGTTTATTTACCTGTCTCTGTTCACTTTGTGTGATGTAAGTATGTAGAGCATAGTTTCCTGGGATGTGCAGAGCTGGAAGTCCTCCTTGGTGTTCCCTAAACTGCAGAAAGATGGGCTGAGGCCTCTGGCTTTTTGGAGCTTTTTGTTCTGTTTTGATTGAAAGACCCATCAGGGAAAAAAAAAAAAAGAACTTTCCCATTGTTGTGTTGCTGTGGACTCTCTCTCATAAGAGAACTAAATCATGAGGACTGGGGAGAACTTCCCTAGGAATGTCTGGATTCTAGTAGAGGACCCTTGGTGATAGTTCTGTCCCAGAAGGATGAGTCTCTGTGCTCTTATTTTTGGTTATAGGTGAGCCAGAGTTGAAAGCTTGTCTCTAATATGTATCAGCTTAGTACACAGGAGAAGTGGTCCCAGGAGTTGGGAACACACAGGGAGATGTTCCAGTGAAAACAAACAAGACTGAAATTACGACAGGAAACAGTAACTTGGAGGTGAAAGTGGTGATTGCCTTGAATAGCAAGTTCTACCAATTCTGGAGGCATTAATGGGTGAGAATTGGCTGCAGAACTGAGGTTGTGTCACCAGGTAGAAGTGACTATAATTGGGCTTAAAATCAGCAGCAGTTGCCAGTTGAACTGACCTACTAAGCTGCAAGAGACTTGCAAATAAACTGAGAAGTCTGTGCATAACACAATCAAACTCCTGCCTTGGGAAAGCTCCAGACTTGGAATAAACAGCAACTTGCTCCTTCCCCTCCTGCTCTCTCTTATTCCTGAGCAGAGCTGAAATGTACCTCCTGCTGATTTTGTCCCTCCCCACTGGGGCTGAACAACAGAGAACCAGCAATTCACTGCTCCTTTAGAATATGCAAATTCCTGTCCCACTGAGGTGTCCTGTGCTGCAGAGGAAATTGTTAAATCTCTGCTTTCTGCTGAGCCTTGCCAGGTGAGGGGGAAGGCTTGAAGGAGAATGCTTAATTAAGCATTCTCTTTGTTAAGCAGAGGAAGGAGAAAAGCTTTAATAAGGTTGTTGAGTTAGGGGTTTTGTTTTCCTTCCAGCTCTTTCCTCTTCTAGCATCTTGCACTTTTTTTCTGAGGATTTCTGCAGTTCCTGCCTGCAGTAGTACCTGTAATACCTCTCTGGAAGGATCCTTGGCTCTGATTTCTTCTGGAAACTGAAGAAATTACTGCAGTGTCTGGTTTTAGGGATCCTTGATGTGTTTTCCTAGGGGTCATACTGGACATGGGTCTGGATGCACTAGGGCTGGCTTTGCCCAGACTAGGACGTCTGGCCAGGACTTAGAAGCCACAAGATGATGTGAAATGGAAAGGGCAGAGGTCTGTGCAATATCCCAGTGCCCCACTGTGCCTGTCCTTCAAGGCTGTGGTGAAGTATTGGTCCTCCAGCCTTATCCAGGAATGGGCCCTCAGCTGTTCTCTCTGATTTAGGAAGAGCCTAAAGCCTGTAATTTCCTTTTGTGCTCAAACACAAAGCTCCCAGGTGAGGTAGGAGCAGATTCCTGGCTGCAGTGCTGAAAGGAAACTTTGCTGACAGGAGGTTGGGGCAGGGTGGGGTTGGGCTCTGCTCTCAGGTGATAAGTGACAGGACAAGGGGAAACAGCCTCAAGTTGTACCAGGTTTAGGTTGGGTATTTGGGAAATTTTCATGGAAAGGGTTGTAAGGCACTGGAATAGACTGCCCAGAGCAGTAGTGGAGTCACCCTTTCTGTAAGTGTTCCAAAAATGCATGGATGTGGGACTTCAGGACATGGTTTAGTGGTGAACGTGGTGGTGCTGGATTGATGGTTGGACTTGATCTTAGAGGGTTTATCCAACTTTCTGTGATTCTGTTCTCTTCCAGCTCATGCCTGTTAAGGATCACCTGGCACTGGTCCTGGGAAGGCCAGGCTGAGACCCCAAGGGGTATCCCTGTGTGAGGTTTTACTTCTCAGAGCCTTTGCCAGCAGCTCTAATATAAAATATTCTGGTGTTACAAATCAGTAGAACATGAAAAAGGTGCTGGGCTTTTTCCCATGATAACAGGTGGTTTATCATGCAGGTGGAGTTTAAACAGAATTGGCTATGTGTAAGATGGGAATTTCTTTATGCAGTTTTAGCTTTGCAGAGCACTCAGAGTCATTATCCCTCACTTCCTGCAGCAAGGAGGCACATGATTATCCTAAGTTTTTCTCTGAGTTATAATTTTTCAGGCCTCCTTTCTCTCCTTGAGTTGTGCTCTGTCTGGGCACCACTCCTGCTGCTTTGGAGGCTCCAGACTTTCCCTTTGAACTAACAGAAGAGATGTCTTTGTCCTGTTTTTCTTAGTCTTTAATCCAGGGATTTTAAATTATCATGGATGTTTATTACTATCCTGATACCCTTCAGGGAAAGTGCTCTCCTGGTTATGAGAGGGTGTTGGTGCTAGTCCGAGTCCTGAGACCTGCCAGCCCTCTGCTCTAGTGAGCAGTGCAACACTAACAAACTAGAGCAGAGTTTTAAATGCTCTAATTGGGCATTGCAGTAGCTGTGATGATACAGGGGCAGCTGAGGTTAATGTGATGAGTGCTGAGGACCCTCAAAAGTGTTCATTGTGGTTTTGAGAAACACTCATCTGCTTGTGAG
This sequence comes from Urocynchramus pylzowi, assembly GCA_013397555.1. NCBI lineage: Eukaryota > Metazoa > Chordata > Aves > Passeriformes > Fringillidae > Urocynchramus > Urocynchramus pylzowi. The sequence continues at coordinate 121,067 of VZRH01005656.1, read as the reverse complement.
CTCCTAAGCCTTGTTCACCATTGTTCACTTGTACATGGAATCACTGAATCACAGAGTTGTTAAGGTTGGAAAAGCCCTCTAGGATCACAGAGTCCACCTGTTCCCCCAGCACTGCTAAGGCCACCACTAACCCATGTCCCCAGTATCACATCCACACATCTCTTAAACCCCTCCAGGAATAGAGACTCTACAACTGGCCTGGGCAATTGTGTCAGTGCCTGACTAACCATCCTGTGAAAAAAATTTCAATTTCAGAATATCCAAACTAAACCTCCCCTGGCACAGCTTGAGGCTCTTCCCTCTTGTCCTGTCCCTTGTTCCCTAGGGGCAGAGCCTGACCCCCACCTGGCTGTCCCCTCCTGTCAGGGAGTTGTGCAGAGCCACAAGGTCCCTCCTGAGCCTCCTTTTCTCCAGGCTGAGCCCCTTTCCAGCTCCCTCAGCTGCTCCAGATTGGAGTGTCTTTTCCACCATCAGCAGCACAGAGCACCTGATGGAATTGGGGGCTGCATCCCTGCTGGAACAGCATCTGGGCACTAGCAGCTGTGTCTGACACAGTGGCAGCAGCACTTTGCAGACAGGTGATGGTTTTGGCTGTCAGCACCAGGAAGTCCCCACAAGGGCTCCTTATTTAGGGAATGAGCTTTTGGAAAGTCTTTTGCTTCGGATGCAGGGAGGGTCTTGGCACTGTTGAGAGTTGGTTTGCAGAGCTCAAGAGTTATTTCCAGTAAGGACAGACATGACCTTAGTATGCCTCTTGCACAGCCCACCCTGCCTTATCAGAGGCTGTTGATTCCATAGAATGCTGAATGTTATTGTCATAGAGCTTATCTGAGCACTTGAAGGACTGGGAGCTGCTCTGAGGATCAGTTTCAGCCCCCCACTTGCTGGGTGAAGTCCTTCCTGAGTCAGAAGTGTGTGTTGAAGAGTTCATCACTTCTTTCACCTTCCCATAATCGTTCCTCTGATGAGACCTCTTGCTCTCTGAACAAGAACTTTTGTTGCTTTGGCTGGGTGCTGTTTTAAGGGTTTGGGTTTTTGTTTTTTTTTTAAAGGTGTGCTTGGAAAGAGCTCTGCTTTATGTTCTTCCTTTTTGCTTTATGTATCCTTGTCTTATTCCAGATCTAAGCAGACTTCACAGCTCTTCCTTCCATCACTTTAGGTTTGGGATGGTAGTGCATGTCATCAGCATTCATGGGCCTTTGGAGTCAAGTCTTGTTACAGATCTCTGGAGAATTCCTCCTGCCACAGAGTGTCTATCTAGCATACATGCAGCTCTTGGAACTCACTGATGAACTTCTGCAGAGCTGAGAATCTTGGTAAATTGAATTGGGAAAAAAGTCCTGAGGAAAAAATGGATGTAAGTGCAGATCTTGAAATGGCAGTTGAAGTTTATGTGGTTTGGCTCTAGAAAAGAGGAGCAGCATATCTGTTCCTTCCATTTTCCTCTGTGGATTTGGGCATCTGTGATGGGGCTCTTACTTTGACTGTGGGAAGGGTGAATGTCTGTGTTTGTGTGCTGCCATGCTCTGAGAATATATCCACAGCCACCTCAACCATTGGAGTGGCCACTTGAAACCCTCACAGCTGGGCCTCCCTAAAGAGCACTTACAGAGAAAAGAGGAGGGCATGGCTGACTGCAGAGCCACTTCCACAGAGAGCATATAAAAGGTCCCTAATTAGGGAATTTTCTCCCTAAGGCATGTCACCTGCTCAGAGAAAGCTCCCTGGGATGGCAATGCCCAGATAAACCAGGACAGGCTTGTGTTGTAAATAGCTGTTCCTCTCCTGGTGTCAGGGTGGATTGCCCAGCACATAATGTTATCAGCTGCTGAGAGCACCCTGGTGCTGCTGGAATTTCATCTCAGCTCTCCAGAGCACTGCAGCCTGTCAGGAACCTCTCGTGGAATCCACGAGATTGTTCCCTCCTGGTCGCAGTGGTTTTTCTCCAGAGTGTCAGTGCCTGTGGGACTGGTCAGGCTCTGAGTGAAGAGCACTTCTCAGGCAGTTGCTGTTCACAGTCTTGGCTCTTTGCTGATGTGTACACATAACATCTGCTTTCCCAGCCAGGCTCATGTGGAGCTGCAGTGTTAGGATGTGCTTTATCCTTCTGGCTACTGAGTCACAACTTCCTTCCTTTCTTCTCCATGCTCAGTTGTGAATCCCATTTAGATCTGAACAGAAGCATTGTAGAGGAGGTGTTCTGTTTCCCCTAAGAGAGGAGTCTGCATTTCTCTGAATATCCTTTGAGGTCACTTTTCTGAGATGTGAAAGCTTTCCAGACTGTCGCCACCAACCTGATTTCTTGGATACTTGCCTTGAGGAGCAGTCTTCTCACTGATGGTTATCCCAGTGCAGCAGTCTAGGAGCTGCTGCCTCAAGGCATGGGGGCAGTGAGGACTGAACTGGCAGGAGCAATGTTTAAGTGCACAATTCTGAGTTTTCCAGTTTCCTTGTGTTTTGACAGGAACTTTATCTGCTGTGTTTGGTGCCTCCCTACAGCCTTTCTAGAGATGGAGGCAGGAAAGGGGGATCTGGGGAAGATGCACCTGCAGATTTTTATGCAGAAAAGCAGCTTAAACAAATTGTAAAGCATTAGTTAAGCATTAGCTGTTAATTGTGGCTTTAATGCAGAGTAAAGGTGATATAATTATATCATAATTATGATTATAAAAGACCTGTGACCTAGTGTGTTACTCCCTTTGAATTGATGATCAGCTTTGTAGCTCCAAAGGATGAGTTAAAATAGCTGAGACCAACAGGCTTGTGTGTGACCTTTGAAATCTGAATGTGCCTTGCTGGATTTCATGGCTGAGTTGCTGCCAACCTGCTGTAGTGAAGGAAACAAATCTTGGAGCAGGGTTCTGGTTGGAGTGTGCTGTTCTCTTCCATGCAGGAGCAGCACTGGTGTTGAACCCCATCCAGCTGCTGTGTCTGCAGGGTTCTGTGATTCCCCTCCACTTCTCTTCTGATTGTGGAGCTATTTGGTGGAAATGAAAGAGATAAACTGATCAAACACTCCCTGAAATGGCTTTAGGATTTCAGTTTGGATATTTTTTTAATTAGCTGCACGTAAAGACTTCATTACTTCAAATAGCAGCCGTGAAACCAGAAACCTCTTGGTCTGATCCTTTATTTTCCTGATGTACAAGAAGCCTCAGTAGCTGTAGGCTTGTTCCAAATTAGACACCCCAAACCCCAGCTAACAGCTGGTGGGAGCACCCAGTGATCAGCTTTGAAGTTCCTGTTGGGAACATGTGAAGGAACTGCTGTGTGGGGATGGGATGAGACTGACAAGGAGCAGAGTGGAAGTCAATTGTATTTTAGGAGGAGCAAGGATGCTTTAGTTTAACAATGCAAAGAACACTATAGCACATCAAGGATAAGGATTCTTTTTTTCCCACTTGAAGCCTTTTTGTCCTTCTCCTGGTTAAAAGAACTTTCTGCTGTGAACTGGAGAAATGATTTAAGTGTATCTCTCTCTGATTCGTTTTCAAAGAGGAGATCAGTTGAAGTGTCCCTCAGTCATTTTCCTTCTTTATGGATGTCCTTTCCCCCTTTTCCTGGAAAGTGCTGCCAGCCTGGACTGACAGCTGGTATCTTGTGTGTCAGGAACCTCGGGTACCCCCAGTTTTGGAAGGTTTGGCACTACAAGTGGGCCTATTAAATGAGGCTGTAACATGGGATTTGGTGAATGCACTAACTCCCAGCTTGTGCTAGGCTGGAAGTCTCACTGCTGTGTTTCTGACAGTATTAAAAGTTCCTCAACTCTTTTGTGCTTTTATTATCCTGAACTTTAAATTGGGGATGGCCCTTGTAAGAGGCACATTGTGCTGACTCAGACCCAGTTTTCTGGCAGGGTGGCCCTTGGTTAGGGGTTCTGTGTGGCTCTGAGCCCATGGGCTGATGATCCACTGCTCCAGGGTCATCAGAGGGAGATGAGTCATTGGGGGTGGGCTGGAGAGTCTTGATGTTCCTCAAAGCCCCAGTTATCCCATGATCCTGTGGTGCCTTTCAAAGATGTATAATGAATGATTTTGGATGTGGATTTTGAGCATCATGTGACGCTTCATCTTCTCCTCTTTTAGTCTGTAAAGAAGCTATTTCCCTCACAGTTCCTGGGGGGTTTTTTTTGCCTCCTGGTTAGCAGCCTGTAACTCAATATCCTCCAAGGAACAGGCTTCCCTATTTTGCTACCAGTAATTTGATTTACATGTGCTGGAATGGCCACTGCAGCTGAGCTCGCTGGGCTAGCTGTGGTGGCATGCAGATGCTGGAAGAGTATAAAAATGGGTTTGGGCTTCTGGTATTCCTGTGCTGTGACCAAGTCATGCACCTTCTGGATGGGATCCTTTGGTCCTCAGAGCTTCTGTAGGAGACAGATACTGGGTTGTTTTGGGGAAAGGTTTCTCAGGATTTTCTTGGGTTTTCATTTATTCTATTTTTCCTTCTGCTGGTAATCCTATGGATGAGAGAGGGACAAGGCTTATGTTCCAACAGTATTTTGGTGTCTTTTGTGCTCACAAATTGGGGAAATACTTCCAGTAGGAGTTTTTCTGTGTTGGTATTTGAGAGGAGCCACTTGCAGCTACATCAAGAACAGCAGGATGTGACCTGTGGCCCCAGACACAGGGGAAGGTGCTGATTCTGTCTGAGGACCAGGGAGGGGAAGGTGCTGCTTCTGTGGGAGCAGAGGGAAAGCCCACCTGGGAGAGGCACTGGAGGAGCAGGTGAGCTTTTGGCAACAAGGTCAGTGAAGCCATTAGAAGGTGAGCTAGGTGAGCCAAGTCCTGATCCGTGACCAGAGAGGTTCCCATTTCAAATTTAGAGCTGAGGAGGGAGGAATCACCACTTAAAAACAGTCCTGGTTCTTACCCAGACCAAGCTGATGCTGTACCAAGATATGGATTTCCTTCTGGTTACCCTAAAGAAGGGGAGGTATGAGTGGAGGCTGAGATGAAATAAAGAGGTTTTGCTGGATGTGGGAATTGTTGTTTCCCTTGCCAGGGCTTCAAGACTGTCAAGGACCCAACTGCAAGTGATGGGGTGAGGTAAACAATTGCCAAAAGTTCTGGGGGTGCTCTGTGATCCATTGCTGGGATGCAGCCAGATGGCCAAGCCTTCCAGTGCTCCTGTCCTGCAACAGGAAGGAGCTGGGAGCAGGGAATTACGGGGAGAAGCAATAGAAATCTGGGTTGAGGAGAAATTCCTGTGTCTCATACAAGAGTCACCTTTCTCCCAAAGGCAGAGTAAGTATCCGGGCTTGAGTTTCCCAGAACCAGGGTGGAAAAGTGTAAGTGATGGGAAGCATGGATGATCCTGTGTAGGAAGGGAGGTGGCCCAAGGAGTTCCCTGGAGGTTTCCCTGAGGGGGCCTGGCTCGTTTTTAGCTCTTGTCACTTAATACTCTGTTTTTTCCAAGTCTTTCATGAGGAAGTCAAATGGATTTTAAGGGGATTTCACTGTGTTTGTTCCACTTGTGCTAATCTGTGGAATTCTAGGTGTTTCTTTCAGAGCCACTGGAGGTGTGTGCTGGTAACCATGGATCATTGAGAGCTGAAATTCAATAAACTGTACAGGTGATGCTGGGGAAGCACTGACTATGATACTTTGTCATCCTAGGAGCGTTGCAGCTGTCCACCTTTTGGAGCATGGAGATCCCAGCATCCCATACAAGTTTTGGGAAAAGGGGCAGGAACACTGTCTTGCTTCAAGAGACTGAAGTGAATGTTCAGGTTGTTTATACACAACCTGATTTTCCTGAAGTTTGATTTGTTGGCTGTGTTTTGAGGCAGTTTCCAGAATAATTAAATCTGTGCTGTTGGAGAGAGGAATGGGTCTGTGTAAATTCCTTCTCTTCTCCCATGCACACTGTTTGAAGAAAACTCTTTCCTGACATCCTGCCTCTTGCAGATAGATTCCAGGCTGCTTTCAGGGAATTTGTAAGTGGGAGGAGGATGCCATGAAGTTTTCTATTTGCACAGGTTGTTCTTAAAAAAATATATATGTTTGATATTTTTGTTCTGAGGAAATAAACCAACCTGAACACTAAAGCTGGCAGGACTTGTGCCAATTTATTGCACAAATAAAAGTGATTGCAAGAGTGATTAATGCCTGAAAGGAGCTGGAATTTGGAATGGGGTCTGTAGAGCTCTCTTTGTGGGCGACTGGTTGTTGTACTCTTTGTTTTGGCTGAATGTTCCTGTGAATTTTGATGCTAGATCTGAAATTGCTGAATAATACCAGCTTTGGAGCAAACTCCAGAACTCTGTGTGCTCAGAACATGGAGCTGTGGCTGGGGTTGAATAAATGCAGAGTCAGAAATGCTGTAAGAGCTGGAGTCCCTCTGCTCTGAGCCAGGCTGGGAGAAGTGGGGGTGTTCACCTGGAGAAGGCTTCAGGAAGACCTTAAAGCTCATTCCTCTGTGTAAAGAGGCTCCAAGAGAGCTGGAGAAGGACTTTGGACAAGGGGCTGGAGTAACAAGACAAGGAGGAATGGCTTCCTGCTGATAGAGGGCAGGGTTAGGTGGGGTAGTGGGAAGAAATTTTTCCCTGTGAACATGGTGAGACCCTGGCACAGGGTGCCCAGAGAAGCTGTGGCTGCCTCTGGATCCCTGAAAGTGTCCAAGGCCGAGTTGGATGGGGCTAAGAGTGCCCTGGTCTAGTGGAAGGTGTCTCTGCCCATGGCAGGGAGTGGAACAAGATGAGCTTTAAGGTCCCTCCCAACCTAAACCATTCCATGATTCTGACTTCCACAGCCATGTCAGCCAGGGCTTCCCAGCCATCCATGCATTGCAGGTGGCCTTGTCTGTCCATCTTCTTGGCCTTGCTCTTTCGTAGAAGGGTCTAAAATCATATCTGCAGTCAGTAGAGGTTGGGCTGGCACTAAGAGGAGAATTTTAGAAGCATGGAATATCCTGAGCTGAAGGGACCCACTGGGATTATCCAGTTCAGCTCCTGCTGCAGGGCCAGTGTGTCCCTGAGCCCTTTCCTAGCCCGACACTAGATGGCAATGCCTCCTTCCTGGCAGTGTTTGAGACTCCTTTCTGATGACCTTTAAATCTGGATGTCTGTCTTTCTCTGCATAAATTTCATAATAACTCTGATTGGGAGTTGATGCCGCCTCCGTACAAGAAGCAGAGAGCTTTTTGCTTCCTGGGTTAAGATAGTTCTGAAGACATAAAAAAGGCAAGTTTTCCAGAACAGGACAGCTGTGCCTCCCTAGAGTTCCCTGACATGGGCCATGCTGGCACTTCCCTGCCAGCCCTTGGGTCAAAAGACCATGGGCAGCTGGATCCATGAGTGGAGACTTGGCACATCCCTGTCCACCAATGGCCTTGGAAAGGCAGGATCTCCTGGACCCCCAACTGTGGGGACAGAGCCCATTGAGGAAGGTGTTTCGTCTGCTAAATCTGAAGTGTAGGAGTGGTGTGGCTGCTGTGGCACACTGAGGAGCTTTCCAAGCCTCTGGTTTGCTCCAGCAGCACACACTGCAGGAACAGCAGCCACCCTTCCCTGCCACCCAGGCCATGCTGCTTAATTGTACTTTACCCAGAGTCTGTTGACAGGCAGGTTGACAGGCAGTTTGTTGCTGTTGGAGGCTTCCCATGGTGAGGTAGATCTTGCTGAAGTGCATTTTTCTTTACCAACTTATGTCCAAAAACTACTTTTTTTTTCTTCTCTTTTTTTTTTTTTCTTTTTTTTCCCCTTTTTTTTCCCCTCCTTTCTCCCTTCCTTTCTCCCTTCCTTCTTTTTTGTTATTAAAGGAGGAAATACAATCTTTTAGCCCCTGGGCAAAATCAGAGGAGTGTTTGGATCCTGACTTGGCATTAAAGCAGAAATACTAGTCCTTGAGCAAAAGAGACAAAAATCTCTATAGAGAGCCACACTTTTGGGGTGGTAGTCAAAAACCACTGAATTGGAGAAAAGTTTCCTGCTGGAATTTCTAATTTTGGCCAAAATGCCTCCCTTTCCTCCCTCCATGAAATACTTTTTGACAAACATCTTCAGTGTGTTCCCTGGAGAAGCTGTTCCAAAGGTTGGTCCCAGCTCAGCAGTGGTCTTGTATTTCCAGTTTGGGTTTATCAAATGTCAACCTGCAGCTCTGCAGCTGTGCCGGGTTTGCTCAATTCCAAGATTATCTGATCTCAGGTGAAGTTTTCCTGGCATGGCTGTTTATTCAAACCTGACATGTCATGCATCCTTAACCCATCAATTCAGCAGCTCCTTGGGCTGCAAAGATAAAGCCTCTTTGAAGTGTGAATCACAACCCCTGTGTGTCACCTGAGCATCTCCCATCATGTTGTCCTCCCCTGCACACCACTGATCCCTAAGAGCACATAAGGGCAGTGAGATCCCACTCCTTGCCTGTTCCCTCCACTGGCAGCTGGTGCAGAAACCCTGGAGAGTGTGGGTGGGTGTCCTTGTGCTCCCTATGGTGTGGGCTGTGCTCTGCCAGGGACAAGGGTGAGCTGAGACCACTGGCAAGCAACCAAAACACATGAAATGGCTGTGCTCAACCTGCGCTGAGACAGCCAGGGCATGTGAAATAGGAGTGCTGGAAGGCACTCCATGTTGTGGCACCTCTGTTATGATGCAGGCAGGTCACAGGTTTCCTCCAAGGCACAAGGTGCTGCAGTGGGAAATGCAGCACCTCTCCAAACCTTCCTGGCATGAGTGGGGATGCTGGTTCTGTCAGCTCAGTCTGGGTGGGTGCTCAGCACCCCCCCCGGGCCAGGAGCAATCCTGATGATCCCGGGGACTTGGGGGCTCAGGCTCCTGCCACCATCCCTGTGCTGCTGACAGGGCAGAGAGGAGGCTGCAGGCAGGGACCAAGGGCCCCTGGGGCACTGGATCCCCTGGATAGGTATAGAGGCAGAGAACTCCCTGGGGTTCTGGAGCCCCTTGAGTCACTGGGCACCCTGTTCTTCTGGGCTGGGACAGGAACCAGGAACTCCCACGGCACTGGAGCCCCTGGGCTGGGACAAGGACCAAGGACCCCCATGGCACCCGAGTCCCTTGCCTCACTGGGCACCCATTCCCTCAGGTAAGGACAAGGGACTCAGATCTTTTTGTTCCAGTGGCTGGCTCTGAAAGTCATGGAGGCAGAAACCCCTTTGTGCTGCCAGCCCCAGCCAAGCCCAGCCGGGCACAGAACGTGCCAGCTCCGTGCTCCGCTCCTGGCCCCTCGTTTGTGTTGGCACCAGCCAGAGAGCGAAGCTGGTTTAATTGGCAGTTGTGTTTGTGGCCAGGGTGTTATGAAAAGGTTTTCTGTCTCCCTCTGTAAGTTCCACTGAATATGTTTTCACTCTTAATATAATATTCACTTCATTATTAGCTGAAAGAGGCTCTTTTCAGAGAGGGCTTTTTTTTCCCCTCTCCTTCCAAAAATACATTAAACCGCCCTTTCATGCCGCACTGCACTGAGGGCTGGGATTGTCTACTGGGCGGGAAGTGAGAAACCCGACAGTAAATGGGATTTACACAGAAATTCCTTTCTTCCCCAGTGTGCTGGCAGTGCTGGCTGGGTAATGGAGGAAGCGGCTGTTGCTTACAGGGTGATTTGGGGTACCTCACCTCCCCAACAACGTGGTCACCTAGGGGATCGCCCCCAAGCAGAGCAGAGGCTCCCAGCGCCCTCAGCTGGTGTTTCCAGGTGCAAACCCCTCTGGCAGAGTTGGGATCCAGCCCCAGGGATGCATTCCCATGTGTGCTGAAAGTGTTTCCAGCATCTGCCAGGTTTTGGAAGCTTGCTCTCTCTTGGGTGCGTTTGAGGGCATTGGGTGCAACTGGACCCCCATATTGCCATCTTGTGTTGCTGCTCTTCATGACTTTGCAGCTTCCATAAGGTTTTTTCCTCCAGCTTTGAGAAAATCCCTGTGAGCTGCAGAAGCAGTGAGGGTGGTATCACATGCAGAGCACCCAGCCTGGCTCAGCCTTGGGGATCCAGGGGAAACAACTCTGCTTTCCTCTTGTCTGAGTTCCTTGAAGGGCACCCACAGCCCAGCCCAGCTCTGGGTTCAGTTGTTTGCCATATTTGGTTGGTTTTGCAGGGCCATGCAGCCCCCAGTGTCCTCGCTCGGTGTCCTCACTCAATGTCCTCAGCCCAGCCCAGCTGGGAATATCCCAGGCTGGGGCTACCTGTGGGGTTGTGCTATCTCAGCCCTGGCCCCAGCTACTTTTGGGGGGAGCCAATCACAGTGGGGGGAGGTGGGGGAGACACTGGGCAGAGCAAAAGGGTCCTCTGGGCCAGCTCTTGCACTACTGCTATGGGGCACTGGGGTCCCTGGGGACCTCCACAGCTCTGCTCCATCCCTCGAGGAGCTGTTATGAAAGCCCAGGGGAGCCCAAAGCCCGTTTTCCCTTTCCCTGAAAGCAGCATAGACACAAATCTCCCCTCTTGGGGCAGACACCAGCAGCAGGAGCCTTCCCCAGCTCCACTGTCCCCATTCCCAGCCATCCTGGTAAAATCGTTAGGGCTGGTACTATGTGCTGGTGAGTATCCAAGTTCTGTCCTTAACTGGGAACAATTAGCATTTGTTTCAGGATACCTCTGTTTTAGAATACAGCTGTGGCTCCAGAGCTGCCAGAAGCATTCCCATCCAAGTAAGACCCAAGGGAGCTCCCTAGTGATGATGCAGCTCCCAGGTAAGGATGCTCTTGGGAGGGGTCCAGCTTATGCATCCTCAACCCCTCACCTGGTCCTGACATTGGCAGGAAAGTGGGAGCTTCCTGATAATCTTGCACTTCTTTTTCCAGGTTTTGGGAAAAAAATAAATCAGATTTGAGCTGTTTTCTATGGGGTTTTGGTAGTTTGTCCACCCCTTCCCATGCACATCTTGTGTTCAGTGTATCCTGGTGCCTCTCCTGCCTCTCCCACAGTGCAGAGCACCCTCTTGTTAAAGCCAAACAGGAACTGTGCCTGACAGGCTTTGGGGGCTGATTCTGGAGAAGGTAGAGAAGGTTCTGGAGTTATGTAGGCAAAGGAGGACTTCAGATTTTGCACATGGGTCTGAAAGCTGAGGGTGGAATACTGACCTGTGTTTTAGGTCAGGAATGAGAAGTGCGGCGGGAAAGGTTGTGGTCATTCCAGTGTGGAAGGGTCAGGAGCGTGGTGATCCCCAGCTCCCCTTGGTGAGCCCAGAGCATAGGGACAGTGGTGTCTCCCTGGCCTCATATGTCAGATGCCAGAGGGACCAGTCCCAAATGTGGGCTTAGGAAGGCTGGAGCTAATGCAGGACATGGGCTTGGAGCAACACAGGGAAAGGTGAATGGGGGAACCACTGGGGCTACACCAGCAGCACTCTCACCCTGGAAACTCTGGCTGCTCCACAAAACCCTCAGGCTCCTGCTGCTCGAGGTGCTCTGGATCCTGCACAGGGGGGAGTGGGCAACCAGCTGGGGTGGGACACTGGAGATCCTGGAGCTGGACAACTTGTGCTTTCAGAGTCAAGGGGCTGAGGAGGAGGAGGAGGAGGGCTGTGGGATGTGGCCTGCCTGCCAGGGCACATGTTTGCAACAAACCTATATTACTGGTATTACTGGGAGCCATGAGCTGGCTGCAGAAACCTTTGGACTCACCTAAGAGGGCAGCTGGGTTCTGCCCTCAGTGCTGCCAACACAACCCTCAGCCACAGCAGGGTGATAGGATATGACATTTCTTTGGGCCATGGCTCTGCTGCAGACCTGGAGACATGTTTGTATTTCAGCCCTGGATTTTGGGAGTATGTAGAACTGGTGGGACCTTCAGCTCTGCCAGCCAGCACCAACTCCCTTGTCTGTGGCTCTTTTCATGTGGAGCAGGACAGGATTAGGGACGGAGAGAGGGAGGAGGTAACTCAGGGTACCCTAGGGCAGGGCAAAAGCAGGGACATGCAGATTGAACATCAGGGGAAGAGGCTCAGCAGGCCATTCAGAGAGCTGGGATCTATTGTCTCAAGCTGCTCTGGGATGAGATCATGGAATCACAGAATGGTTTGACTTGGAAGGGACTTTCAGATGATGATCGAGTTCCAACTTCCTTTCACTTCCTTTCACCAAGCACCTTTCACTAGACCAGGTTGCTCCAAGCCCCATCCAGCCTGACCTTGAACACTTCCAGGGATGTCACCTCTAGCTTGTGGCCTCCCCAATAACAGCTTTTGCTCTCCCCATCTCCTCCAGTGACCAACACATGACAGGGAAATTTGTGCTATTAGCAGGGCCAGGAGACAGATAGGCTGGAGTTGGGGATGGGGACAGAGTGGAGCCACTCCAGAGCCCACCCCAGCGCTGCTGCAGGAGCCTAGGGATGGGTGACCCATCTCACAGCCTTGGTGACACACCAAAAAGCTCATTTCCTCACCTCCAGGCTCCTGCCCACTTCTGCCTGTGAGCCCTCACTGCAGCCACTGACCTTTAAACAAGGTAGTTGGAGAGATGGAGGTAGCAGAAATCCCTAAAAGATTATTTGTTTCTCACAAACTATATTTAGACACCATCAGCAAAACCCAAAAGTGCTGAGTTTGGCTGAATAAATCTGGGAGATTTGTGGGTTTTTTTCCCCTCAAGGAGAACGGGATTAGCCAGCGAATGGGGAATTGTGTTTTTGTTTGACATACCTGAGAGTTTCCACTCCAAGTTGCTGTTTTGAGCTCCTGGTGCCATGATGATGATGATGATAGACCTGACAAGGGACTGCCCCATCTTGAAGAAGATATTTTTTGGAAGAGAAAATGACCAGCTGGCTTCCCCACCATGGTGCTGCTTGCTTTCTTTGTTAAACTTTGGATTTTTTTGAATATTTTCAGGTATGTTGGTGTATTAGGGTGTTTTTGAGATAGATGGAGGTCATGCTGGTGCTGCTCCAGTACAAAGTCCTTCCCTGGTGGAATGCACCCCTCCAGCTCACTGTATGCACCAGTGCTGTCCCAAGGGATGGTGCCTCAGGAGCTGGGAGGGGGCTCCTGACTGGGTGGGGCTGCAGGGAATGGCAAGAGGTCACATTGCTTTTCTGGACACACTTGGATCATCTGGAGTGCAGTTCTTTGCGGGTTTGGATTCCCTGTGCCTAAACCCCATCTCCCCCAGGGAGACTGGGATCAGGTCTGAACTTCCCAAGTGGAGTGTTTGGTGGGGGCAGGCAGGTGAGGGGTTTTCTGATCCCTGAGAGGTGTCAGAGCCCATCTGACCAGCTGGTGACAATGAAGAGCAGAGTGACCCATCAGGAACCTCCCATTTGGACATGAACCCAAATCCTGTGGGTGATGGGAGGCAGAAGGGCAGAAGGGCTCTGGGTCCATCTCCAGCAGAGCAGAAAATTCTTTACCCTAAACTTGTGAAAATTCTGTGTTCCTTGAGCTGGCCCTGCCAGGACATCAGGCTCTATTCTTTGAGAAATAAGACTCTGGGGAACTCAGGTCCTTGAGCTGCAGCTCATCCACAGCAACTCCTTTTCAGAAAGGGCCCAGGGAAGGTGGGGATGGAATTGTTGCACTGTAGCTCTCTGGTGATCGGGTTAGATATGTCTGAGGAACTTTCTCCTTTCTCCTCTGTCCAGGTAAGAGATGAGGATCTTCTAGGGTTCTCCATATGGAGAGGAGGAGAAGAGGTAGTACTCAAGGAGGAACCATCTCAGGGAGGAGGATGCTGGTGCCAGATGGTTTGTCCAGAGCAAGGAGTGACCCAACCTTGGGTAGGAACCATGAGAATGATGCCTGAACATAGGCTGTTTCCATGGAGTCAGAGAGTGGTTTGGATTGGAACCGACCTTAAAGATCCTCTTGTTCCAAATTCCTGACATAGACTGGGATGCCACCTATTAGAAGGTGTTTGGGGCCTGGGAAGAAAGGGAGAAATGCAATATGGGGCTTCCCAGCACTGATAACTCTGTCCAGTAACTGGGAGGAGAAATGCTCTCCCAGAGGTATCAGAGACAGGAGACCATCAGTTCAGGCTGCTCCTGCCTTCTCCCTGCACTTGGGCCCAGCTGTGTGGGGGAGCTGACACCAACTCAACCCAAGAGCCCTGGAAAAGCCAGGATTCTTCCTCCTGGTCCATGCAGCTGGAGAACCACAGCACCAATGGCATTGCCAGTAGGTGAGGGCCTGGAGAAAGCCCTCCATGGCTGTGGGGCACCCAGGGGAAGTGACAGGGGACAGAGCCTTGAGGTTGCACTTGGAGACATGTGGTTGGTCTTGGCAACCAAGGGGGCAGCTTGGCCAAGTCAGTGGTGTGATACAACCATTTCTAGCAGGTTCCAAGAGCCCTCCCTGCTCCTGCAGCACACGGTGGGCTGGGGCTCAGCTCTCTAAGGATGTTCCTTCTTCCCAGGGGATGTTTTGACAGTGTCCAGCCTGTTATTCTGTAAAAGCCTGAACCTGTGCAGAGGTTCTTGGCCCACGGCATCATTCAGTGTGACACAGCAATTCATCAGGAGGTGGCAGGGCTTGAGGGGGCTCCCACTCTTCCCAAATTGCTTGGGAGAAGGTTTCTCCTCCAGTCAAGTAGCAAGGCTGGTGACCACAGTCCCTGACCAGGCAGTTGCCTCCTGGATTTTGCTGCTCCTTGGAAAGGCATTGCGGGTCCAGGGAGCATGAACAACCCAGGACACAGCTGCTGTGGTGCATCTCCTGCACCCTGCCAGGGTGCCCCCAGCCCTGGTGGGGCTGAGTCCCAGCCCACGTTCTGCCTGGCTCCAGCCTGCCCCGTGCTTCTCCCCTTCTTCTCTGGATCATATTTATTTATTTATACGGTGAATGTAATAAAACTCCAGCAGGAAATGGAGGCGATTCCCTGCCATTCCCCACAAGCCAGCCCGGGGCCGGGTGAACAAGGAGGAGCATTGTGCAGCCTGGAGCCTCCTGCCAGCACCGAGCCTGTGCCTGAGGCTGAAGAAAGGACTGAGTGTGCATGTGAGCACCGGGACCTGGTGCCAGCACCCGCCCCAGCATGGGGGATCCTGGGGAAGAAACTTCACTTCAGGGGGCAAGCAGGGCTGGGGGGGAAAGGGCTCCTGTGCTGGCTTGGGATGTTGTCTGCGAGCACCTCGGAGCCTGCTGCCAGCACAAGGAACCTCCTCGGGCCATCTTTGGGCTGCCAGGAAACAGAGGTGGGCACTAAAGATCACCTGGGGGGGGCACATGGTGGCCCCATGGCCCAGAATGGGGGTGTATGAGCAGCTCTTCCCAGGGCAGAGGAAGCTGGGAGGCAGCTCCAATCGTTCACCTGCCTCTCTCAGGCAGCTGCTCCAATCTTCAGCTGCTGCCACCAGTAGGGTTCTGAGTGAATGGCTGCTGCCAGGGCTCACCTGGCTCCTGTCCCCCTAGAAGGGGTCTGCAGGGGTAAAACAGGTGGCTGAGCGTGGGATGTGGCTCAATCCAGGTTTCCCATTGATGGGAGAGGTCCCATTGCTGGGGACAAGTGTCTCAGTGCTGCCAGGAGCTGAAAGTAGCCCCTTGTGCTGCCACCACACTCACCAGATAAAATACTGTGGGTGAGGTAGGGACATTGTCATTCTCATCCCTCGTTCTCCCAGCCATAGCTCCCCTGGGACACGCCACTATCCTCCTGCCCCATCCCCTGAGTCCCACAGCTGCGTGTGGTCCCCATCCCTGTGCCGGTCCCTCAGGTTCCCAGGGATCCTGGGGTTAAGGTCATGCCCTGAGCCTTGTGTCTCCTCCCTGATTTGTGTCACTGCTATGTGAATGGGGATGTCATGGCCCAGGGATACTGTGGCCAGGGCTGGGGAGGGGGGGCTGGCTGGCAGCAGGAGCCACAAATCCCCAGCTGTGGGGTATTGGGGTGACAAGGCCACAGAGAGCATCCCTAGTAATGTCACACATGTCAGCCTGCATCCCTGACTCCTGGACACAGTGTCCTTGCACCATGGGCTGGGTTGTAACCACAAATACCTGCAGAGAACCAGAGGCCAGGAGGTGTCTGGGACACTGCCTGGAGACACTGCCTGGGGACACTGTTTGTGCTCCACCTACTTGTTTGGGGACCAGACCCCAAAATCCCCATCTTTCTCCCCTACTGCAACTGCCCATGGCACAGAACCTGCCCAGGGGCACAGAGAACAATTGTCCTGTGGTGGCACAGTCTGTCACACGTGCGTGGGCATTGGCATCACATGGGATTGTGCCCGGGGCAGGAGGGGCTTGAGGATCACTCACGGTGATCTTGGTGTCCCCGAGGAGATGGTGGCTGGGGCAGGGGTAATCTGCCACTCTGGCTGAGTGGGAGCCAGCCCACAGCCCCTTGGGTTGCTCCCAGAATGGACCCCTCCACCTGCTCACCAACCCATCCGGCCTGGCACTGGCATCCTTTTGAAACTGAAGCCACTGGCCTTTTGCACAGCAATTCTTGTGAAATTTTTCAGGAAGGAAAATTTATCCCTCCCAGATCCCTGCAGGACTGTACCATTTCCTGCCTCCAAGCTGGCAGGCAGGGCACAGAGTGCCCAGAGCCCTGGCTCACGTGGACACGGCCTGTCCTCGCGAGGTGGATTCCTTCCCCTGCCCCAGCCCCTGCCTCTCTCTACGAGCCAGGCATTGGTGGGAACTGGGACCACTGGGGATCTGGGGGCTCAGTCAGAGGCAAGGGCCTCTGTGATGGCATGGAGCCCCCACCTCCCTGCAACAAGTCCTGCTGCCCTGGCCAAGGCTGGACAGACCAGCATCCGCAGTCCTGCCACAGTTAGACCATCCCCTTCCCAAACCCACTGCCCTCTCCTCAACTCCATCTTCCGATCCCCTGCCGTTATACACCCTCCCCTGCCCTATTGACCCCTTCCCCAAGTCGATTACCTCCTCCCTGGATCAGTCACCTCCTCCCTTGCCCAGCTCTATCAGTCCCTTCTCTTCTCCATCACCCTCTCCCAGGCTCTGTTGCCCCCCTCTCCAGCTTCATCACCCCCTCCTCTACTCTACTGCTCCTTCCCCACCTCCATAACTCTCTTCCCTACTCCATCACTCACCCAGTTCCATTTCCCCATCCTCTCTCTCCTCCCTCTCCCCACATCCATTGCCTCCTCTCTTGCTCCCTCACCCTTTCCCCAGCTCCACCATCCCTTCCCTTGCTCCACCACCCGACCTCCACTGCCCCCTCACTGACTCCCACCGGGGCTGTCCCCATCTCTGGTGCCAAGAGGATCCTCCAAGCCCTTCCTCCCGGAAAGCCGCCCTCCTCCCTGCCATGGCTGGCCGGAGGGGCACTGCTGCAGCCCCCTGCACCCGGGGGGGCAGCCAGGGGGGCAGCCAGTGGTTTTTTCCGTTCATGCCCTCCCCTTGCCGAGGCTCTCGCACAGGTTTCAGGCGCTGTTGACGGGAAGAAAGGAAATGGGGCAAAGCTCTGCCAGGAACCACAGGCTCCCGGGCTCCGGCGATCCGTCCCGCTCGCCTGCCTGGCCGCTTCCCGGGCAGGATTCCTGAGCAGTTCTGAGAGCCCTTTCTTTCTGCTATTGATCTTGGATCCACAGCGCCGGGCCACTTCCAAGACCGTAAATCTCTGTGTTGCTCTACCTGGGGTTCTTGTTTTCACTGTGGGGCTCCCAGACCTGCTGGAGATCTCGGCTTCTGTGCGTGGCCGGGATGTCCCCACTCCTGCATTGCCTCCTCCCCGCCGTCCCTGCGTGCCCCAGGAGGGCGAGGGACAGGTCATCAGGCACAGGCAGTGGGGCAGTGCAAGGGCAAGGCTTGGGGTGCTGGTGGTACCCTCACCCCCTGCACACCTCTGGGGTGAGATGAAGCTCCGGGAAGGTCCCTGGGGCTCAGGCAGGTCTTGGGCACCCCGTGGAGTACCTGGGGTGGGGTGGGGGGGTGAGGGAGGAGCACCCCAAGGTGCAGGGCAGAGGTTAGGGGCAGCCGCACCTCTACAAGGAGCCCCTTGACTCCAAAAATCCCTGTGTTGCTCTTGGCCAGGCTGCAGTAACAGGAGCCAAGAGCAACAGTTTTACATATTAAAGCAAAATTAAATTAAAATATATTTATTTGTGCCCTCTGCCCCCCTCCCCTCCCTTAACCTTTCATAGTCCAGGTGGAGGGCACCCATGGGGGTGGAATCAGGAAGGTGGGGCTAGAACCCCGGCTCTCATTCAGTCCCTGCCTGTGCCCACCACCCATCCAGGACTCTCACTGGGCAGCCAGGGCTGTGTCAGGTTTTCCAGGTGATGCTTCCCAGCTTTCCTTAGCAATCAATTCCTTGAAGTGGCTGGAGTTGTGTTTGGGGTGTCCTGGAGAGGTGGCAGTGACTGCCTTGGGTCCTTGACCTCACACAGGACACATGCCCTGGGTCTGGGGGTTGGAGGGATAAGGGACCCAGGGAAAGGTCCCAGCACTCTGCAGGTGGCACCTCCATCCCCATCACTTTGCTGCTCAGCCATGCGTGACAATTTGTCCCCAGGGCTGCACCACAGCACAAAGTACCCCCAAACAGCCATTTCTTAGAGTATGTGGCCCTAACCCACATCATGAAGCCCCCTGAAGTTGCTTTGTGTCGCTGGGCACACGGGACAGTGATTTCTGAAACACCCCAGAGCTGGTGGCCAAGGTGACAAACATCCCAACATCCCAAATAATCCCAAATATCCCCCAATAACCCTTTTTGCAGGGCCCTGGAGCCCATTGGGCAGACACCCCATATTAGAGGGAAATTCTGGGGCGACGCCTTATCTCCTGTTCCATTACATGGCTGATAAGCAGCTCCCATGGAATTTCCCTATAGTGTCGGACCGGGATGTTTGGATCCTGCACAGTGGGTGTCAGTGATTAGGGGCCGTGCTGACAGGTTGTTATGCTGTTACTAAAGAAATCGCAGGGCTGTGGGAATGCCTGGGAATGGCTGGATGCCCGGACCCCTGGCGCCAGCCAGGCACTGGCTGCCAGATATCCCACAGGACACTCGAGGAACCCTGCTGGATTCACCCCGGGGTGGATGAGCTGCCCCAAAAGGGGTGCTGGAGACGGCACAGAGCAACCCGGGCTCACCTGGGATAGGCAGCTCGAGGGAGTGGAGGGCTGCTGATTGCGCTTTGTGACAGTGGCATGGGCAGCACAGCCTGTCCTCAGGGGTGCTGCCACCCCCAGAGTGTTTGCAACACCTCCCCGTGCCATGGATGTAATTTGTCACCCTGTGAGTGAACACTCACAGTTCAGAGTGGGACACTGGTAGGGGTCTGGCAGCTCCGGCTTGACCACCCTGACTTATGTCATCTCCCAGGAGCTGCCTTATAGTGACATTGCTGTCCCCTGCCCAGTGCCTGCCCTGAATTGTCCTTCAGCCAGGGACACAGCTTTCCTGGCCTGTGCTGTGGGCACTGGAGCTGAGCCATTTCCCGGAGCCTCCACTGTCCTACCACTTGCTCGACCCCAGGGGCAAAGGCACCACGTGCCACGCGCTGTGAGCTTCCCAGTTCTCAGCAGTGGCACCAAAGCGGCAGTTTGCGTTCCCAAACTGAGGGACAGACGTCACCCTGCGGGGAGAGGATCCCTCCCTCAGGGGCGACAAGCCCTGGGGTGTGCCCAGGTGTGCTCAGCCGCTCATGCACACCCTGCAGGCACACGGGGGCCCTGGCAGCACCCGGCAGGTCTGGGCAGCTGTGAGGTCACCTGTGATCCTGTGCCCAGGTGCATGTGTGCACACCCGTGCCAGTGCATGCCCCTGTGGTTGTGTGGGGCCTGGCTGGCACGTGTGTCTGTCTGTGAGTATATGTGCACATGTATGTCAGTGTATGTGTGTGCTTGTGTGTGTGTGTGTTAGTCTCTTTGTGCTTGTGTACGTGTGCGTGGGCATGTGCATGTGCATGTGCGTGTATGTGTGTGTACACACGGACATGCACATGGTACGGGCAAGTGTGTCAATGCATGTGTGCGTGTGCACATTGGTGTGTAGATATGTTTGTGTGTGTTAGTGCATGTTAATGTGTGATAGTGTGTGTGCGCGTATGCGGGCATGTGCACGTTAGGGTGTGCACATGCGTGTGTGCAGATGTGTGGAGGGGTGTGCATGTCTGTCAGTGTGTGTGTGCACAGGGACACGTGCCCATTAGTGTGTGCGAGAGCGCGCACGTGTGTGTCTATAGCTGTGTAAATGTTCTGTCTGTGCGCGTGTGTCAGTGAGTGTGGTGTGTGGCTGCGTCTCCTCCGCCCGCGTGTGCCCGGCGCCGCGGAGCTCCGGGGCTGCGCGCGGACCCCGCTGCCGGTCCCGGCGTGGGTCCCGCCCCCCGCCCC
>VZRH01005656.1:81222-100743 GCA_013397555.1 Urocynchramus pylzowi | reverse complement strand
TGGCATTTTGGAGTGGGCGGTCGCGGGTTGGAGCTGGCGGGACTGGAGGGCCCGCGGGGGCGCGCGGCGCGGTGCCAGCCTGTGGACATCCCGATGTGCCGGGGAATCGGGTACAACCTGACCCGCATGCCCAACCTGCTGGGGCACGAGAGCCAGCGTGAGGCTGCCCTGAAGCTGCACGAGTTCGCCCCGCTGGTGGAGTACGGCTGCCACGTTCACCTGCGCTTCTTCCTCTGCTCCCTCTACGCACCCATGTGCACCGATCAGGTGAGCGCCAGCATCCCTGCCTGCCGCCCCATGTGTGAGCAGGCCCGCCACAAGTGCGTCCCCATCATGGAACAGTTCAATTTCGGCTGGCCTGAGTCACTTGACTGTGGCAGGTTGCCCACCAAGAATGACCCCAATGCCCTCTGCATGGAGGCCCCTGAAAACGCCTCAGCCGCCGAGCCGCACAAGGGACAGGGGATGCTGCCCGTGGCCCCCCGGCCTTGGCCACCTGGCACCGCTACCGAGGGACGGGGACCCAACGGGCTGGGGGCTTGCGACAATCCTGAGAAGTTCCAGTACGTGGAGAAGAGCCTCTCGTGTGCACCCAGGTGCTCCCCCGGGGTGGACGTGTACTGGTCCCGGGAGGACAAGGACTTTGCCTTCATCTGGATGGCTGTCTGGTCCACCCTCTGCTTCGTCTCCACTGCCTTCACCGTCCTCACTTTTCTGCTCGACCCCCACCGCTTCCAGTACCCTGAGAGGCCCATCATTTTCCTCTCCATGTGCTACAACGTCTACTCTGTGGCCTTCATCATCCGCTCTGTGGCCGGGGCTGAGAACATTGCCTGTGACCGGGAGAATGGTGAGCTCTACATCATACAGGAGGGGCTGGAGAGCACAGGCTGCACCATTGTCTTCCTCATCCTCTACTATTTCGGCATGGCTAGCTCTCTCTGGTGGGTTGTCCTCACTCTGACCTGGTTCCTGGCTGCCGGGAAGAAGTGGGGACATGAGGCCATCGAGGCCCACAGCAGCTACTTCCACATGGCTGCCTGGGGCATCCCAGCCATGAAGACTATTGTCATCCTCACCATGCGGAAGGTGGCAGGGGATGAGCTCACGGGGCTGTGCTATGTGGGGAGCATGGACGTCAGTGCCCTGACCGGCTTTGTCCTCATCCCCCTCTCCTGCTACCTGGTCATCGGCACCTCCTTCATCCTCACTGGCTTCGTTGCCCTCTTCCACATCCGGAAGATCATGAAGACGGGTGGCACCAACACGGAGAAGCTGGAGAAGCTGATGGTGAAGATTGGGGTCTTCTCCATCCTCTACACCGTCCCGGCCACCTGTGTCATTGTCTGCTACTTCTACGAGCGGCTGAATGTGGATTACTGGATGCTGCGGGCGCTGGAGCACGGCTGCCTACGCCTGCCTGGCCGCCGTGCCACCGACTGCTCCCTTGAGGCCTCGGTGCCCACTGTGGCTGTCTTCATGCTAAAGATTTTCATGTCACTGGTGGTGGGCATCACCAGCGGGGTGTGGGTGTGGAGCTCTAAAACGCTGCAGACCTGGCAGAGCCTGTGCAACAGGCGGCTGGGCATGAGGACGCGGAGTAAGCCCTGCAGTGGGGTCAGCTGTGGTGGGGGACACTGCCACTACAAAGCCCCCACAGTCATGCTGCACATGACCAAGACGGACCCATACCTGGACAACCCGACTCACGTCTAGAGACGGGGGCTGCCCCCCACACCAGAAGAAGTGGCCTCACGGGTAAGGGGCAAGGGCAAGGGCTGTGTGGTGGCAGGAGGGACACTCCCAGGTTTAGGGGGGCGAGGATGCAGGACCCCCCGGCACCACTCACTGACAAGTAGCCGCTTTTTCCTAGAGGTTGTTTTGTTGTTGCTGTTGCCAAATCCAGTGACTCTTCTAATGCTTTCTTTGGGGGATGGTGGGGAAGGGACAGGGAGAGGAATAATCCATCCGTGTTTATTTAATTCTGTAATTTATTTTAAATTTTTTTTTTGATCATTAGCTGCAAGGAATGGAAAAAACAATAAACCCTGGATGTGTTATTTGATCCAAGCCTGGTGCTGTTTGCAGGGATTCCAGGGGATCAAGAGCTCCCCCATGGGACCCCACCCCAGTTTGGGGGCTTTCATGTCGGGCCAGGCCATGCCAGGCCATGCTGGGGTGCCACTGTCTCTGGCAAGAGCGTGGTACCAGCAGGTGCCACCATCCAATTCCCCTCCGTGGCTTCCCTGGGGCCAGGTCTGCCCCTCGGCAAGGAGGAGGAGGAAGAGGAGGAGGAGGAGGAAGAGGAGGAGGAGGGTTTTCCTGTGCTATGACACTTACGAATCATCTTTTCCACTACATACTCGGAAGGTGATTTGTGTTGGTGCCATTGGCTGTCGGAGCCTTGGTGCCAGGCTGAGGGGCTTTGAGGGGGCAGGCCAGGAGCCAGGGAGATGGGCTGGGGACACAGGACCTTGGGGCAGAGAGGGCTCAGCTTTGATGTCCCCCGCAGAAGACCAAGGTACGGGTAATGGAAACTTCTGGGCAGCTTTATTTATCTTCTGCTCTGGTTACAATCCCAGCTCGTCTTCCCCATTGTCTGGAGGGAAATTCAAGCTTCAGCTGGTGCTGGTGGGGCTGGCAGGGGGAGCCAGGGCCAGTGGGTACAGGGTGGGCAGGGTGGGTACAGGCTCTGCAGGGGCTCAGAGGCGAGGAAGTGCCTACCCTTCCCCGAGACATCCTGAGGGGAAGGCAGGGGCCAGCTCATCTCTGCAGGGGTTTGGTGGAGCTGTTTTGCCTGGCTGTCCCCAGGGATGTGCCAGGGGTTCCCAGTGCTAGGGAAGAGAAGTGGGCAGGGGGCTGTGGCGGGGGCATAGACAGCACAGCACCTGTGGCAAGCAGGATCTGTAGGGGCAACACAGCTCTAGTCATGCTTAGACTTGTCCATCACCTAATTAGCCAGCCTGCAGGCTGGGCAGCTCTGGATTCCAGGGATGGTCGACCCTTGTCCAGGGAGCAACAATCTAGCAATTGACCCTCTCAACAGCACTCAACCTGACATCCACTGCTCACCCCAACAGCCCTTGGTCCCCATTTGATGAAGCCTTCAGGGTTCAGACTATCAAACGGTGGCTGGAGGACAAGGCCAAGACTCCCCCCTATGGCTGGAGTGGGGGCAAGGGCTGGGGTCAGGACCCCTCACCCACCATTGAGTTGTGCTAGGGCTTTGTGCTGCTCTGATGGTGGGACTGGTGAAGCACCTTTAATCTGCTCCCTACCACCTCTAGGATGCTGGGAAGGCAGGAGAAGTTGGGTCACTGAGCTGAGAAAAGCCTCTTCCTCCCCCAGGAGCTGGTGTGGTGGATGAGGTGTGAAGGAGCCCCCAGTGCCCATGTGGTGTTGCTGGGGGAACACCGAGGATCTCTCAACAGATTTGGGTACCCCGGCTGTGCTGATGGGCATCCAGCCCCTTCCCCAGGCTGGTGGTGATGATGGTGCTAGGGCAGGGACCCCACCTGGCCCCAGCACTGGTGGGCTGCAGCCTCTGGAGCTCCTTTGGCTGCCACAGGAAAGTTTGTTTTGGGCAGAGAAAAGGGCCGTGACCTGGGGCAGGAGAGTCAATATTGGCTGTGGGACAGGCTCCAAAGTCCAGCTGGGGAGCTGGGCATGGCTCAGGCAGGGGCTGCCCGGGAAGGGGGCACAGAGCCCCTTGTTCTCCCTGTTTTCTGCCCTGGGTGTTAAGCCCAGAGCCAGATCAGTTCACCTTCTGCACCAGGCACGCAGCCCAGTGCTGGTGCCCGGCTGGCGGCGCCCCTGGGGACAGGCTGCCCTTGAGCACCCAGCGCCTGCCAAGGAGCGGCTGCCAAGGAGCGCTCCCCGGATAACCCGTCCCAACGGCCCGGGCTATCGGGCCCCAGAGGGGCGGCCGGCGCCCACCACTGCCCACTATCGGCCCCGGCAGTCTAGCTGGCTCCACAGGAGATTGCCAGTCCTGAGAGCTGAGCGTGGCCAGGACGCAGCTCCACAGAGCCTGTTGCAAAGCACAGCTTTCACATGGAAGGACTGGCCCAGGGACACTGCTGGCTCCTAGTCACGGCTTCTTTCAACCCCGTGCTGTGGGGCTCAGGCTCCCTCTGTACATCCCCACCCAAACTCATCCCTGCATCCCATCTCCATCCCCCTCAGAGCAGCCCCAAGGACACCACCTGCCTCCAATAAACCCCCTGCAAGCATCAAGTAGGGTTCAGCAGTGCCTAGGCCCCACAGGGCAGTGCCTGGCTTGGGATGGCTGTGGAGGGTGAGTTGGGGCTGCCAGCTGGGTGAGAAGGGGGCCAGGGCACCCTGAGGTCCTGGTCCAGCTCAGCATGGAGAAGCGGAGTCTTGTCACTCCTGGCATTTGCTGAGCCATGGAGTTTATCCACTCTCACATGGATGGACACTCCCTCCAGGTTTGAGTAGCAAAAGAAAAGCCACTGTGCTCTGTGAATTTGCTAAAATCCCCATTACCCAGAATATTAATTAATGATTGAGAATTAAGCCATGAGGAAACCCAGGGGGCCAAAGTTGGGTCTCGTTTTCCCAAGGCCATGCTGGAACTCCAGCAATCATAGGAGCTCCCGGGGTTTGCTGCAGGCAGCAGGTGCAGCAGGGCTGATGATGGTGATAGCAGGGCTCCGGCTGCCCGCCAAGCCCCCACATTGCCCTGCCAGGTGTGAGGACAGCTATTTATAGCCCTGCACAGAACGCTGATGCCATGGAGGGGCTGCTATAAAAAACAAGTCTCCAAAAAGGTCTTGGAGCAGATGCTGCTGTGAGATCTCCACGCTGAGGCCTGGAAATATCCCAGCTGGAGTCACTCAATTCACCCACGTCCTGTTGCATGACCAGCAAGCCAAACCACCTCATGTGGAGAGAGGAGGGTTCTCCAGGGAAACAGCATCAGCCCATTGCCAAGCCTTCAAGCCCTCAAACCCATCAGGATTCTCCTGCCCAGCAGTATGGGGCCTGGCTGGAACACTCCCAGCTCAGACCTGGAGCGAGGAGCAGGATGAAGACACCCAGGAACCCTCATCATCCCAGCAGAAACAAGCAAAGCTTTGGCCAAACCCTTTGTATCACAGCTGTGGTCATGAGAATTGGCACTTCACTGCTCCAGCTGTGCTGCTCCTCTTGGAGCTCCAAGTGTCCCTGCTGGGCTGCTGGAAATCAGGATGGGGGCCTGGGACACAGCAGCAATAATCCTTACTTCAAGCGTGGATTGGGTTGCAAAACACACCCCAACATGGGGTAGGCTTTGGGGGAAGAGGCTTTGGGGGTAGCCAGGCCACGCTAGGGCAAAAGAGCAGAGACATCCCAGCTCCCCATCACCTGGAGGTAGTCCCTTCAGGGGTACACCCAGTGCCACCCTGAATGGAACAGGAGGACAAGTGTGACACTGGCACCCTGCAGGTAACAAGGAACGAGGACTGCTCCCCTCTCCAGGGGCAGGCAGAGCATAGCTCTGTTCCTTGTCCCGGGGGAGGGCGACAACACACCAGCACCATCCCGGATGCTGATCTGATCCTGACTCACCATTCCTTTACGCCACAGCTCCACTTGTGCTCCAGAGATCTCTGGTGGTAGCTCTAGGAAGGCAGAGGAGAGCCATATCAGACAATCCCACACCAACACAGGGACCAACAAAGAACTCACACAAGCCACGTTTACAAACACAAGTACATAATGTTTATTCTTAAGTTTCCAATTTATTACAAGTACAGCCCTTTGCAGAAACCCCCTCCCCCCAAATGACACTGATTTTTAGAAAACGTGCAGTTCCAAAGGTTCCACCATGTAGGACCTGCAGGAAATGTTCTCTAGGAAACAAGACAAAACAGCCTCTGAAGGGACGTGCGAGATACAAATGTCAGTGCTATTCTGTGGGGCAGGGAGTGAGGCTGAGGAGAGGGACGGGGCTGGAAACTTGCCTCATCTGCAGTCATTGATAGTCCAGAACTGAAAACAAGTACCTGTTTAAAAAAACCTCAAACCTAAAACATTCACAAAACTAGGCTGCAATTTGTAATTGACGATTCTTTTCTTCTCAAATCCCAGGAGCTACAACAGCTGCTTCTGCTTTTCCATTACAAAATCAGCACTTAACAGCCCCATGGCCCATTTTTCCACATCAAACAATTCTGGGATAAGAAGTTCAAGCCCTGATTGTATGATCCAAACCTGTCATGATGGAGAGGAAGAGAGAATGAGAAAACAAACCCTTTTCTTAGGGAAAAGTCAGCATCTGGGGCAGCAGGAGCTGGTGCTGGGCCATAGCACAGGAACAAGGGTGTTACTACAAAATGTTGTGAGAGTGTGGCTGAGAGGGACTAGGATCTCACTCTCCCCCACCCAAGTCCCCTGATGTAACTCCTGCTACTGGTAGGAAAATGAGTTTTAAAGAAGGGGAAAATATAAAGCAAACACTATTTTATATAAACTGTACATGTGCCAAAGCAAGACAAGGGTATCTTACAGGTGTTCTTTGTACAAGATCACAGCTAGAAACAAGCCACTTTCAACTAAAAAAATTAATTTAAAAAGTTACACAGCACATTTCTGCTGCTCCCCTGGCCTCAGAGCTCTCCTTGGGCTGCACAGACAGCCACACTCTCCAGTTTGCTGCTGGCACTCCAAAGGGGGCTGCATGACTACATGCAGGTCCAGGTGAGCAGGGAGCCTCCTCTTGGCATGTACAGGTGGGGAGCTGAGCTCAGAGCCCTCCTTAGACTGAGACCTCCAGGGATTGCTCCCCAAGGAGAGGGGAAAGCAGGAGCACCTCGGAGCAGTGGTGTTGGGATGCTGGTGAAAGCCAGACCGTGGCACACCCAGGTGCTTGCTCGCCCCACACAGCCCGGAACCGAGGCTCAGAATTAACACCATATAAATATATACACGCAAGCCTGAGTAGCCCATTGGCCTGATGGCACCCAGTCCTTCTGTGGAGCAACACGATCCCCCCCTGCACCAGCTTGAGGCTGGTGTGCTCACATGATTGGCATCAGACAGTCCCACTGCGCTCTGGCTGCTAGCAGAGGCAAGGAAGCGATTCATTCCAGGAAACCAACAGTGCCTGAGCTGGAGCAGGCTGGTGTTCCTCTGCCCAGCCAAGCTTGGCCAGGCCCTCCCCTTGCCCTCCCACCTTCCCCTCCTGGCAGGACAGACTCATGAAGAGCTTTGTAGATTTTGGAGGAAGCATTAAGTCATCGCCACTCAATGGATGACCAAATACTTGACGAAATTGCAGAAAAATTAAAACTAGGATGGGCCCAAGGGAAGGCTGGATTAATAGAGAAGTGCCCGCTGCTTCTCAACTCCCTCCAGACAACCCATCTGACTGCCTGGCAGCACCAAAAGGCCTGCTCCAGTTCTGGCTCTCCCCCTAGCCTCCCCATCCCTCATTTCTTCCTTTTTCGCCCCCGGGAATGTTCAAGGGGCTCTGACTCACTGTCCCCTTCCTGCTCCTCCAGTCCCTGGCACCTGGCAGAGAGCTTCTTGCGTTTCCTGCGTGCATACGTGTGGCCTGGCAGGTGTTTGTGCACCATGTCAATGAAACACTGCTCTGTCTTCTCCAGGCAGGACAGTACGTGACTCCCATTCTGGTTGTAGCGCTCAGCATTGGAGAACACCTGCTTCATGT
This sequence comes from Urocynchramus pylzowi, assembly GCA_013397555.1. Taxonomy (NCBI): domain Eukaryota; kingdom Metazoa; phylum Chordata; class Aves; order Passeriformes; family Fringillidae; genus Urocynchramus; species Urocynchramus pylzowi. The sequence goes on along the minus strand of VZRH01005656.1, from coordinate 93,068 downwards.
CGGAGAGGAACTCCTGCACAGAGCGGTAATTGCCACAAGAGCACTTGCTCTGCATAGTCTGGAAGTCCATGGGGTTGCTGATGACCTCAAAGTAGTCTTCAGCTTCCTCTGTGGTCACTGGCTCCCTGCCAAAAGAAGAGCCCCAGGGATAGGAAGGGAATCCCAACCCTGGCACCACTGCAGAGAAGTGGGGTCCCGCCACCCCTTCCCCCCTGTGGCACCCCTGACCTGCAGCCCCACGGTGGTGCAACAAGCCCAAGCAATACCTCGACAGTGTTACAGATACATCAGTCCTATGGCATGGGAATAGGAAGCACAGGAGCCCAGGGAGCTGGTTTAGGCATGGAGAAGTTCCATACCTGAGTCACAGCACCTCAGTGCTCCAAAAATCCTGGGGCCAGTAGAGAACACCTACCTCCTGCATTACCCCCTTGCCTGCAACCTCAGAAGGGCACCATGTCTTCAGTCCAGCAGAAGACTGAGAACATGGTGGTTTCTTCTGGAGCAGCTTCTTCCCAGATATGACTTGCTTTTGGAGCCCTAAGTCTCCCAGGTGGATCTGGCAGGACTGCACCACAGCCAGCCCACATCCCCACACTGCCTGCAGCCAGTCCTGCCCACAGAGGAGGAAGATGCCACTTGCCCTCACCTGAAGGGCCAGCTGAAGCGGTACTTGATCAGCTTGCTGAGGATTTCCTCACACTTCTGCAGCTCAAGGTTCTGGCGACGCGCTGTCCTCTTTGTCTGAAGGACCTGCCCACACAAAGGGTGTTGGCAAAAGGAGGGAACTGCTACAGGCTTTGGGGTTCAGCTAACAGCCCTGAGGCCAAAGGAGCTAGCTCTTAGCACAGCCAAGACATTTCTTCCCTCTGAACATGGCGAGGGGCTGGCACTGGCTCCCCAGAGGAGCTGTGGCTGCCCCATCCCTGGAAGTGTTCAATGACAGGTTGGACAGGGCTTGGAGCAACCTGGTCTATTGGAAAGTGTCCCTGCACATGGCAGAGGGGTTGGAATGAGATGCATTTAGGACCCCTTCCAAGCCAGGCCATTCTGTGATTATGACATGCAGCAGCCGCTTGGGTACAGGACAGCAGCCCCATTCAGGAGCTTGGTGGGAACAGCTATACAAACTGCCCAGCTCTCCTCTGGTAGCAGGTGGCTTTTTCAAAATAAGTTCAAAGACAATATGGCCACAACAAGCAGCCAAAAAATAAATGCCAGCAAATGGAGAATGTGAATTCCCTCTCCCTGCCTTCTCTTGAGCTTGCAGCGGGCAGCACCCGAGGCAGACGGAGAAGCACTTATGCTGCTGTTCTGCCCTGGCAGAGCTGACTGTGCCATTTCAAATCCCAGGGAGCAGCTGGTGCCCCGAGCACTGCCGTCCCCGTGCAGGCTCAGCACAAGGTCACTCATGTGCCCGGGGACCCAGAACAGGTCACACCCAGCATGGGGAAATCCCCATAGCTCCCAGAGCACAGCTCATGGGACATCACCGCTGAGGAAACACTGAGTGACAGGAAGGCTCCACAGCAGAGGGTACTCATTATTCTGACCCAGCTCTGGTCTCTTCCCAGGACAGCTAATAAATCATGGCAAAGTCCTCTTCTCTGAGCCATGGTGCTGTTCCAGTAAGATTTTCCCCACTGGAATATCCCTCTGTGCTGGCTGTGGCTGTCTATGCTGGGCTTGCTTGCCCTCCAGTGTATAACAGACCAAAAGCACAGTCCCCCAGACCTAGCATAAGCAGCAGTGAGCCCACAGTTCATGAGCAAGGAGAGTGACAGGACACACCAGCACCACTAATGCTGGTCAGGGGACAGATGGCAGATCTGCAGGGCGTTGTGATGCGGCTGTGGGGCTGGAGTATCCTCACGTATCCCCTATGGCGTGCTGCTCCCCAGAGACAGTTGCTGCAGCTCCCCCCACCCAGTATGCACAGACTACTCTGTGCGGGAGCCTATGGTTTTATTCTTTAAATATCAAGTGAAACCTAAACCAGCCAAATTATGTCCTGGAAGTTGGGGAGTGACCACACAGACAACAACTGTCATAAAATGGCCAAGGCTGGGGAGCAAGGATCCAGCATTGCTGGCATTCCCCGGCCATCCAGGACCCCCTCAGTTCCCCCACCTCTCTGCAGAGACATATGGATACTATTTAAAACCCTTTAACAAGCTGCAGGCTGCCTGCTGCTCAAGGGGACAATGTGTGAAAGCGGCTGGGGAGGGATGCCTGGCATATCTGTGCTCTGTCTACAGCAGGCCCTTAAGGATATGTCTCCTTTGTTAACCCAGCCCAAGCTGGGTTTCCACTAGGATTCAGGGTATTTCTCTGCGAAGGGATGGGAGGAAGCGTGCCACCTGTTTGGTTTGTAACTCACGATGTGAGCGGTCTCCAGGGAGAAATCTGGCTCTTACCAGCTCATCGATGTCTGCACCGTTGACAGGTGCCGTGCGCTGCCGGGGTCCCCGCACAGGGTGCAGCGTCTGCTTCTTCCTCTGGTGCCTTCCCTGCCTCGAGGAGTACATGGAGCCCTGCTTGCCCCGGGCTGCCTTCCTGGGCCTCACTGAAACACATAAGCCATGGGCTTAGAGGCCTGGGTGCATCTGGGAGCAGACACCACCCTTTGCCTCCCACACTAGGTTGAGTTTCACTCAGGCTGGTGAGCCCAGGGACCACCCGGCCTCATCTCAGCTACACTCTCACACCTTCTACAGAGGGGATCTGCGGGTCATCAGCACCTGCCTGAAGAGGTCATGTCTAGCAACAGGCTGCAGCTAAAAGGGCACTCATGCACAGCAGATCCTCAAGCTCCGAGGGAAACCCGGGAGCTCCTGGATCTTCCACTGGAGGTCACAGCAAACCCCTCTGCCTGCAGCACCAAGAGATCCCAAAACATTAAGGCTTGAGGGAAAGACAGGAAAGCAATGCAAGGACAGACAGTTGTCTCAAACAGCAATATACCCTCTGAAACCACTGGGAGCAGAAACCTGGAGTTTCCTCAGTTTCCTGCTGTCCCTTTGCTCCTCACAGTTTTGGGGATGGGTGCTTTTCCAAGTGGCCCACACAGTGGGATAAGCCCCCCTGAGAAGGGAACTGTGTGCAGGGGAGTGTCAAATTACCGCAGCTGGGAGCTGCTCCATGTGCTGCAAGTGGGAAACAATGGGATTTTATTCCCCAAGACTCGGGACTGCCACATTACATCCTACAGAAGAGCACTTCCCTGTGTGAGTCTGCCTCTCAGAGCTCCACACTGGTGGCAATGCAAGCACGCTGACGCACTCCCTTGTCTTAAATTTCTCCCATGACCCTCTGTACGAGGAGAATGTGTTTGCCTTCCCCACTCAAAGCCCTTCCACCTGATCCCAAGTCCTTGAGCTGTATCCCAGCACACTGGATACCTCAGCTGCAGCCTCTGATCCAGCCCTGTCCCATAAATCATCATGCTGGGCGTGCGGCAAGGTCGCAGGACGTCCACCTGCTGTCACTCTGCTTGTGTGTCAAGCGTGCAGCACATGCTAAATGTCTGACAATCCAACATTCTAGGTTAGATCCCTCAGGATAAACGCCATGAGGATCAATGTGATTTCTCTATTAAAACAAAAGTTTTCCATGGTGACCTTTCCACGTTAATGCTCTCTAAAGCAAGGGGTTGCATTTAGCACTTTATTTTTAGTGACTGTAACACTCTTTTGCTATTGTTTGGAAAGCTTGGCTCAGCTCCTGCCTTGGCCATGCAACACAGGCTAAACACGCTCCAAGTGTGGACATGGATACACCGCAGGACAACAAGCAGTGTGCACAGCTGTGGTATCAGGGAGCCTCCCTAAAACCAGAATAAAGTAAGGGAATCAAGGCTCAGGCCTGGATGGAAACCCTCAAAAGAACATTGGATAATCCTCTGAGTCCCAGTCTCTGGATTCCATCTGCCCTGTTTAAGACAACCTGTATTTAATGTTATGTCAGTCAAGGACAGTTTGACAGAAAGCAAATGCTGGCAGTGTGCCATTCCCAGACTGAGCTTCTCAGTGCAGCAAGTTGCCCAACTGAGACTGAATCAAACTCCCCTAAAACCAAAGTGGATAAACATACTAAATATATTTAGGTGAAGAAGCAGACATTGAGGAGTCTAGAAAACAGTCTTTTATTCCTCCCAGCTGCCTTGGGAGCATCCCAAGTGGTCTCTGTATGCAATCAAAGGGTGCTGGTGGTCCAGGCCACACTACACCTGGAGCACTGTGCCTTCACACTAGAATAAAGAGAGGAAGTCCTAGTCCTCCTATTTCAAAATGCCTCCTTGCCAAATCACTAGAAGTCCTGCACTCAAGGGGTTGTGAACTGGTGGGAAAAAGAAAAGAAAGGAGAGAGGGCTGTGGTGAGAGCTCCCATAAGCAATTAAACAGCTTCCAGTGTACAACAAATCCTGTAGGTGCAGAGACTGACAATCCCACTGCTCTGCAGGCTCTGCTGACCCTCCCAGCCCACTGCAGTCTCTACTGACCCCTCTCAGCCCTCAGAACAGTGTCATCAGTGTCCCCAGGGAGTGACTGGGCAGTGAGCAGTTTCAATCTTTGCTAGTGCTGACCCCATCACAAATGGCCAAGGGTTTACTCCAGCTCCCCAAGTAACCACAGCACAGCCACAGCCTTTCCCTGTGACATCTCCCAGGCCTATACCTGGTCTGCATGAGGAAAAGCCAAGTCCCAAAGAGGATCAGTATTTCAGATACTGAAGTCAGGACGGTTGCTATTTTCTGTTATTTCCCTACACGGTCAAAGCCTTACATTTTAGTCCAGCAACTTCATAGTCTTCTTCCTCCTCTTCTTCCTCCTCAGCATCTGGTTCATCAGAAGCTTCCTCGCCTTCTTCACCTTCATCTTCAGCAGAATCCTCTGCATAGTTCCTAGAACAAGGCAGGTGTATGTGTTTGTGGTATAAGAGCCTGAGTATCAGTGACCCCGGAGGCCCTGGTACTGTTTGGGCTGTACAACAAACACCAGGCTCAGCCAAAAGCAGTTTGCTGTATTCCAGAAAATCAGGTTATAGCTACAGCTCAAAGGGCACTTCCCCAGCTAAACATCTGGACTCAAAATTCCCAAGAGCTGAATCTAAGTATTTTTCTGTATTCTAGGCACCATGACCACAGGGCAGGGGATTATAAGACTGTGATTGCTGTGTAATTACTCCTCCCTGACAAGACAATTTGCTATTTGCCCAGATCTGCAGGCCCGGCCTAAAGAGTTTTAATAGGGGCTCTTTTTTCCTGCTGGAATATTATCCCCATACTTAAGGAAACAGATTGGTTTCCTTACACTATGGGAAACAGACTGGTGAACAGAATGTCAGGCTCCTCACTCCTCATGTGCTGAAGTCAGAAGCCACTGACTCCCTGCCCAGCACATTCTGGCTTCTCATCTGTGTCTGTTCAATCATTCATAGAATCATAGAATGGTTTGGGTTAGAAGGGCCCTTAAAGCCCATCTTGCTTCAGTCCCCCTGCCATGGGCAGGGACACCTCTCACTAGAGCAGGTTACTCCAAGCTCCATCACTTCCAGAGATGGGGCAGCCACAGCTTCTTTGGGCAATCTGTGCCAGGGCTTCATCACCCTCACAGGGAAGAATATCTTTCCAATTAATATCCAATTTAACCCTGCCTTCTGTGAAGGAAGAATGTCAAGGAAGCCATTCCCCCTTGTAAACAGTCTCTCTCCATCTTTTTTGCAGGCTCCCTTCAGGTACTAAAAGGCTGCAATTAGGTCACCCCAAAGCCTTCTCTCTTCCAGGCTGAACAATCCAAACTCTCTCAGCCTTCCCTCATTGCAGAGGTGCTCTATCCCTCATATCAACTAGGTTGACCTGTTGGAGCAACTGGACTTGCTCCAACAGGTCAATGTCCTTCCTGTGCTGGGGATTTAGAACATTAAAAACCAGCATGCACAGGCAAAAGGGGACACAGACAAAGCTGCTGTGGGAGTCTAAATCCCCTGGAGAAAGAGGATCTTGAGCAATAAAAGGAATAAAACTTCCAAAGCACAGAGGGTAAAAGATCTACCAGGCTGACATTCTTTTCCTATCTCAGCCAGGAAGACAAGAGCAGAAAGCAGAAAACAGGACAGGTGTTCTCCACCTGATGGCTCTGGGCCAGGAGCTGAGCAGCTTGCAGATGATTCTGCCACATCAAAGTAACTATGAACTCAGGTATACAACAGCTGACAAAAAGTCAAAAAAGGCCCTGTCATTTCTGTACAAGCCTGATGAACTCTTAAATGGTGTCCAGGGAGTAAGTAATACTTTTAAGGCCATACACCACCTGCACAGTACTGGCTGGCACACCTCTATTGTGCTGCTCCACTGTCAGGGAGGATCTGCCGGCTGCTTCTGCATCAGGTGCCACTCGACAGCCTCACCTCACTGACATATGGGGAGATGTAGCACAGTCACCACCAGCAAATGACACTCACTGTAAAATGCTTAAGTTCCAGCTTGCAACTCAAAAAACCAATCTAACCCTGTGCTGTCAGGAGGCAACTACTCATACTTGCCACACCTCTCAAATCACATTCCCTTTGTCACATTATAAGGTGGTCCTGTTTTGCTAAGGTTATCAGGTACAGAAAATCATTAGAATGGCATTTTGACCTGTTGTAGCAGAGCAGGGATTGAGCTGCAGCCTGGAGTAATGTCTGCTCTAGCTCACAAGAACACTGCAGTAACCCAGCCCAGGTATCCACAGAACTGCAGCCACCAACTACATGAAGAAACAACCCAACCAGATGCTCAAAGGAAACAACCCTTAGTGCAATTAATTTTGGTGGGTGTTTTGCCTATGTTTTAATTTCCAAACTCAAGTTATTTATTAAATCTCATGAACTTGTAATGCATGAGTACAACACAGGTATGCTAAACTTATAGCCTGAAACTGCTTTTGTTCTGTTCCAGTGCTGCTTTAACTGGGTGATTTCAAACCTTCTAAAGGGGCTTTGCTCCAGGCTGGTTTGGGTCTTGTGAAAAGAGGCTCGGGACTGTGCTGTGACAAGGCTACGGGCAGGAAGGTCACTCACCTGCTTCGTGAGCTGCGCCGGGCTGTCGAAGGCTGGCACGCTGGGCACTGCCATTCCCCGTCTGGGATCTCATAGAGTGCCGGCCGCAGGCAGAACAGGTGGAAGGCCTTGTTACACTCATCACACAGGATCAGCTTGTCATCCTCACCTAGGAAAGTGCAGCTCACTTGTAACAAGGACACAGCCTCACTCAACCCGAGAGGCAGAAGCCGCTGCAGTGCTGAAGGGCAGGATTAAGCAAGAGAAAGATGCAGATTCCCCTCTGAGGGCAGGGACCCTTTCTCTGATGGCCTTCCTTGGGGATCCTTCTTTCTGTCCCACCACTATATTTATGAACAGCAGCATTTAAAAACAAACAAAACCAATGCGAAGTCCCTCGCCCTGCGAAGATTTCACTGAAGGCTAAGACAGAAATTTGCCAAAGAGGTTCCACTCAGACAAACACAGGGAAAGTCTGCTGCAAAAAGGGCCCTAGAGATGTAAGCCAAAAATGGAGCTATTCTTGTTCTATGTTCAGTCTGGTGAACCTACATGGTATCTTCTTTCTAGTCAGGGTGACAAGGCTACAATGAAAATCAGTATGCAGCGGGACTAGTCTCTGTGCCTCCCACTGGTGAAGGGAAACAGGGAAACAATCCTGAGCCAGCTTTCCCTTACTGAAGTGGAAAAAGAAAGTGCAGAGGGCTTGCCAGCTTGTCTTTCTCTAACATCTCAGTTCTTAACTTCTGTGAAACTACTGTGTTAGTCTCAGGTGAGCCCCCCACTTACTTTTGCCTAGAAACTCCTCTCAACAGCAGGTAGGATAGTTTTGGCAATGGTTTGGAATACCCCCGAGGCTCTGCAGTGAAGGCAGATTCTGCACCAGTTCAGCCCTTACTTCTCTGAAGGGATGGATGGCAAGCCTTGTGGTAAACAAAAGTTGCCCAGCAGTCCCCCGAGCTCTGCCTGCCCTCATTTCCCACTACAGTTTCAGCAAATATAAAAGTGAAGGCAGAATGTACCACCAGGCTCTTTCCTCCAGGCTCCCATCCAACAGGAAAGGTTATGGCAGAACAAATACCAGCACCTGATCTCTGACACCCCTTCTACTTCGCCCTCCACTGGAAGACTCCAAAGTCCTTCATTTTACAGTGCACACAGAGAAAAGTATCCCCTCATCACCTGTTTAGTGAGCTCTCTGGCTCATTGAGTAGTTCTGCTCCCACTCTGGCCTCAGAGCAGCAATATCCCACCTGCTTTTCCCATAATAACCTTCCCAACCTCTCCTTGCTTGCTCCTTCTCTAAAAGACAGGATTAACTGACAAGGCTCAGAGACCCAAAGACCATTCCAAAAATGAAACTAGGGAATGGACAGTTGCACAAATGTTCCCAGAAGGATTTGTAGATGACTTTTGTCCAAGTACCCTAAATATCCAGGGGATAGCAGCTCTGCAATACTGGCTACATAAGAATGGTTTACTGGAGTCAGGGTCAAATGTTTCTGAGAGATCAATGCTGCTGACTGTAAATCCTGACATTCAGAAGTTAAAATACAGCCATAGTCAAGAGTGACAGACTACAAGGACACATTGCCTAAGCACAGCAGAGAGGTGACAGCATCCAACTGTTGCACAGGCAGGAATTCTGTGGGCAGGAATGCATACCTTTCTTGCGACACACTTTGCATCTGGCATTCTCTGCTGACATATCCCACTTGATACAGGCATCCAGCATCCCCAGCAGTACATGCATGCGGGAGAAGGTCTGGGCCTCACGGATTGCTGTCTTCCATTTTTCCATGGCGGAAGCAACCTGCAGACAGACCTAACATCTTACAACGATGCACAGACAAAGCTCCCTTCGGTCTAAAGATGATCTTTTTATATCCCTTAGCTAGGACCCTTCATAACCAAAGCTCAACTCTGATATTTCTTTCCTTCTGTGTTACCTCAGCAGTTCTGGTTGTGGTTTATCCATATCCAGTCTCCCTGGATCAGACAGTTTGTTCCTAACAGTCAACCGTTATGCATTTCACAGTCAGGCTGAATCAACCTATGTGAACTCCACTAAATTCTTGCTCCAAAGGTCTAACCCAAATAATCAGCAGGCTAAGAAAATAAAAAGGCAGAAATCTAGCACTGTAAAATGTGGGAGGAAAGCTGTGGAACTGCTGGCAATCACAGTGGAAGGAGGATTGAAGTGGCTTGTGCTGCCCTCCAGTGGGTACCACACAGGCACCTGGACCTCAGCAACACCCGTGCAGTCCCTGAGCTGCTCAGGTGGCAGAGGGAACCCTGTGCCACCAGCTACAATCACACTGCACAGGTATTTGGACTGCCAAATATGAAACCAGCTGCTTCCCTGAGACACTATTGCCTCAGTTCATCTGAAATCCCAGAAATTGGGAATGAGGATGACAGCATCAAAGCCAAGCCTTGCACCAGGGCAGCTGCCAGGGTCTGCACAGAACAAGGCCAATGGGAAACCATACACCCAGTTCAGGAGGTTTGGAAATACCATTTTGATAAATCTGAAATGCAGCAGAACAGAAGTTATACAGAATCACGTCCCTCTCCGGTGGTAATCTTGTGCTCTTCAACAGTGAGGCGATGGCCCAGACATGACAGGGACGTAATAGGCCTTAAGTTAATGATCTTCTACCCCAGGAGAATGAAAAAACAAACAGTGAAGTGTCAGATGGGAAAATCTAAACTCTGCAGCTGACAGCAATTTGGGAGCCAAACAAAACCCGGGAGTTTTGCAGAGTTGCACATTCTCCTCTGACTGAATTTGAGGAAGCACAGAATATATTAGATGCTTGGAAAAACACACAGACTGTTCTGAAATGCCAGCATCCCTACTGCCGTTGCTGGTGTGGATCCTGGAGAACCACCGGGGACAAATGTAAAGCTGCCCAGCCCACTGTGGAGGTTACACAGTTCTGGGCTCTTTCTTTGCAGAACATTGTTGAGGTGCTTCGCATACGGTGTAACTGATTTTCCAAGGAACTATTCCATGGCTTTTGCTGTTAACATGCTGGGCCAAGATAAATCTGCAAAAGTTGTTGGCAAGTTTTGCTGAGATATTTCTCCCCAGGTCTGTGGAATTTAACAGATTTCTAGCCTTGCTTCCCAAGCATCAGGAGACTGTGGCATTTGAGCAGTACCAGTACCAAGGGAGTTCCAGCTGCCAACAAGGCAAAATGGGAGACTGGAGGAAGTTATCTAAATCCCCTCCTTACTGGATAGGAGCAACTGAGCAGGGAAAAAAACCAAAAAACAACCCCCAGAATAAAAGGAGAAGTCCTCAGTCATATGTCAACCTCAGAGTGACAGACATCACCTTCTTTGGTAAAGGTAGACAAACCTCCAGACACAAAAGCCCTCACCTGGCACCCTGAGCTGAAACCCCTTGGAACAGCTGAAACTGGAATTTCTTGGTTGTCAAGCCGCTCTTTGAGGGATTGTCTACAGGTGCAGACTGACTCTCCCCTTGCACAGACTACTGAACGTGAGTCACAGGGGTGATAACCCAGCCATGTTCTTCACTCTGCTCATGCTGTAGTGATGAAACATCATGCTGCAAAGAGGTCACATATTCCCTGTCCTGTTCTGGGACAGTCCAGCATGCTACTGCCACTGGAAATGGGAATGTTTGCATCAACAGAGGCACCAACCTGATTTTCAGGAGCAGCCACAAGCCAGGTCTCACTGCAATCCTTTGCCACACAACAGTGTGAGCTCCAGCAATGCAGCTGAGCCAGCAGGAACCCTTAGTACAGACAATTATGTCAGCAAACGGGTGCCTGTTAAGCCATAACTTGTTTCTCACAGGGAAAATGAGACATACCCATACCACAGGGCTGCAATTCTTCCTCTAAAGTCTGGAAGTACATTGAGTGTGTTTTTCCAGTGTGGCTATGCTGTATTTTACCTCCTATGTGCTCTCAGTGCAATTCTGGATCAAAAGGCTTCATAATTCCTAGCCTATGCAGGAGATTTTTCTTCAGAACAGTCTGCCTGGCAGTCAGGGATTTTCCTCAGACAACTGTATCTAAAAAGTAGATTGAAGATGACCTGTTCTTTCAAGGTCATCTGTAAAGGTTTTCTGCTTTGGCAAAAAGAAAGCTTATTCCAGATAAACTAAGGTTAAAAAAAATTGCCAAACCAAACAAACCAACAAACAATCCCAAAAAAGTTGAACATTGTTTGTACCACCACAAAGGTCTAGAAAAGTCTGAACGAGATAGTAAGCACTGCACTGCATAAATAAATGCTCCAGAGAGATTGGCAGGACACTAAAGCCAGTGCTTGAGTGGGGGAGACCTGCACAATCACATATTGGAACCGTGTTGTAGTAAATCTGATGCTACCCTGAGTATGTCCTACAGGTACAGCCCTCAGGGTTACAGCTCTAAGGCAGATTGGAGTAAGGCATAATATGGTGCTGCTGTAGAAACAGGAAATGTGCTGATCCAAGTCCTTTCTGCCTCAGACCTCACCGATTTTACAGCACTCCATTTTGCTATGAGCTTTCAGGATACAGCATCCTCCCATTACCCTTGCACTTAGGATGGAAGATTTAAAATTAGCAAAGTTTAAATATTTCAGGACAACTGAGGAATGTGAAAATTTCTGGCGCCTATCCAATTATCCTGCTAACGCAGCAATAGCACAGCTTAGCAAAGACCTGATGTTCAAACAAGCATTCAGCATATAGTGACAGGAGCTTTAAAAACAGCCCCAAGGATCCACACACACAAAAAAAAAAAACACCAAAAAAACAAACAAAAAAAAAAAAACAA
>VZRH01005656.1:51345-81192 GCA_013397555.1 Urocynchramus pylzowi | reverse complement strand
AAAAAAAAAACCACCCAAAAAAAAAACTCCACTAGCTCCAGCCTCAGTCACAGATTCCCGGAAAGGTTTGTGTTGGAAGTGACTTTAAAGCTCATCTCATTTCAACCTCCCCTGCCACAGGCAAAGATACCTACCACTAGATTAGGTTGCTTCAAGCCCCATCCAATCTGGCGTGGAACTCTTCCAGGGATGGGGCAGCCACAGCTTCTCTGGGCAACCTGTACCAGGGCCTCACCAGTCTTACAGGAAAGAATTTCTTCCCAATATCCACTCTAACCCCAGTCTTTTTCAGTGTGAAGTCATTTCCCCTTGTCCTGTCACTACATGCTCTTGTAAATTAGTCTCTCTCCACCTTTCTTGCCTACTCCCTTCAGGTAAACAGAGGTGAAGAAATATTATTTGTTTTTTTAAGTTGGGACTTACAAGTACTTCTGCTGATCCAATTCTGATATTGTGGCCACTGCTGAAGTCAGTGATCAGTCAGGGCAGAGCTGAAGACAGTAGGGAAAGTCTTGTCACGGGGCATTAATGTCCTGTTCAACTTAGTGTATAGAAACTACCCCTGAACTCTAGTACCCCTGTTAGGGTGAAACACTGGTGCAGCACAAGTGCCTCCAATACCCTTCCCAACCCTCTGCAGCCCCTCTCTCTATCCCTTTTATTAGGAGGGATATATATTTAGACCCACAATACCACTTTCCTCCTGGAGGCTTGCCCAGGAGGCTTGTTTGCCCAGACATCTCCCCAAGTGCTTCCACACATCCAACAACTTGTACCTCCCTTTGCCTAATGTGGTATTTACCTGAATCTCACTCCCTTGAAGTCACCAGAACCCCAACATGTCTCTCCTCTTTGTGGACCAAAGCACCATCGGTCCTCTCTGGCAGATACAACTCCTATTAAGTTTTGTGAAAATGCTCCATAATATACTTTTATTTAAGCAGAACTGTATGGAAGGAACTTGACCCATTTCCTATTCATAGAGAGAAAATTAGGTAACTCCTCACTATTATTTTTATTTTCCCCATACATTTACTCCTCAAAATAAACAGGCAACACCTGGCCCCATAAACACCAAACACACTCAGCTACAAATCTGAAATGGGAGGAAGTTGTTCCCATTTAGTATCCCATAAAATGTACTGCTACTGCTGAAAGAGTTCTACTGCAAGACCGAAACAGAGCCCTGAGGTGAACAATACCTTGGCTTCTTCTGCCATTTTCTTGTCTTCATCTATCTCCTCTGCCCTGGCAATGTAATCCTCTCCTTGCTGTTTCCTTCTCTTCTGCTTAGGGGCCATGAAACCTTGCAGAAACTTCTTAACAACACCAGCCTGGAGCGCAATCACACACTCTCCAAAATCCTTTAGGCTCTCCAGCGAGTACACCTGTTGGAAGAGCATATGACCCCATAACAGCCAGCAATTACTCTCTCTGCTGCTTGAAGTGCATCTGCAAATGGACACCCGTGGTACCTCATGCAGTGTGGTTACCTGCCACACCTGGTTATGGAATCAGCATATTGCTGCTGTCTCAACAAGACATGCTGGTTTTGATATAGAAGATAAAAATCAGCTATGCAGTTCTGCTCCATAAAGAAGCTTGTCATGAGAAAATGGAAACAGGACAATTGAACAGGACACTCAGCTCCAACATTATGACCTGCCTACACCTCAAGCCATCAGCTATGTAATCTTGAAATAATTGTTTAAAGGGAAAATGAGAAAACTGATTTCCTGCTTCTCTTGTCTGAGGAGAACAAAAGACTGAAGTCCTTCCACAGAAAGTATCATCTCACACTTGTCTTGTTCAGTACTTTGTCTGTTTACTCACTTTTGCTTCATATTCTGGTGTCACATCAACATATCCCAGGCCTCCCTTCTGCAGCCGTGTTGCAACCTCAATCAGATCACTCCGGAGGTAGTTCAGCAGTTCCTGGTTGCCATCGCAAGATTTGAGGCCCAAGTTCTGTTTCCGAGCCAAATGGATGGAATGTGTGATGTCCTGATACCTGGAAAATCAAACCCAACCTTTGAATACAGGCAGAGCACTGCCCTGGGAGCTGGGCAGGCTCTGGGACAATGGTCTCCACTGAGAGCTATGAGCTCCACCAGTGCAGAACGTTCTTTGAAAGACACATGAAAGCATGTAGCAGTTCTGGCTCAGAGCAACCAGCACTGCCTTTGTTCCTGGTTTCAAGGAGGAATTTAAAGACTGGCTTTTCCTCACTGTTCAGAGTGCTATTTATCAAGAATCTGCCCAAGAAAACCAGCAATTAATCAACCTGAATGTCCTCCCCTCTTCAGAACAGAAATAATCAAAGTCCAGCCTGGGATGCTGCCCCAGGAATGGCAAGGACTGCTGTGACAATGACATGCTCCAACTTGGAGAAGGCACACATAGAAAAACAAAGAGCAGGCTCACTTTTTCTCCAAGCGCTCCTTGAGCTGGCTCTCCCTTACTCCTTGGGGGTGCAGGCAATCCAGCAGCTCATCCAAATCCTTCTGACTGTCACAGAGAAACCTGAAAGATAGAAAAATGCACCTACATCACCTAGGGTATCTCTGTGACAATACAATATCTTCTTCTAAACAGCTCCCAAGGATCAGTACATAGGGATAAGAGGTAACCTATATCCTGACCCCACAGAGCGAGGTGAAACACTTCTAGGAATGCTGGTAGAAGAATTCTGACTCAGGTTGGCTTCGTTTCAAGGTCCCCAAATGTAGCCAATGCCAGGGTAAGAAAAGCAGAATCAAAATAAACACAAACCATCTGGTTTATAGATGCATTTTCCCCATTAAGTTTATTAAAACGTTGACATTTGAATTTAGTTGTCTATCCCAAGGATTCCATTAACTACTCTGCAGTTAATTTAAGTGACCTGAATGTTGTGTTAGATGTACTAGAAAAGACTAGCACCATGCACTGACAGCATGGCAATTTAATAGTATTTTCTTTCACTAACCCTAAGTCCCCAGATTAAAAAGGAGATGTCCTGGCTGATCCCACAACTTCTGTAGCTGGAGCTGTGTGCTTGTGCAGGCTCTGTCTCTGCAAGTGCATAAGTCCTCCTCTCTAAGCTTGCCTAGACTTGAAAGCTCAAGTGCAGAATCTGAAAACCATATTGATCAACTTGAAACCTTCCTGCTCAGGAATCCTTGAGGACAGTGAAGGCCATCAGCAGTTAGTCCAATCTAAAAGAGGAACTACTTTTACAGAGTTCTATAAATCAAGATATTCTTCAATTCCAAAGTACAATCATGTTTGCATGCTGGATTGTACATTTAAATGAGATTTAAGACAACCTGAAATTCTGTGCTTTCCTTCTTTTCTTTCCAACTCTATTCCAGGAAACCATGGAGACTCTTCATGTGATGGGATGTGGATTCAACTCGAGCTTCAGAACTCATTTACAGAAAATATTATTAATTCCCTATTTTCTATTAGAGTATTGCTCATTAGAAGAGGGGAGATAGGAAATAGGAGAATCAACCTTATTTGGAAACAACTGCAAAGGACCACTCTGTGATCCTTACCAGAAGATTCCAGATCTAATCTTTCTTCTTGGGCACAAGCTCAGATGAGCCAAGCAACAACTAGAGAAAGATATTGTTGTGGTTCCTCTTGGAATACCAGTCTCCACAATGCTTATTTTTCTGGCAGATATACTTACTAAATACCATATCTGAAAGCATTTCATAATTCTATGCATGGTCCTACTAGGGCAATGGCCTCACAATTTGCATTCAGCTAGGAAATTCATTACTCTAATAGAACACAGGATTGATTGTTCAACAATAGAAGCAGGATGTTTTTTAGTCAGTCATCTGCTTTAGTACTCTCACTCTGTGGAGCATCTTCACTCTGCACCCTGAGATCAACCCTTTGGGCACCACTACTCTCTGCAACTCTCCCTGTGGAACAGGACAGAGCAGCTTCAGATATCCTTCACCCACTAGAATCTGTCACCACCTGGGAATGGCATAAACCACACTCCAAACCATCTGCTCTACAGCTACCCAGCACAGGAGTATTTCCCAGACACCTTGAGATGGGTTGCCCAGGTCATGATAAAACAACATCAGACATTGCTGGTGATACACCATGGAATCTAGCTAGAAAAATATTCAAGATGACAATGCCTGAGCTTTCCCTGCTTTCTCCCAGAGACAAATTAAAGGGGGGAACTCACTGCACTGTTTTGTCACACTGCAAAAAGGAAAGGGCACTGGAAACAGTCGTTATGTAGGGTTTCTATTCTCCAGTATTTTGGGGGAAGACAACACAGGCTGCTGGGCAGCTGCAGAAAGCAGCTCCCACCCTTTTAAGAAAGCCAGAGTTAAGCCTTGGTACAACTTTGTTCCTGCTGAAAAGGACATGGGACAGGGAAGGAAGAACATCTGCAACAGTACTTAAATCTCCCCAGTTCACCCTAAGAGTAAGAACTGGGATTTCTGGGACAGGGAACTGATCTACTTAAGCCTGAACTGAAGCCTGAGCCTAAGCCTGATCTGCAAAATACAAACATATCAGAGACATCATGTTAGTTTGATTAGTGACTCCTTTCTGCTCTGTGCAGCCACAGCTCCTGCTTCCCAAACTAGCTCCAGGCATGCCCTACCTGTAGGAACTACCTGCACATCCAACTGGAGCTCAACCACTTCCAGGCTGGGAGCACTGACATGGTAAGACAGGGCTGGCATTTTAAATGGGGAAGGCAAAACTGAGTCTTGCAGAGAGAAATGGTAAGATAGTTGGTGCCCTTCATGTGGCCTGGCACAGGTTAATCCCACACTCCAGAGGGATGGGAAAGATCCCTTCGGGAAAGTCAAGACCAGGTGGAGGTCTTCAAACTGATATACAAGGGGGAAATCCTGACTGATGTAAGGGCTTCCTGCACTCCTAAAGAACAGCCTAGATTCTCTCCTGATATTTCTGGCCGTACAAGCCAACAGACTGGTCAGCAACCAGAACAGAAGGCACAAATGGCACGAGCATCAAGTCAAAATGAGCTCTCAGTATTCACTCAGGCTGAATATTCCTACCTGTTCTCAGGCTACAGGCTGCAAGAGACACAGAAAGGTCTAAAACCTGGCCTAAGGAATAACAAAATTGAGAGGACAACAACTAGAGGAGCCCTGGACCAGTACCTGCTTTGGAGGGGTGGTGGAAACAGGGGAACTCCATCTGTAGAATACAGGCATGAGAATGAAGTCTGTCAGCACCCACTCATAGTCAACTCAAATTGTCTGCTGAGGGGACCCGCCATACCATGCTGAATTCCTAACAGATGAAGGCAGTTACCCTGCAGAGATGCCACTGTTTCCAAAATTCAACTCCTTGCTGACCAGGATGAGCAAGAAGTCTCCTGCATGCTAATATCCTGCCAAGGCTGTGATTCCCCCATGGTTCTTTCAGGAAAGATCAGGAAGTACACAGCTCACAGGAACTATGGTATGGACAGAGACTTCGTCGGAGCCTATGTGCCCAGAACAAGGAGATTTTTTTAATAAGGATCAACATCTGTGCAAGTGGAGCACAAGGTGAACAGAGAGAGTGGTCCATCTCTCAGAAGACAGAAGTAACCAAGTGTTAATGATACTGCACTTTTAGGACTAAACACTGGACCTTCTTCTTTTTGGGGACAAAGTACTGACAGCAGAATTACTTCCCTGAGATACTGTTTACGTAACTCTTGATAGAAATATAAATCTATTTCTCCCTTTATCAGTGTCCTATCAGCTACCATCCTAAAGGGGAAAAGGGGCAGGACTGTGAAATACAACTAATTAGAGTTAATTTGGTGTTTAATTTCACAGTCTCATCACTCTAAAGGATAAAAGGGTAAAAGCTAAAGATGCTCTATATGCACTCTGAGGCTACTCAATGCCACGTCCCATATATCACTAGAAAAAAACAGTACAACTTAAAGCAGAACACAAAGAAATGAAACTTCCCATGCACATGTCAAAATTATGAGTTATAGCTGGACAAGTCCTTGTATCCAAACAACAGAGGTATCCAAACAACAGAGATACCAAGGACTTCAGTGTGGGCTCGGGGCTCCTCACAGTGTCCAAGGACAACGTGCAAAAAGCAGCCAAGCAGGAGACCCTTCCATAACCATTTATGCTCAGAGCAGTCCTTGAGATCAATGGCAATGGCCCCAAAGGAAAATACAGGAATAGGAATATGGATTTCCTCAGAGGAAAGTTCTAGTTCCTGGCTATCCCCTGAAATAACAGCTCCCACCCTGTCACTTGGCTTTCTGTGGATGCTTACATGTAAGTGGTGGCAGGTGTCAGACAGGTACTTAGCAAACTCACTCTAAGGAGCTACAGATCTCTAAGGAAAAGTTTTTCAGCTGAGAGACCTTACTGCTTAGCTGCAGGCATGGCTTTGGATGCCCCATCACACAGGGAGAGGCAGTCAGCAGAGCACTCAATTAGAAGGGGTTATGTGTCCTTTGAGAAGCTGCCTCTGTGCCCCTGCTCAAGGGCCCACGCCTGGCTCAGATCTTCCACCTGCACTGCTGCCCCTGCCTGGCAGAACAGTGCACACAGCCACAAGACCCTTGTAAAAAAATCAGCAAGTGCTGTGACTGTCAGCAATTAAAAGTCCTTCTGAGCAGGGACAAGAAAGCACAGAAATTAAGGACATTGTGGCATAACAGTCAGGCCAAAAAACCCCCCAATACAGCTCAGTGTCTGATGTCTGAGTGGCCAAATGGCAGAGCAGGTATGCAGTGACAGTTCTTCAACCTACCCCTCCAGACTGCAGCATCTGCTGGTTTGAGGACTCCTCTGTGTGCCAGGACAATTACCTTTGTGCTTCCTACTCCTCAATGCACTCCTCTCTCAGCAATTTGTCCACTGGTGCTTTGAACAGGTGCGATTCACAGATCCACAGCAGTTGGTAGCAGCCAGTTGTGCACCTCAGCTGCAGTACTTCCCTCTCTATTTCAAAACAGCCATTTGCTACTTTTATTTTCTGATCCCTCTTTTCTCTATCAAAGAAAACCTCTTTAGGACACTTCCCCAGTTTCCAGATTACTCTCCATCTCCCTGCTGAACATACAAGTTTAGAGTATTTCCGTCATTTATTTAGTATTTCTTAGCCAATTATTCTCTCATGCAAAGAGCTTCCCTGTTCTCTGAAGGCAGACCTTGTAACAATAGATTTTGCGAAGCAGGATTGTTCCCCAGGGGGAAAAGAAAATTGTTTTGCCCTTAGTCTGTACTTCACTTTATCATTCTTTTTATTTCTTTCACTGAGTTTCACCACAGGTTTTAAGTAGGCTTTCTTTCTTTTAACAGCTTCCTTATCCTGATGTGAACTCAAAATGTTTTGTTATTGCTACTACAGTTTTGTTTCCAACTTCCTCAACCCTTTTTTTTTCCAAAGGTAAGAGACAGCACTTGCTCAGACCATTTAGTAGGAAACTCTAAGGCTAATCTCTTTTAAAGTGTTTTGGGCTTCTGGCTGCCACTTTAAGCTTTTTTCAAAAGAAGCTTCTTAATTATTTTTGTTGCTTTTTTTCCTAAAAGGAGAATACCATCCATTATGGTCACTCCATACAAAGCAGCTCTTAGTGACAGAATATAATTCAGCACTGAGCGTGTCCAGGACCTGGTTCCAAGAGCTGCTCCTCCCAGGCTGTGACTGGTTACTCCACGCAGCACTCCTGCCTCTGTCACCACACTGATCTCCCTCTGAATGCTGTTGGGAGTTGCCAACCTGAATGAGCAGATCAAATACTGTGCTTTTTCAGCCTGGAGTCACAAAAGGTGAAGCAATTCTGGGTTAATTAACTCATCCAATTTGGCTCTATGTTGCCTTCAGTGTTAGCAATATGCTCTGTAAATTAAGCTACTGTTTTCCTTATGGAATTGGTCCTTCTCCTGGAACACACCTTGCCATCTCTGCTCAATAAAGATCAAGTGTTAGAGGAGGCAGTTAGGAAGAGCAGAGAACTTCCCTGTGGATCATACTGCCTGTGCAGGACCCATTCCCTAGGAAAGCCCAATTGCCTGAATTTTGGCAAGATGTGCAAAGGCCCAGACTGGTAACAAGGTGGGGTTTTGCCATGGGAGGATGGGGCAGTGAAGGAAAGCACAGGAACTCTGTGATATTATATGACCTGCTGCCATGACAGAGAAGCAGCAGGGCAATACCAACACTCAGCACCCAATGCTGACGGTTCAGATAAATCAAGACACCCACAATTTCAGTCTCTTTTACGGTTCCTGATGAGGGAGCAGGTACACGTTTAGTAAAGTAGTTCTGACTGGCAACTATTCTTTGGAGATGAGTTCAACTCTATTTATCAAAGACCAAGCAACCCCACTCTGTGTGTCTGCAGTGGAACTCTGTGGGACAGACACTGCTAAGAGGGGAGCTGCAGCAGCACATACTTTGTGACAGTTATCCTCAGGGTTATCTAAAAAATACACAATGCTCCACAGCAGTTAACAGGTGAAGCTTAGAGAGGGTTTTCTGTCATGGAGACAACTGATGAGCACTCCTTACCACACAGAGCAACATTCAACACAGGAGAATTTCTTTAAGGACACTGATAGGGCCAATTACTGGAGCAGGTTACAATCAAGCATGCTCAAAGGTAGATTTGATTCACTTAGAAGATACTGCTTGGCATTAAGAAGCATTAAAGGGATAAGAGGCCATCAACATGGAAGAATAACTATTTAAAAAGCAATACATCAAAGAATCATTTTAATAGCTTAATTTATACTGGCTTTGTATGATTGATTAGGTTGAATGATGGTTCCGCTGGTTGCCCTGTTAGCAGGGCAGTAATAATATCAGCAACAGAGGCCTGCAGAGCTGCTGAACCAACTGCTCAGCACTGAAAGAGGAACAGGTTTGTAGCAGGGTTTAGTAAAAGAAATCTGTCTAGATTCCTTGACCTTTACACTTTGAGTACTTTGCAGCCATGAAAATGTGTGTTACCATAAGTTCTGGCCCTGCTTGGGAGTGGTGGTCTCAGCAGGCAGGTCTGTGGTGGGCATGGAGCGGTGCAGCTTGTTCCCTCGGCCGTCAATGCCTGTGCTCTTCCGCTTCTCTGCAAAAGAAAAGCACAGGCTCAGGTAGATTCCTGAGCAGCATTCCTACTATTCCAAATACATAAAACTAGCTTCACTTTTTAGCTGTATACTGACAAAGCACTTTGAAAACCCAAGGAGGTATGAATTTTTATTTCTGAGCATCTCAGATAAGACTCTGACATGAATTTAAATCTTTGCTTATTCAGGCCTTCAACTGTTAAGTTTCCAAAGGAATGTGCTGAAATCCTGCCCATTGGCTGCAGCAGCAGCTGAGAGATGAAAATAGCTGGAAGCAAGGAGTTGATCAGGAACATAGCTGGTCAGTATTTGAAACAGCTCTTGTAAGAAAATATAACCACACAGGAGCTTGGAATGATACATCTCCAGCTCAGTCAGTCTCCGAGACACAGGTGGCTGTCAAGTTACACCTGGATGAAGGATCTCACCGTAGCTTTGCCGTGTTCTATTCCTCTACAGGTGTATAGTTTGCCCCTTGTCTAAGACAATCCTACCAGGTGAGGGCTTAGATTTAACTCCATAAGCTCTCCCATGCAGGATTGCTGTAGATAGACTCAGTGCCAGAATGTGATGTTCCAAAAGCAAGAAATGATCATGACTGAAACTCAGTTGAGTCAGATTATTGCAGGATCTTCTGTCCCAAGAACTACTTCCACGTAGAACTGTTAAGTTTCCTTCTGTACAGATAGATTTTTGTGCCTGTTCAAGCTTGCAAGGCTCCAAGTCAGCCAGGCAAAACCACAGAGGAAGCACTAGAAGTTCAGCAAGTCCCTTGCACCTCACCTGCACAGTCAGCAAAGGTGAAGAGCAGGCTGACAGGAAGTGCATGAGGGATGTTCGCCAAAACAACCTCAATCAGCAAAGCTGTGCATATCTAACAGACTGCCCTGCTTGTTACTATTCCACAGACTGATCTGGGAATCTTGGCACTAGTGGAATATCAGCACTGTGACAGACATCCTCACTCTGCAGCACAACTAGCTAATTGTGCAAGGGTCTGGCACACTACAACTCAGCAGGCTCAGGGTGAACCAGAGGGATAATACCAACTGACATCAATCTTGCTACTTGAAGGACAGGAGACCGTATGTAGAGACTGTGCCACAGTCCCTAGGTGGAACACTGCAGGCAAGACTCCAGACCTGCAGAAGCAGCAGAATGGAAATATCACCAGCACCTCCTTTGTGCAGGCTTCTAGAGTCAAAAGAAGGCTTAAATCAGCGTATCCCCATGAAAACATTCGGACGAGACAGTTCTTTCACGCTCTTGACTCCATTCGAAAAGTCAGAGCAGAGGAAATACCCTCAAGAGACCGTACCTCCAGGGCTGTAGTCCTTCTTCGAATCTTCCTTTTTCTGGTGGGAAAGGGTAAATCTGTAGTCTATACTGTCATGTACCCAGCCTTTCTCAATAAACAAGCCAGGAACCTCATCTGAAAACAGCCAATACCTGTAAGAAATGTGCGTTATTAGGTACCTGTCTCCTTTTTTGGCTAGTTAAACACACACACACTTTTATTTGCACTGAGTGGAGAAGCATCTGTGTGCTCAACTCACTAAAAGCTGAATGCATGCATATCTTTATGTTAGCCCAGCTGAGAAACAGGGAAAGCTTTGCTTAGAATCCATTCCAAGAGCATGCCTGTGCAACAACCATAAAAAAAAAAGAAACTATGGTAACAAAGCTCCTGAGCACCCAATGCCAGCACTTGAACCTCCACTGGTCTTGACCTCCATGGGAAGGCTTCAAAAAACTGTGCACGTAACCAGTCACTACACTCCATATACACAAATACCTTCCCCTTCTCTCTCCTCTGCAATTCCATACACCCTCTTTATCAATCCCTTCCTGGGGGATGGTATCTCAGGGCAGAGATGGAAGTTCATGGTCATTTCCTTTCCCACCTGTTGTGATTCCTGTCAGTGCCAATTGGGGTCCTGCGCATCACCAGTTTGGCTTTGGCAATTCCATCCTGGAAAGTTTTCTCAGCAGCAGCTTTATGCCTCCGGATTCTTTCTTCCTCTGCTTCTTTCTCCATTCTCACTGTTAGAATCAGCAAAGAGCAGCATTAGCTTTAATTTACTGTATCCAGACATCAATATTGTCTTTTATTTTACTATACCATGGGAGTAAAAAAAGCAGTTTTAGTGGGGATTTTAATAAACATTCCTTACAACCATATACTCTTCAGTTCACTTTCTGCCCACCATTCTAAAAAAAAAATTAAAAAAAAAATCCCATATGGATTTATATAGAAGAAGTAGTCAAGGTGTAAGGATGGACTGGGCTGAAGAAACCCTGGATAAAAACCACCATATCACAGAATCATGGAATGGTTTGGATTGGAAGACACCTTAAAGATCATCTTGTTCCAGCCCTACCATTGTCAGGGACACCTTCCACTAGACCGGTGGAACTTGCTCCAAGCCCTGTCCAGCCTGGCCTTGGACACTTCCAGGGATAGGGCAGCCAAAGCTTCTCTGGGCAACCTGTGCCAGGCCAGGTTGGATGGGACTTGGGGCAACCTGGTTTAGTGGGAAGTGTCCTTGCCCATGAAGGGGGGGTGTACCATGATCAACTTTAAGGTCCCTTCCAATCCAAACCATTCTGTGATTCCTGGTCTCCCAGAACAGATACTCCCACATTCCAGCTAAGGTGCAAAAGCCAGGCTCCATGCGGGATGCTTATCCCTCACTTTTTTCAGAAGGAAAATAACAACCTAGATGAGCTACATTGTCCATTTCCACCTGCCCAGCATCCACATTTACAATCAATAAAACCCCTACACTGTAATTCTGAAGTGGTCTCTCTTTACATCTGTACTCAAGCAGCACTACTTACACAGAGACAAGGTCTGGTGTCGCAACGCGTGATTTAGAGAGGTTTGAGTGAACAGTTCATATTTATACAGCTCCATAACTAATTCTTTAAAGCAAGAAACACTAAACTGAGATTTATTACCCAAATCCTGATCTGAGAGAAGGGTTGCTGGCAACAACCTGACCATGGGAACAGCAGCAGGGCCAGCAGGAGCAGTAGGAACTGATTTTAGGCAGGAAATATCTCCTCTGTACCCAAGAACCAGATGATGTTTGGACATAAGACAAATTTTTGGTTATTGTCTGTTCCCAGAACAGACACTGTGTTGTCCAACCTCTCTGGACCTGCTATAATTAGAAAGGTACTGAACAAAAGACACCCACAGATAAAAAACAAGAAGCAGGCATTGGTTTTTCTTAAATTTACAAAGTTTAAGCTACCACAGGAACCACAGGAGATGAATTATAAATCTCCAGTGAGCAAATCCCTTAATACCAGACAAAGCTTCTGAAAACAGGCTGTCATTTTTGCCATGAAGTTATTCCACAACACAGAAACCCTCTACTCGCTAGGTAATTTTTCTTACCTCTCATTTGTATTTCTTGTTGCTCCCTCTCTTTCTTGGCTTGGATGGCAAGAAGGCGCCTGCTCTTCACAGCACTGATCATATCATCGGCTTCGATTTCCACCCGGTGCTCTATTTTCATAATTTCGTGTTTTTTCTTTTCATTTCTTCCCATCATATGCTCTTCTTTCCCATTCTCCTTGGTTTTAGCCACCATTTCTTTTCGCTTCTGTTTCTCTGCCCTCTTCTTGTCATTCTCCTCCTTCAGGACAGCCAGGCGCTCTTTCCACAGCTCAGCCGAGGCCTGCTGCTTGGCCTCCACATGGTCCTGCACAGAGTACGTCATTAGGATCCGGTGACACAGCGCTCCAAGGATCCGCAATTTCTCTTCAGGAGTCAGCTCAAAGAACTCCGATGTCTCCAGTTTCTCCAAAAACTCATCCTGTACCTCATTATCCTCGAAAGCTGCTGAATCCTTACTTTCATCTACATTATCTGAGACCTCGCTTTCCTCTTGCACATCTGACTTGCGCAGGCACAGGCGAACCAACTCGGAAGCAGAATGCAGAGTAAGTGGGATTTCAGAAAGTTTCATTCCCAGCTCAGCATAATCCTCAGCAATTTCATCCTGCAGCAGGGTCTGCAAGAGGATGACCAGTACTCTATTCAAATACAGGAAGCCTCCCTTTTCTGCACAAAGGGCTTCCATCAGGGACACTGCTGTGATGGGATACTGAGCATCTGGCATCAATAACCCTGAGTAACAGCTCAGGAACTCCACCACCATGGCCACATCCCCAAAAAGTGTGTTAGGAAGTCCCTCTGGAGTATCAACCAGTTTAAAAGTAGGCAATGTCTTCCCTTTCAGATCTTGGTCCTCAAATCTCCTCTGTTTTTCCAGTTTTTCCTTCATCTCCTTCTCCTTCCGCTCCTTTGCTCTTTCCTTCAGCTTCTCTTTCAGCTTTTCCCTTTTCTTCTTCATGTACTCCTTCCGCTGTTCCTCAGTCATGGTGGCCCATCTCTTCCTGTGTTCCAGGAGCTCGTAGCGTTTCTGTACCAACCCTCGTAAATCCTCGGGGAGACGGGCACGGTCCTCATTGGAAAGCAGCCGAGCTGTTTTGGAGATAATGCAGGAAAGAGCACTTTTTTTGTCTTCCCGGTCTTTGTTTTCTTTGTAATAGGCAATGAGATGGAGCGCTGCAGGAGGCAGATGTTTCTGGGGTTTCCTAGAAGATCCAGGGGTGCCTCCAGAATTCCTGGGAGCCCTGGACACCTTAGTGGTACCTTTAGCCATGTCCAGCAATGTCATTTGTTTCATTTTCATCTTGGGGGTCTTCAAACCTTTCCTGGGAGACTTTGCCTTCCCCGACGCCTTCTGTCCATTCAGAACCCTTTTCCCTCTTTGCTTTTTGTCCAAGGATTTGTTATTACCCTTTCCTAGTCGGCTCCTCTTTGGAATGTGAAAGTTAGAACCAAGTTTAGCAGGTGACACAATTTTCATCACCTCTTCCAGCTCCTCTTTAGGACAATTTGAGTTCTTAGAGTTTTTCACCTTCAGCGGAGAGCCAATTATAGATTTTTCCAAATGCACGTGACACCACAGGGCTGGACTCAGTGGCTGTCCCAGTGAAGATCCATCTGCTTTGGATTTCTTAGGAAGCTTTCTGTCAGGTGACCGAGAGCTCTTCCTCTTGGTTGAGGGATTGAGAGCCATATACTAAAATTAAAGGAAGAATGATTTTGTATTAATACTGAAAGGTAAATAAAAGTTACCTAGATCTCTGTCAATTATTTTTGCCCATGTTTTAATGTTTTTTTTTTCTAATGAAATTGCTCATTGCATTAAGGGTAGCAGGCTTCTGCCATCATAATCAGAGCCAGAGAATGGCCTGGGCTCGGAGGGACCATAAAGATCATCTTGTTCCAATCCCTGCCACAGGCACGGACACCTACCACTAGACCAGGTTGCTTCAAGCCCCGTTCAACCTGGACTTGGACACTTCCAGGGATGAGGCAGCCACAGCTTCTCTGGGCAACCTGTGCCAGGGCCTCACCACCCCCACAGGAAAGAATTTTTTCCCAGTATTCAATTTAAACCTACTCTGTGTGAGTTTGAAGTCATTCCCCCTTGTCCTGAACAAATATTTATCTTCTAGTTTTAGAACAACACTTAACAGTCTATGAAAAAGTGAGTTTACTGAATGAACAAAATAGTGCTTTCTACATCAGAAGATGGATTTTAAAACAGCACATTTCATAGTATGGCATTTGGTTGGTTAATATTATATTCCAGCCCTTAGTTACCACTAAGGGCTGGAAGAACCCATTCATGCTATGTATGTTTTCAGTACTAAATTTGTAGTATCTACTATCGCTCAATGCAGCCCTGTACATGTACCAGGCCTCATGAAGTCACATACACCCAGGATTTGGGCCCAATACCTGACACTACCACATAACAGCTACAGACTGTAGCTCTCCCATTTCTCTTACACCAGGAAATCATGTCTTTACTTGTAGACAAGTAATGTAAACCACTGGAAAAATTAAAAGACAGTTACATCTCAAATTTTCAAAGCAGACCACTGTTCCAGATGTTCAAGCCATGTTACCTCTCAAAAGGTCAGCCTTCAAAAGAGTAGGTTTTCCTGCTCTGCTACTCTCTGGATTTAATAGATATGTGGAACTGGCACTTGGGGACATGGTTTAGTGGTGGCCTTGCTGGTGCTGGGTAACAGTTAGGCTTGATGATCTTAGGGGGCTTTTACAACCCTAATGATTTTGTGATTCTAAAACCCAACCAGCACACTGAGGTCTCTGCCAAGACCCAAGGAATAGGTGGCAAAGCAAAGCAAGTACTTTAGGAATTCTTACCTTATGTGGATCAAGCAAGAAGTCACTGAATTTACTGGGGAGAGAGTACTTCTTCACTAACTCATCCTCCACAACCCACGGGGCATTCTCACACGTGCCAGCACGTAGCGCATTGTGACGGATGAAGTACCTCAGGATCTCCTTGTTGGGAGGACGCTCTGTACGGACTAAGCTATCTGCTGGAACGTTGCTGATGATCTTGGAGATAAGAAACAGACACACTGTTAATGATTAACTTCTAACCACATTATAAATACAGATCATATGCCTATAAGGAATCAGGATCATTGTACTGTTTCATGTCCAAAAACTCTTCAGTCATTCAAAGCTCTCTTGGAAAGACTCAAACCAAACAGAATTTGCAGAACTGAGACACACAGAGATTGGTACGAAAGCTAAAATCAGATAGCTAAAACAGTAAAAACCATGAGTTTATGATAAAGATTTTTTTGCCAAAGCCCACTGTTTTATCTCTGACCTTCCTCCAGCTTGTGCTTGCTACTGACTTTAAAGCTTTCACATATTCATGTTTGATTTTTTTCCTGAGACCAAAGGAGCACCTCTGCACATGGTACTCTTTGAGGTCAGCACTGCCTCACTTGTCAAATGAGCAAAGAGCAGACAAAAAGCACAGAGCAGTGCTGCAGCTATCCAGAGCTTCCCGAAGCACTGCCACCTCCAACTCAGAGCAGCTTGGTCAAGACAACACCAACAACTGCCACTCATGATTTCATTGGTCTCATGAACTGCAAGACCAGAGTTGAAGCACTTAACAGCAACCACAATAAAGCTCTGTGACTCAGTGTGTGGTACCAAGTGTTTCCATGCACAAAACCTAATTACAGATAGAAACAGACAGGCTGGTCAGCCTCACAGACAACTATCCAGCTTCCAACACCATGACTCTGGCAGAAAGTACTACATTGTGCTGTATAATCACCAGCAGTGATTAATTAAACTTGCATATTCATGTTATAATAGAAAGGACTCAAGCAGACAACTCACCTTATCTTCATTTTTCAGTTTGACATCATATTTGTGTGGCAGGAATTTAGGTGGGACCCACTTCCTTTCTTCCTTCTTCAACGAAGTGGGAAGCTTTCGAGGAGACCTACGTGCTCGATCATCTGATAAAAGAGGGTGAGACATGGTCTTATTATTACAGTAAAAAAAAAAAGGTCAAAAAATCCAAACCACCACTGGACAGGGCATCCTACTTCTTGCTATCTGTACAGTGTTCGGTTAAACTAGAACATTAGGAATATAACCAAACTGGGTTTTAGAAATAGCTGGAACATACAGGCTAGGAAGGGAGGCCCAGACCTGCTCTGAACTAAGGAGGTAACACCTATCTTCAAGGAGTACAAAGGACCATCTTCATTTAAACCTCTCTCTCTCTGCAGACAGTAAGCTGCAACCACCTACGCAAAGGCAGAAAACGTCTAAGATTTATGAAGGGGAGATATAACCCAACCAGTAAACTTGCTAAGGGAGCTCCTCCAACAGCCCTGGCTGCCTCTGACATGCCTTCTTTGAAATAGCACCATGGCAGAAATCACTGACTTGGTTTTGTCTTAAGAAGAAAGCAATCTCCAAATGTTTTTATGTTTGTGGCTACTATAGAATCATGGAATAGTCTGAGCTGGAAGGGACCTTAAAGCTCATCTCATTCCACCCCCCCTTTCACTAGACCACAGACACCTTCCACTAGAACAGCAGCTCCAAGCCCTGCCCAACCTGGTCATGGACACTTCTAGGGATCAGGCAGCCACAGCTGCTCTGGGCAACCTGTGCCAGGGGCTCACCACTCTCACAGGGAATAATTTCTTCCTAGGATTCAAAGAAAACAATAAAGCAAGCATGAAGGATGAGAGTAATAATCTACTAAATATACAGAGAATAGAAGTAGAAGTTAAACCTAAATAAAACCTAAGAATATAGATCTCAGAATCACATAATAGAGCATTGAAGCTCCAGCACCATTATACCTAACACAGTATAAACCCAATTGATCTCTTTTGTGATTTACTGTCTGGATTCCACAAACAGGGATGGCTGTATGGAATTCCATCAAACAGCATCTAGATATTTGGGTGAGAAAGAAGAAATTACTATCCATTCCATCCTGAAGTTAATTTTAAAAAGTCAACTTCATTTGTTGTTGCATTCTATTGTAACAAAACATACATTTATCCCTGGAAGAGTTCAAAGCCACGTGGATGAAGCTCTTAGGAAAATGGTCTACTGGAAGGTGTCCGTGTCCATAGCAGGGGGGGGTGGAATGAGAGCATCTTTAAGGTCCCTTCCAACACAGCTGATTCTGTGTTTCTAAAGCATCCATATTATGTTGCCTCCTGTATTCACTTTATTTTGGATTGTCCAGAGCAGTACAGGTTCCAAGTCCAGCTCAAGCTACAGAGCCAGCAGTTCACCATCAATTTTCAGGACAATCTACTCCTTCCTTGCTCCTGGAGATTTTCCAGAGCTCATTCCCTAAGCAACTAAAAATATAAAGTCACTTCAGACTGCACAAATGATGCAACAAAGCTGGTACAATGCTTTATTTTTAGCTTCTGAAGGAGAGCAGACTCCTAAGCAGAGAAACTGAAACTATCTTTCTCTGTCCCATTTCTCCTCCAACAAAACCAGCAAGTTTGACACAAGTATTAATAGAACTGCTAAGGTTTGCTCTGTCCCCTCTTGCATGCACAGGCACACAGCTCTTACATCACAGTTATACAGAGCTTGTTACTGCTTCCAGTTACTCACTCTAGTGTAATGACTTCAACCCACATCATGTGGCCACATGTGAACATTATTAGAGATAAAAAGTCCAGGTCAGTGCTGCTGGGAACCCCCAGCCTCTGTGAATGTAACTCAACATTTTCTACTTCCATAATGTGCTGTGTAACTGTAAGAAATGCTACATAATTATATTAACACACTTTGGATTAATTTGTTTCAATGATGTTACCATGAGCCTATGTTCTGTTTTAACCCAGAATATAAAAGCATTAGCAATAAAATAGCCTTTTAGTACAAGGAAAAGAAATAAAAGAATGCATGTTTACTGCTTAGGTTATGACTCTGCCAACATCTTGAGCTGGAAAATGCTGAGGTTCATCTTTTCCAGGAAGGGGAGGACAATCCCAGCTTCCAGAGGTGACCACATACAGGCCAGAACCAACTGAGTCAGGGACTGAAACAAGAGCAGGAACCCTTATTCCTGCAGTATCCGATCTTGGAGTGCTGCACTGGCGATGCCCACAGCTGCTGGAATACCACACACCAATGCCCAAAGGATCATGGTAAATCTTTTTTAAACATCCAGATCCAAAAATGCTGCTGAAAATTTGAGCACTGAGCATTTCTGAAGTAAAAGGTACTTCCCATGCCTTTTATTTGGCATCTTGAGAGAACCACCACTCAATTAAAAAATACATGTATAAATAAACAAAGCATCATTAGCCCCTCTCCAAGCACAACCCCTGCTTCCAATGATGGGTATAAGGCCAGATTGTTCTGAAACACCTTTTTTTGCTTCCTGATTAGACAGAACACTGCAATGAAATCAGAACAGCTCACAACAGTACCCATCAAAAAGAGCTGACAATTTTTAAGCTCAGGACTAGACCTTGGTATGATTTCTTTTCCACTCTTGACTTCATTATTTTCTTGCTGGACTATTTTCAAAGTTTCCTCTTCCCCACATCAGAGGAGATTACACAACTTTCCTGAATGCTGGAGTCACTATTTACAAATGCCAACAGTTTATTCATTTACGAGACTTTGAAAATAAAGCTCTCCAGGTTAGAACTATGTCGTGGGACTGGGGCTGGTTTGTTTGAAAACACTTTTTGTAATCTGTTTTAAAGAATCTTATGCTTCCATTTTAAGAAGTTGCACAGGACAAACTTAATGTGTTTGTTTGGGTTTTGGATTTTTTTTTTTTTTTTTTTTTTTTTTTTTTTTTTTTTTTTTTTTGAGGGGGAGTAGTTTTGTTTTTTTTTTTTCAACAATACTTCCTCAGAGTCAAGAAAAACCTTGGACAGCACTACCTATCTCTGCACCAAGGAAGAGCATATGAAAGAGGAACAAGGTTTTAAAGGATGCTTTATTTTGGACTATTACGGGGAAAAAAAAAGATTTTGTCTCAACATATGAAAATTGGAAAGACAATAAACGAAAAATGAAAAACCTCACTTATTTTTTCAAACAACTGGGGACAAAGAGAATTAGAGCTTGTCTCTGACTTCAAAATAACACACTTTAGAACCAGGGAGGTTTTCTCTGAGGATGAACACTGCAGCAGAACTTTGATATTCTGAACAAACCTTTGCTGTTCCCCTCATTTTTTAAAAAATATATTAATTATACTTTAGACATTTATACATTTCATGCACTGCTTTTGGTATTACACCTTAGAATGACAGCACATTTTCTGCTTTAAATCAGGCAAGAACAGCTGAAAGCCAACAGCACTGCTGCCTCAAAAATTCACCACTAACAAGGACAATTTCTGGATTTTCACCCAGTAACACTGTTTAGACATTCACAGCCCAGAACCAAGATGTAAATTTGATCACTGAGCAAATTCCAACACTCACTGCCACGTGCTACCTACTGCCATGCTGTCTCTCTACTTACTCATATTATCCCTCCTGCTGTCATCCTCCTTCAGCATAGCTTCCTTCTGGTTGTCCTGGGCTGCCTGGCTGGAGTTCTCCTTGTCACTGGATGGAGAATCACAAGCTCCATCAGATTTTTTTTCCGAGGCCTCTTCATCAACTTTCTCCAGGGGATGCATTTTCACAACTTTTACAGGCAACATTTTCTCCTTACCAACCTGCACAGAAATATTGGTGAAGACTGAACTTGAACAAGACAAGTGAGCTAACAGGCTTTAACACTGTATGAGGAAGGGAAAAATACCAGGTAAAAAGACCTAAAAGCAAAACTCCCAACCCACAGCATTTTCCAATGCTGCTTCCTCAGCCTAAGGACACAGTACGTGCACAAGGTGCAAGTGTGTTCTCAGCAACCCCAGTTTAGAGACTATGCCTTAAACATTGCTCACACACAACATTAACTCCTCCCCATTTTCAAAAAGTTGGAGCTGTCATCAACATTCCCAGTTTTGGAGGGAATTTTCAAATCTTTAGGGTCTTTTTAGAGATTTTTAAGCTTTGACTTCAGGCTCCATGTGTTTCAGACTACTGCTCCTGCTGGCCCTGTGCCAAGTGAAAGATTACGACAGATGATAATTTTTAATTTCTTCTAATTAAATAATGTATTTATATATAAACAGAACATCACATATTTAAGCAGTACAATAATTTTATCTGTTTCCCACGCACACACATATATCAGTCATTTTTTGCCTGCTATTATTCCAGCATCCTGGATTGGTTTGCTTTGGAGGGCCCCCAAAAACTATCCAGTTCCAAATCCCTGCCATGGACAGGGACACCTTCTACCAGAAGTATGGCTTACAGAACTATTTTCCATCCAAAAGCAGGTGCTGTCACTGGGATTCTACAGAGAATAAATTTTCACATCCTTCTAAATAACTTGAGTGGCTAACACATTCTTCCCATCTCCTACTTTTAGTTATCTGGAATTAGCCCTATGCAGAAGCACAGGATAAAACAGAAAACATATCCTTACCTCAAAGTCACACTCTTCACCCACTGCGAATTTGGTCATGATCTCCAACCAAGCTGCATCCACCAACTTTTCCAATGACACAGTGTTGTGGTGGACTATTTCCAGGACCAGTTTCTCATACCAGATAGGAAACTCCTCCTTTAAGCTGAGCAAGCACAGAAGTTTTCATTATTCAAGGGAATAAAAGCCCAAATGCAAAGTACCCTCCCATTTCCCAATTCCAGGAATTCTTGTTAACAGCCAAAAGGAGGCAGATGCTCCATTAGCATGCAAACAGCCAAGGGCTTCTTGCTCCCCTCCCTTCCCCAGGTGTTAGCTGGCATGAAAATCCCAATTGTCCTGGTCCTTCCCAGAAGGAATACTGTAAACACTCAGGAAGAGCAGCACTGAGTGTGAACCCTTTCATGATGATTATTACTGTTTCTCTATTAGATATTAAATATAGATCAAGATGATGCAATTATCCTGGGGCTTGTTATTTTAAAATGCTTGTTTCCAGTAACACCACAATTCTGATAACAATTTAGTATTTCCTTCTCCTCCAACAAGCTGCCAGTGCAGAAAAGACAGGGGCAGGTTTACACAATCATGTTATCTTGCCAGAGAAAAATATCTTGTGTGTTTCACATGTCATGATCTTCAAACTTTTCCATTCAAAGAAAAGAAAGGACTGTGACATTAACTTCCCTTCTTTTCCTTCTAAAAGCTGACCTCAGGAAGAGGGCAGGGGCACTAAGGCATATGTTGCATAAAGCCTTCTGGCTAAAAAGTAAAGTCCGTTTCAAGTTACCATAAGGAGGAAAAAAAATACTCCATTTTTCCAAAGCACTTTCATCTTCCCAGACTCCATGATCCGTGGCTGAGAACTCTCAGCTATATGTGCTGTGTTACAACTGCTGTAAGCAAATTTATCCCTTTAGCAACCTGTCTAAACGAACCTTTCTATCCAGCTTAGTGTCAGGTCTTAAAGCAGACTAACTATCTGGGAAGCTTTTCATCCCGTTTCAAAGAGACGAGACCAAAATCTCATTTCACAGAATCTTCCCACACCTCACCCCCCCTCCATATTAGAAAGACTATAGCTAAATTTGTTATTGAGAAATTCAAGAAATCTCCTGTTTCTACTTCATTGACATTTCTTAATGTTTCCACAAGTGGTCAATCAATCCAACACGGACAACCAAAAGAAAGTAGCAGTAGACCACTGGGTTTTGACTCAGGATTTTAAGTTTATGGAGCTGCCTCTGCACTTCCCCTGCCCTCTCAAACAAGAACACCAGAGAGCAAAGCCTGAAGGCAGTAGTGCATCACCCCTCAAAGAAATTAGGACTATTAGCAAATAGGCTATTTATTTGTTGGCTTTAAGGTTGTGATTAACCACAAATGATGGTGAATTTCTCCTTAGGAGAAGGCTGTGAACTCTTTGCTAATGAGTTCAGAAACATAGAGAGGCAGCAGAAAATTCCACCTCTTAGGTGGTACTGCTGACATTCTCCACAGTTTATATCCAAGGGAAAAAAAAAGTCACAGAAGTCCAAGTCATCAGTTGACAGAATGGAGAAATACATCACTTGTTTGGCATAATTCCTATGATTTGGTAATCACACAGTAAATGATATGTGTTGGTTGAGACAAGGACTTGCACCTTTACAGAAAATTCACTTCTATGACAAGGGCCATGCTGGACCTCATCCAAGGATTCCTGTGGGCTAGAGGAAGAGGTGAGGGCCACAGCAGCCCAGAGGAACACAATTTGCACAGAACAAGGACTCTTGTTGTTTCAAGTAGAGCAGATTCCCCAAAATCTCACTACAACTTTTTTTTTTTAATTAGTGCAATGACTCTAATGCAGATCTGGAAAAAATAATTGCAGGTGTGGACCTGGCTGATCTCAAACACTTCAACCGACTTATTTTATTCTATTTTGACTGTACATTGTTCAAGATTAGTTATTTTTCCCTCTAAAATATTCCCAACACTCCAGGGGCTTTAAAATATACCAAGTCCCATATGCTGAACTATTTGGTTCAAGCAATATCAAGATACAGCACTAAATAAGTAATTACCCAATTGTATTAGTGATGGTTTAAAATTTGGACTTAATTTGCTTTCAACTCCAGAATCCCCAGATCCCCTTACAGCTCCTTACCTCACCTCACAAGCTAGCCGTACATTCTCAAGCCCACTCTTACACCCCAACACCTAAAGACAGACACAAACCCACATCTCCACCAGTACTTACAGCTCAGCAACCTCCTGCTCCTCCTCCCAAGCCTCTTTGTGTGTCAGCTGGCTGCTTCCTGTGCTCTTGCACGTCCAGATCCGCTCGCTGTATCGCTCTAAACGTGCTTCGTACTCTCTGTACGAGTGGCAGCTCAGGAAAA
Source organism: Urocynchramus pylzowi (assembly GCA_013397555.1). Lineage (NCBI taxonomy): Eukaryota > Metazoa > Chordata > Aves > Passeriformes > Fringillidae > Urocynchramus > Urocynchramus pylzowi. Next base: position 57,796 of record VZRH01005656.1, on the reverse strand, counting down.
CAGGATTTATGCAGTGGAGAGCACAATCACCATAGCACAAAACAGTAAAATTTAATTAAACTCTTATGACTGGAGTGTACAAAGGCTAAGGAGAGCCTCAGTACAGTCTGACCCTGTGACTACCATGAGGATGCTGTGCTAAACCAAATGTATTGGTGCTTTCTGAGACCAAAATGCCTGTCCTGCTCATTCTGGCACAGAAGGTTCCACACCACCAATAGCTCAGCTGCGCTGCACAAGGGGAACACAGATGGCTGAAGGTTTCACAGCACTGCTACCTTACTTTTCAGCTTTTCCAGTCTGATACACTGGAAAACAGCACAATCAATGTCACAGGCACATGCAGAAAGTACAGCATGGATTGCTGCTAAATTCCTGGCAATAACTGTTGTGGCACTGCTACTACCAATGCCTTATGGTGGCTTTACAAAATCCAGATGCAAATTACCCCGCTACCCATCACCCCCAATCTTTTGACAAAAGAGGAAAACAGCAACCTAAATCATTTGAAACTGAAACCCCTAGAAAGGCCATTTTTCCCTTTGGTTGCCAAGAATATCAGTATTTTGCATTCCAACATGAGGAGCTCTCTCACCAACTACATCACCTGCTTCATGGAATCACAGAATCCCAGAATGGTTTGGGTCAGAAGGGACATTAAAGCTGATCTTGTTCCACCCCCTTGCATGGGCAGGGACTAGACTAGGTCGTTTCAAGCCCTGTCCAACCTGGCCTTGAACACTTCCACAGCTTCTCTAGACAACCTATGCCAGGAGCTCACCATCCGCACAGCAAAGAACTTCTTCTTAATACCTAATCCAAACCTACTCTCTTTTAATTTGAAACCATTCCCACTTGTCCTGTCACTTTATGCTCTTGTAAAACAAGTCCCTCTCTGTCTTTCTTGTTGGCTCGCTTACCTGCCTCAAGGTTATGTTATTCCAGGTGGAATTATATGATTAAAGGGTGCCTGGGCAAGCCACTGAGGTGTAGAGAGCAATAGCTACTCTGCTGTGAGCATCTTTGGCTGCTCTCCCTGCTTGACCTGAGTGGTAATTAATAGTCAGGGTAAACAGAGAGCAGCTACTTCACACTCACTATGGACAGAAGACGCACAGGCACAATTATCAGTGTGGTGAAAATCCACACCAATTGCCCCGTGATCAATGCCACATGCCTTCTAATGGGAAGTTAAGAGGAGAAATTCTAAGAGAAGCAAGAAAAGCACCTTTTGCTTCTCTTCTTTGCCCTCTGGTGGCAAAGCCAGCTTGAAGACTGGGTACAGCCACAGCTCAGCCCACTGCCACACCAGCACCGATTTGCAGAGTCTTGTGGGAACAGCAGATTGCTCTACACTCTTGCACAGGCAGAGCCACCAGCCACAGCAAAGAACTCTGTGTGTCTCACACCTTTTGCCATTTAAGAACATTGTAGCGCAATCAACCTATTTCTTTTTCTTTTTTAAGATTCATATTAGGAACTACAACTCCAGCAAAGCAAATTTCCTTAAATGTTTCCTCACAGCCCCAAGGTAAAGCATAACAAGGTACAGCAGCTGCATTATGGGTGCTGATGTGTAGGTAACTTGCAGACACAGCAATCTTGCCCCGTGATCAATGCAAGGATATTAACCAGGCACTATGCAAGGATATTAACCAGGAACAGAGTCAACTCTAGAAGAGTCTTCTGCCACAGTACTCCCTTTTCCTGAAGCACACTGCAAAATCCAGCAGAAAACCCATGATCTCCCAGCTTGTTCTGCTTGTGGAGTCTCCTGCTCCTCAGCAGAAGAAAAGACCTGACAAGTCATCAACCCACTATGATTCGAGCCCTCTGGCCCATTCTTACCCTCCTTGGGGTTTAAAAGATGCTAATTTTTTCACAGAAACAAGAGGTTCTATGGTTCAGGGGCAGGAAGTGTGATCACTGTGGTGGAGCAGAGGCAAGGAAAAATCACAGCTCATCTGCAAAGCCCCACTGACCAGCCCAGGAGTGCCACTGTGATGCCTGTTACAGTGATACTGAGCTAAGAGAGAAAAAAATATAAAAAATGGAATCAAACAAGAAACCAGGAATCCTTTTTGAATTTACAGCAACGTGGGACTGAAACTGGTTGCCCAGAGTAGTTGTGGCTGCCTCATCCTTGAGGCCAGGCTGGACAGCTCTTGGAGCAACCTGGTCTAGTGAAAGGTGTCCCTGCCCATGGCAGGGAGTGGAACAAGATGAGCTTTAAGATCCCTTCCAACCCAAACCATTCTGAGATTCTATTATTCAATTAATCACTTTAATAATGACTAAGTTGCAACCATAATACTATTTATTCCTGTGCCTTTCCCACAAAGAACAGCATTAAAACCAAATCCAGTCCTCACAGCAGACAGGAGCTTAAATGCAGGAGCAGCAGTCATCTCCAGCTTCATCCAGCAATCCCTCTGCATTCCCCCCTTGGTTTCCTTCTGTGTATCTGTGGAATAACTGAATGACATATTTTTTTCCCCGTACCATCATTTCCCATATCAGTAGGGAGATCCAAGAGACTTTTCCCTAAGAATGTTCCACTCCTTGTACGCACCCATGAAAACAGACTTAACCTCACCATATCAGGACTCACATTTCCCAGACAAGCCTGGAATTTAGAAGTGAGAGATAGGGTCATTCCCTGTTCAGCTCAGATCTGCCTCTTCCATGCAATTTAATTAGACCTCCAGCTGGTCAGCTCATTTAACAGTGACCCTGGACACACTCCTTACCCAGGGCTCCAGACTTGTCCCACAGTGCTGACCCTGCCTTTGTGCTCTGCCAAGACCTCCAGGTCAGGTCCTGATTTGAATTCCTGGGGCCAGCACAAAGCCAAAATGCAGGAGGATGTTTCTGCAAAGTTTACTATAGCTCAAACTTTCTACTACATATACGCTGTTTGTCTTCTCCACTCAGACTGGAAACAAACCCAAGAAATTTCAAATTGTTCAGCAGGTTTGATCCAGGACTGCAAGTCATCATGCCCCTGGCATGCCATAATCAACCCACCTCTCTACACAGCTGGAGCCTCCATTGTCAAAAATTCCCAACGCAGGAATAAATTAAAAAATCCTGGACAAAAGTTACTTGTGAACATTGCCCAAAAAGCTGCGAATAAAATGTATATTAAATGAAACAGCCGACTATCCACTGTGTAGCTGTTAATACATCACATCTGCTTGCATCCCACTGCAAATCACCCAACGTTGAAAGACAGCAAAATCAACGTACAAACAAAATTACAGTAGAAAAAGGGACCTTTTTAAAGAAGGATGTTTAAAAGTAACCAAGCTAACCACTGCACAAAACAACTGCCGCCGACGGAATAAAAAGTTTACTTCTTCCTCAGTTAGTAATTTCTGGGAGCGCGCTAATATCAACTCCAAAAAAGTTTTACTCCATCTGAATTGTCTGCACTTACATTAGCCAAGAAGGTAAACTTCCCAGAAATGTGAGTACATTTATAAGGTGCTACTCCCTGGATGTGTGGCAAAGTTCTTCTGCAATTGGAGAGCGTGACACAACAGTGTCTTGATGCTGCCACCTTCCAGGCAGAGTTTGTCTGGCCAGTATCACATGGGAGGATGTGAACAGCAGCCTTTAACCTGCCAAACCCAGCCCAACCCCTCTTCTTCCCTGAGCTGATACCATACAGAACTAAAGAAAGATAGCAGGCTTTTAACCAGAGAGGAGACAGTACAGCTTCCCAAAACCATGCACTGGAAGCTGAGGGAAAGCTTTGGCTGGAACAGCGCAGGCCGGCTGAGCCCTCTGAACCCAGTATAGCTCCTGATCTGGCAGCAGTTTTGCAAACCATGCTGCAGCAGACCCACGTGCCCACAGCTGAGCTGACTGTTCACCAGGGTACACACTGGGTATTTGGGAGACTGCAAATGCTCAGCACCCACTGCACTGAAGACAGCACCGTACGTGTGCAAAGCATTTTCCTGGTACTTCAGGTAGCTCAGAGCAGACCCCACTGAGCTCCTGCAGGGATGAGTCCATCCCTGACTGCCCCGTGATCCGCCATCCCCACACCCACACGATTAGCAGGACCCGAGGCTTTGCCAGAATGCAATGGGCTCTACATAGCAGGACTTCTCTTATAAGGTTTTTGCAGGATTGAGTAGTCAAAGGAAACCACATAAAGCTACAAAGGAGAAAGAGGCCAAACAAACACCTGAACTCTGCTGACCAGCTTATTCCACTCCCACTGCTGCCAAACACTTCCATAACAAACACCCAAAGGGAAGATGTCTCTCCTCATGCACACCACCACAGTCTCCATTTTTTGGGTGACCCAATCTGCAGCAGCTGCAAATCTTAACAACAAAAAAAAGCTTTAAGAAATTTTGATGTCCTTCAAATGCCTCACTTGTAGCTGTGCAGTACAAGAACAAACACAGTCTTTAGGGGAAGAGCTAATCAATAATTTTCCAAGATAGAAAACAATTCAGGAGAATATATTCTGTCAGGTCTTGGCATAAATAACACTGGGTGAAAACTCAGGTACCTTCTGGCACACTCTCAGTAGGCTCCGCCTTCCAGAGCCACTCCTCCTCAATTCTATCTAGGATAAATGGAAGTGACCAAAAAAACCCTCCAAGTCTTCCTTGGGTAACATCTCCCTCCAGCTCACTGGCTCATTTGCAATTTTCTGTTCCACTTTTGGCCTGGCATATATTATACACCATCAACAAGGCAGAGCAGAAACCCAACATTGCTTGGTTTCTCTTTTTAGCCTCATGACGTCTGTCTGCCAAGATGAACTTTCTAGAACATGCTAGGCTGCCTCCCACAGCACCCCATGAAATACTTCCTCCAAGAAAAGAGCATCTCTCCAGAACCTCAGTGCTTGCCTTGGTTTCTTCTTTCCTTCTAATCCTACAGCTAACACCCTCCCTCTCAGGATGAGAAACTATCTTTTTTTCCCCCCTTATTTTTAATACCACCCAAGTGTTTGCAAAAACATGTCCTCCACCTACTCACTAGATCCACAAGAGCCACCCAACAAAATGGTGCTCTCAGAAGGAGCCCCAGAACTCCCCTGTGCTGTTCTAACAAGGCAGATGACCCTTAAAGCCATGTCTTCTTTTATAAAAGTAGTATTTAGGTTTAAACTCGTCTTTTTTATCACTGATCACCCCTCACAGGGAAAGAGAAAGAACTGCCCGGTCAGGTGGATGACTGAGCTACTTTCAGTTTGCACACACCAAAAGAGCAGGTTGGTGTCACAGACTGCACGTTTTAATTTGAAGCACAGCTAAAAAGGAAGCCTCCAACACTCCACCTAATCTTGTTTTACTGGGTTGAGTGCATTAACAATGCCTACCTGCACTCAAGAGATGCATTTCCTCTCCAAAAGCCACTTAATCCTTCCTAGGGGCTTCCTCTGCCTGTTCTGTTCACTGCAGAAACAAGACACTCTTTAACACGGGGGCTGTGGAAGTTCTGGAGCCCCTTTGTCTTCCACACTGCCAACACCTCCTTCCTATATCCACGCGTTCCCTCTCATTTAGAGCCCTTCCTTGGGTCTCAACTCAGATCCTGATTTTTGTAACACAAACACCAACCCAGCCTTCTGAAGCAGCAAGTCTGCACGTTACAGCGCTGAGGTGCTGCCCCTTCAGCCCTGCTGCGGGCCCGGACAGTAACTCTGCTGCCGCGCAGCTATGTCAGTCACCAGCCTGGCCCACGGCCACTTCCTGCGATCAAGGGCTGTCACACGCAGAGGAAAAAAAAAAATAATTGTTTTTTATGCAAAAGCAGCCCAGGAAGAGATACGCTCAGAAGGAAAGCCTAGGATGTACACAGCGAGAGCTCCTACCGCTGTTTAATTCTCTAGAAATTAAGGACTGCGGAAGCCTCCGGTGCCAGCGTGCTCCCGGACCGCGGGACCCCAATGTCCGCACCCGCTCCAGGAGTGTGTGAACTGCTCTCACAGCCCGCTTTGACGATCCCCAGACGCCGTTAGCTCCGCTCCTGGCCCTCTCCAGCCCCGCGGAGTTGCTGTCCCACTTCCCCCGCCCGCCTGGAACAGGCTTCGGAACTCCTCAGGGAACAACGACCCCGCCGAGCCCAGGGCAGCGCCCGTCGCGCTCCCCTCACGGTACCGCTCCCCGCCCAACCCCACCACCGCTTTGTTCGGCTCCACCGCCCCGGGAACCGCCCCGGCCCCCCCGCGCCCCGGTGTGGCGGATACTCGCGGGTGCGGAAGGCCTCCTGCGTGTGGGGGATGACGAACAGCTCGCCCGGCTCCCCCGGGGGCAATGGCTTAGCCAGCGGGAACGGCTTGCGGCCAAGTAGCGGCGCCATGGTGGGACCCGGCGGGGCCCGGGCGGGACGGTTGAAAAATGGCGGGAGATTCCGCTCCCCCTCACGGCGGGCGGCGGGACCGGCCCCGCGCGCGCGCCCCGACCCTGCCGCCCCGCCC
>VZRH01005656.1:28529-50996 GCA_013397555.1 Urocynchramus pylzowi | reverse complement strand
CCCGGGGCTGGGCCCGCCGGTGCGGCCCCTCGGCGGGACGGCCTCCGGCCCGGGTGAGGTTGATGAAGAGGCAGGAGCCGCGGCCTGGGGGCTGTTGGGACAGTGGGGAGGGAGGCCCTGCCACCCCGTGGATGCTGCTCCTGGGAATGGAGGGAAGACAAAAATTCAGAGTTGTGGGTTGGGTTTTGTGGGTTTATGGTTTTATTTTTTCTTTATAGGAAATGTGTGGGGATATTTTGTGGCATGAACATTTACTGGGGATTGGAGGGGCAGCAGCTCGAGCGCTGCCTGCCTGAAGCAGTCAAAGCAGAAGCTGTGATCTCCTAGCTCTTTCCCAGGGATTGGAAAGCAGATTTGTGTTTAATGTGCAAATACATTCTAGGGATCCTGGGTTTGTGCTGTTCATGGCACTGAGGACTAGGTCTGCTTTATACAATTGTGGCTGTTGTGGCTGTTTCAGGATGAGAAGCAGCAGCCCTGGAAAACTGCTCAGAATCATAGAATCCCACGATGGCTTGGGCTGGAAGGGACCTTAAGGATGATCGTGTTCCAACCCCTGCCATGGGCAGGAATCCCTTTCACTAGACCAAGCTGCTCTAAGTGCCTTTCAACCTTGCCTTGGATGCTTCCAAGGATGGGGCAACCACAGCTTCTCTGGGCAACCTGTGCCAGGGCCTCACCATTCTCACAAGGAAGAATTTTTTCCTGAAACCCAGACTAACCATGTACTGTGTCAGGCAGAAGGATGCTCAAATTACCCCCTGCATGTAGAGGACTGTTTATGCTGGGGGATTTGGCCCAGGGGGCTGTATGAACTGGAACCACTTCTGCTCTGGAGCAACAGAATTAATGCTGTCATTCATTTCCCTAGAAGACTGGAGAGTAACTGGATCTCATACAGTATTCTCCAGATTGTAGATGTAATAATCAGATTATTATGAGTTTACTAGATTGCTTTATAGGAATGAGGATCCCATCATTTCTGCTGGTGAAGTATTAAAATCATTTAACTTCCCTGGGTGCACACTCATTTGACGTGTTGTGTAATTCTGGGAAGAAGTTTGTCCTGTAAGTATCCCTGGAACACAGCAGTTGCATAATGAAACACAGAGAACAGTGTCTGTTGGAATCAGAAATCTACTGTATTTTTCATTGTAAAAAGGCAGGAAAGAAAGGTAATGCTGTAACGTAAGTGTTCACTCTTACATTACTGTTGTTGGTACTAGTTGTAGTATTCTGCAATGGAACAGGTTCCCAGTGAAGTTATGCCCCATCCCTAGAAGTGTCCAAGGCTAAGCTGGACAGGGCTTGGAGGAACGCGGTCTAGTGAAAGGTGTCCCTGTCCATGATTTGGACGGAACAAGATGATCTTCAAGGTCCCTTCCAGCCTATCCCATCCCATGATTCTATGATTCTGTGTAGTACCAGAGCAGATATGTAATGCCATAAATCCATCAGTGAGTGTAAGAATGGTTGTTGAGGATTCCCACTACCCCTGTAAGGGGCTGTAAGAACTGCTTGAAAGCACAATCAGCTCACAGCCAGTGAAACAGGTTCTTGTGGTACTTCACCACAATGGCTTCATTCCATGTTATTTTGTCAGAAATTAGAGTACCTGAGCTGAAATTCTACGTGGTCTGCCTCTCTGGGCTGCAGGGCAAAGTGGGGAGGAGAAGGAAAACTAGTGTAATGAACCAAGGGAGAATGGGGAGCAGATTCAGACCTGTGGAGCAGTATAATGTGGGAAGAACATGCTTAGCTGAAAGGCGGTGTTCAGTGAATGTGGCCTCTCTGTAGCTCTGACACTGTGGGGACACATCAGGGATCTGACCCTGGGGAATGGCAGCATGCAGAGAGGGGGGCAGCAGGCACAGAGCTCGTCCTTGGACAGGGAGCAGCCTCAGGGGAGCTGAAGGCAGGGCAGGGAGCTGAGGGAGGCAGGACCACAGGGAGGGATGGGAGGGTGAGCTGCCTGTCCCTGCACATCCACTGTCGAGCCATGTGCCTGTTCCTCCATAGCAAACCATTGGGATCTGAGGCATGGCAACCCTCCAGTGCTGATACAGGACTGGTAAAGGTCTGGTGTCCCCCAGTCATTTTTCAGGCTGGGAAATTGTGTGTAGTTCCTGGCACTGGCTAAACACGCACTGACCAGAGAGCTGTTCATTGACCCTGCAGCTGCTTGCTGAGGCACACAAAGGTTGGGTTTCTCTTCATGGGCGGTACCTGCCCTTCACAGCAGCTTCTTAGCCTCAGGAGCTCTGAGTTACTCCAGGATGGTTTTCCAAGCCTGTTGTATACTGTCTCCCAGTGCCCAGGAGATGGCACTCCTGCATTTGGACAGTGCGTGCAGCTGTTCTCGAGACACACCAGAGGTTGCCTAAAGAGGAAAATCCCATCATGGGATGCCTGCTTGGCTCTGCTGGGGAGGGAAGTGGCCACATTTGCAGGGTCTGATGATCTGTCCTGTTCTGGGAGATACCAAAGCTGGGGTGGTGAGCTGTGAGAACAGTCTCTGCTCAGCAGGCAGGCGTTCCTGGGTGCGTATTGATGGCACAAACCCCAGCAATGGGTTGGTGTCAAGTAGTTATCACCATAGAGGACCTGGAGATGTGTGTGTCCATGCAGCTGCAGCTCCTCCAGGTGTGAAGGCTTTAATCACAGCCAGATGAAAGCATTCTTGTGAGGATGGAGCCCACTGTCATGAAGCCTTACCACTGGCTGCCTCTTCTCAGCCATGGCTGGTGCCTTTGGCATTCCAGCAGGGAGCACATGATGGAAATCACCATTGGACCCCCTGCTCCTCACTTAGAGCCCTTAACTGCTCTTGCCCTTCCCCTCAGTCCCCATCTTCCCTCGCCTTCATCAGCAGTGTACATCTATGTACATAAATAAAAGCATTTGGACTCACTTGAAATAACCTTCCACTCCTGTTAAACGCTGGTGGAACTAAGTGGATTTATCTGAATGAGTTGACTACAGGTACAAGGTGAAGATGCATCCCTGGGGATGTTCTCAAATTTTCTCTCTTCAGAAACAAAAGCAGATTTGCAAGTCTGGTACATGCGTGTTTAGAGAGTGAGATTGAGTTGGTGACCAAGAGGAGTGAGGAGCTGGTGAGTGGTGGGAGAGGTGACACAGGGGTCTGTCCAGGCTGGCCATGCAGCTGGTCTGACTCTTGCCCTGGCTTGCCTGGCCTGAGGACACCTGAGGAGGTACTGCATTGATGCTGTTCCTAGCAGCTTCCAAACACACTTGGAAGTGTTTGACCTGGTGGTTTGCAAAGCCCTTCTCTGGGTCATGGATTTTCTCTGTACTGACACAGGAGGGAGTCAATGTGCCTAATCTCTGGGCACGGCGTCCCGCTGATCTGTCAGCTGTTCTTGTGATCTGTGCCTGAAAACTTTCCTCTTGTGTTCCTACACCTTCAAGCAATTTCTCAGTTTCCCCATCCTTCCCATGGCGATCCGGACTTCCCAGTTACTGCTCCTCTGGGTGGTGAACCAGCAGAAGCCAACTCTGCCCCTAGTGCTCCAAGGTCAGTTTGATCCTAAATGTGATTTTGGCCATGTGGGTCATAACATGCCTCTCCCCTCACCCCAGGTAGCTGCCAGGATCCAAAATCGGGGCCTGCCCTCACCCCAGTGCCTCCTGGACTACACAATGCTGGACTCGGTGCCAGCTGTCTGGACATTGTGCTGGCAAGGGCCTCCATAAATAACACAGGACTTGGGAGCAGGACACAGCTGTGAGTGGGTGGCCAAGGCTGCCACCCTGCTGTCCCCACTGACACTCCCCAGAGGAGAGCTCACGCAGGGCTTTGCATTTGGAGCTGCAAGCAGCCTTGTGTCTTTCAGAGAAAAAGGAGAGAGCTGATTAATCCTGGAGGAGCTGGAAGAGCCACAAAGAGGGGACTTCAGGGAGGATTTAGTTATAAATGGCCCAGATACATCAGACTATCTCCTGCAGAAAGCCATACCCCATTACTGCTTCTATGTGCAGGACAGCTTACAGTACTTATTAAGAACCTGGTGCTGCTTTGATATATTCCCAGGAGACTGTGATAAAATTTCTGACACTATATTCCTTGACTGATTTCAGTCAATCACTTCCAATGGAACTGACTGCCTGCCTGATGCTGAGGTGACATTGTGTTCCTGCCAGGCAGGCAGGTTCCTGGTGGGGTGGGCAGAGCAGCACCTGAGGAGCTCCCAGGGGTGGGAAAACAACAGGCTTCTAGGAAATGTCCCCAAACATCCCCAGTATCACTGACTGTCTCCCAGTGAGGCAGTGAGCACCGCCCAGCTCCTGGCTCATAGCACACACAACAGATTCCATGGGACATCTGCAGATGCTCTTTCTCTTTGCTGCTGGTGACGACATCCCAGGTGTCTCTGAGTCAGCTCTCCTGCTCCAGCCTGGAGTTAATCCAGGTGCTAGATGTAATCTTGTTCCTTTCTGATATCAGTGAACATATTTTTGGGCTGGCGGTCTTGCTCAGGCAGTACATGGCCATTCCAGGTGCAAATATACATCCTTATATATTTTTGGTCACAAAATCTTTCACTATCAGAGCCTGTTCTGGTTTAGGGCAAATTTGGGAGGAAACTTCCAAAGGGGTCCCTCTAGAAAGCATATTCAAGCAGCCCCTCCCCCTACCGGTTTAGGAAAAGATTTCCTTGGAGAAAAGTGGAAAAAACTTTCTTTAGCAAGCAAAGTATTCACAAGCATAAAAAAAGAATAATACTAAACAATAAAACCTCTCGCTGTTCTGAAGAGATGGCAAATTCAGAAAGTCCTTCTTGGGTGTAGCTCGGTTTGCTCAGTCCCTTATCAGTCCCTCCTGCACTGGAAGATGCCATGTCCCTGCCCTGGTGAGCCACAGGTGTGAACTCCCGGTGTTTTTCTGGGTTTTTAGTCCAGAGCAGTGCTAACCAGTTCCAAGAAAAAGAAAAGCCACTGTCTGGGGAACTTCTCTGCCTTAGCTAGCTAAAAAAAAAGTAAAAGGAGAGCTCTCTCCCGCTGTCTGTCCATGCTGCAGACAACGCAATCCATGAGAAGGAATGTGGGGAAGCAAGTGCAGTTTCTGAAAACAAACTGTGCTTCTTTCCCCCCACCCTTTGCTCTCAGAACCAGTCTTAAAGGTGCAGAACTTAATATCCAGCATAAACAGAACAGGTGACTGGGGATACAAGCATCATAAAGTCACCCTAGGACAAGTCAGTAATGCCATCCCTGATAGCACATTTTGGTAGCTCCTGAGTCAAGGGTTCTGGACTGGCACTGCAGGACAGGCAGCTGCACCAAGAGTGTGCAACAGCCAAACCCTACTCAACAGCTCAACTCCAATCCTCCCAAATTCCTGGTAGGAAACACCTGCTTGCAGTTGCGTGTCTTCAAGGGGAAATCCTGCCTTGGGTCAGTCACAGCCATGGGGCATCCTGCATGTGCTGGGAGCTCCTTTGTACCCATTTGGGCAAAAAGTAGGGTGCTGTAGGCTTCTGAGCCTAGAGGTGGCCTTTGCATCTGACCAGACCACCTTCCCTTTGATACTCAAGAACCTCTTTGGGAAAGGGTCCTCTCCCCTCTCTTTGCTGTCCTCTACATGGTAAGATATTGCTCTGGCCTAAAACCAGCATTTTTTTTTAGGCTGGGGAATGGGCAGGGAAGCTCCTTTACATGCGCTGTGTTTCCATGACTAGGAAATTGAGAGAATCCAGAGACACCCCTCCAAGGGCCCAATTCCACAGCTCTCCCTGCAGCACTCAGTGCTGGCCAAGGGGAGACAATGTCAAGCTGCTATTCCATCAGTTTTCCCTTTCTGGAGAAGCTTGGTGTCCCCAGCTGAGGGACATGGTGCCTCAATGTCCTGGTTTTGAATAGGAGACATTTATGGAAGTGATGCAAAGCTTTTTGCCACGAGAAACTTGTACACACCTCTGTGAAAAACGTGTTAAAGGTGAAAGAAACCTGGGAACTTCCTCTTTCTCTTCCAGCTGGCAAAGAGGCAACACACCCCAGCCCTCTGTCTCAGCCAGGCCAGGCCGGGCGGCCCCTGCCACGGGCTGGGCCCCTTCCCCCAGGGCACCTGCCAGCCCCTGCCACGGGCTGCTGGGCAGGGAAGGGAGTGCCGTGTTCCAGGCCAGGCCACGGCTGCGATTTCTAACATCTTGCCGCTAGCTCGGGACCAAGCTGAGTCTGCCAGCCCCCAGAAGCGGCTCGGGCCGGGCCGGTTCCGCCAACATTTTACCACCAAGGAAGTTCGCCCGCAGCCACCGGGCAGGGGGAAGGAGAAGCCACCCCCTCCCCTCTGCCAGCATGCTGCTGCTGAGTTCTGGCCTAGCGGATTAGATCCTAGCCTCCCACCCCCACTGCCACCCAGCCGCCGTTCCTGCCTTCTGTAGCACCCGGCCCGGACGAGGTCAGGTGGCCTTCTGCAGGCCCTGGGCAAGATGTTAGCTTTCAGTGCTTCAATCCTCCCTCGAGTGAGAGAAAAGAACAAAATGCATGCAATGTAAAGGAGCAACATGAAAACATCGAGGTTAGTGAAGAAGAAGTAAAGTCCCAGATGGGAGGGATGAGGAGAGGCCTTAATCTTAGGGCTGAAATCCCCTTGTAAAGCTATGGAAAAAAGACTCTGTTTCCCTGTAATACAAGAAATCATGGGGATATGAAGAGTTCAAGTTGATATTGAGCAAAGGCCTCTATGCCAAAGTAAAGAGATGATAAAACAGTTGTAATTTATGAGAAGTTTGAACAGAGAGAGAGAGAGAAGAGTGAAGACCCTGTGCCCCCGGGGAGAGAAGACGACCTCTGTTCTCAAAGATGATTTTAGAGATAGATAATGAGAACCTTTGCCTTTGAACAGCTCATCTTTAAAACAGTACCCCATAAGTTGACATGGCCCATAAACATAGCTGTGGGAAAAGCTTGTGGAAAATGGGAGGGATATCATGATTGCAGATTTCCCCCGGCGGCTGCTATTCATGGAAATTAAAAGCCATGAGAGAACAGTTTTCTTGTGGAGAAGCCTCCATAACATTAACAAGAGGGACTCCTCTCTCTAAGTGAACTGAAAAAAGACTATTTTAGAGGTGGTAAAATGACTGAAATTTTAGGTTTTGTTTCTTTACATTGTCAGTGGGAAAGAAAAAGTTGTGGGGGGAGGAGAAGTGTCCTGAAGGTTTGTTCTGATTCTTATTACTCTTTCTTTTAGTTACTGTTTATTAATAAACTTTCCTTTATACCCTTTTAAAGTTTTGTGCCTGCTTTGCCTTTCTCCTAATCCTACCTCACAGCAGGAAGTGAGTGCACTGGTGATTGTCCAGCACTGAACCCGCCACATGCATTGGTGCATTGGCTGGGAAATCTGGTGAATTCTCAAATTGGCGAACCAAAACCACTACACTCCTGGCATGGTGTCCGTGTTGCTGCTGAAGAATTGCTTCAGGTTCCCCAGGAACCAGAGCCTCTTTTAGGCCATCCATCACTTCTTGTCACTGCAGGGCCATGGGGCTGGACCACAGCACTGTTGAATTCCTCCTGAGGAAAGTTTAGAGAGGTCCTGCAGGCTCTTCCCTGTGGTGTGGGAAACTGGGAAGGGCAGTAATTGCTGCTATTGTGGCTGCCTGAGACCTGCCAAGCCTGTAGCCATAGACAAATTATTAGGATGGGGTAGGAAGAAAAGTCACTTTGCTGCCTAACAACTGGGAAGGTATTTCATGAGGCAAGTAGCCTTGACCTCAAAATATTTCCAAGCTATCGGCACAGGGAAGAGGATGCTCTTGTCAAGTGTCAGCAACGCTGCAAAGCAAATGCTGTTCTACTGAGCTGATGAGTCCTGGCATCCGCGTTGTGGGGCTGCACTCACCGTGAGTGCGTATGAAAAACTCACTGGCTTGAAAGTAAAAGGGTGCTACAAGTGCTTATTTGGGAGATGTCTCCGGGATGATGGGAGCACATCTGTATCATCTTGTTTTTTCCATCCTTGAGTTTGGAATAACAAGGATTCATCTGGAGAACCTGATTTTACCACTAATAGTGGCAAACACAAATGTCCTTGTGTTTCATCCATGTGTCCCTGCAGTGACCTTGTGCTTTCTGTGGCAAGGGGTGACATCACAAACCTGGCCAGGTGCAGGTAGAGAACAATGATGTGCAGATGTTGACAACACCAGGAAGATAAGTAACAAAGCTCATCACAATGCTTACATATAGATATAAGGGAGGAAAAAAGGACAGAGTTAGAGAACTCTGCTAGAGAACATTTTTAACTCCTGTTAAAACCCTCCTTGAACTGCTCTTGCCACACTCAATCTGTTGTTGACTCTGCCTTTCTAAAGCCATATTCAGACCTGCCTCTGTTCAAGCCTGTTCATGGTGTCTGTGTCCACACACTGACAGCTCCTTGAGCCTTTTTTCTCCAAGGACTTGCAGGATTGATGAATGGCTCCAACCAGTGCTTAGGATGGACAGAGGTTTGGTACAGCACCGTGTGGAGGATGGTGTGTGATGACTCCTGGGACACAACAGATGCCTCTGTGGTGTGTAGGCAGTGTGGCTGGGGGAACACAGTATCAGCCCTGGGCAGCATTTATTTTGGGAGAGGATCTGGGATACACTATCTGGCTGGACAACATTACCTGCAACGGGATGGAGAGACTCCTCAGTGAGTGCTCATCGCAGACGTGGGGAGGGCAACTATGGGCATGGCAAGGGAGGTGGGCATTGTGTGCTCAGGTGACAATGGGATTTGCCTCATCTGTACTCTTTGGGTAGGCAGGGCTTGGTTAATGTCTTGGTCTTGCAGAACCAGCCACAGGTCTGTGCCTTGGGTTTGTTCAGTCCTCCTCTGTCCTGCCCCAGGCTGGCCCAGGGACTGCAGCGAGGTCCCCACTGGCAGCCCCAGTGGCATCTACATCATCCAACCCACAGGACTGCAAACATCATGGTGTACTGTGAGATGAGTGGGGCAGACAGGGGCTGGACTGTCATCCAGAGGAACTGGCAGAGCTCAGAGATCTCCTGGGATAAGTCCTGGAGCACCTACAAGCACGGCTTTGGGACACTGAGTACATTCACCAGATCACCAGGCAGAAGGTCTACCAGGTGAGGTTTGTCATCTGGGATGCTTCAAATAACATGAAGTTTGCAGACTACAGCCTGTTCAGCCTGGATGATGAGTCCCAGGGCTACCAGCTGAGGCTGAGAGTACACTCATGAAAGGCTTATTTTGGAGGTATTGGAGGCCCTACAATAACCAGAAGAAGTCGCAGTGGTATATGTTAAGGACATTAAAAAAGGGGTGACTTTGGAGGCACGGGGGAACAATTTAGCAGATTTGGAAGCTAGGGATGAGGCCTAATCGGGGTATTGATGGTGTTAACCTCCATGGGGGAAACGCAGTAAGTCCCAGTGTTTAGTGAGATGAAGAGAGAGAGCTCCTCCGAATGGGAGCAAGGAAAGATAATGAAGGGAAGTGGAAGTTACTGGATGCGAGACAGTTATTAAATAAACCACTTGCCAGGAAAATGCTAGAAGGCATGCATAACAGAATACATTGGACTACACAAGCACTGAGTGATCAGTTCCTAAGGGACTGGGACTGCATAGGAGTTTTTGGAAAAGCTAAGCAGGTAACTGAATGGTGTGTGATATGTCAACAAGTAAATAGGAAAGTAATGAGGAAAACACCCAGAGGAGGGCAGGAGCTAGCCTTTTGACCTTTTCAGAACATCCAGGTAGACTTTACTGAGCTTCCCCAGGTACAATGGTGGAAATTTTTGCTAGTGATAGTAGATCGTTTAACCCATTGGGTAGAGGCAGTGCCCACCATTAAAGCCAATGCCAGTATTGTAAGCAAAACCCTTCTGGAATTAATCATTCCCCGACATGGGGTGGTGAATAGGATTGATTCAGACTGAGGAACTCATTTCACATCTAGGATATTACAGCAGGTTGTTCAAGCCCTGGGGGTAAAATGGGAGTTATACACTCCATGGCCTCCACAAAGTTCTGGTTGTGTGGAAAGGATGAATCAAACTCTTAAAAGAACTCTGATTAAGCTGATGATTGAAACCCAAATGTCATGGATAAAATGCCTCCCTTTAGCCCTGATAACAATTAGAACTCAGCCTTGGTCATATTTAGGAGTCTCACCCTATAAAATAATCTTTGGACTACCTTTTTTGACTTTGCCATTGCGAGTTGCCACCTATGAGAAAGGGGAAGCCACTGCCAGAAAATATGTTATGTATATAGCAGAGACCTTAGAAGAGGTAAAGCATGAAGGGAATCCCTCAAACTACTACCCTGGATTTCAGAATTCATAATGTTAACCCTGGAGGCTGGATAATGATCGAGTCATGGAAAGACCTGCTTCTAACCCCTCAGTAGGAAGGTCCCTTTCAGGTGCTGCTCACCAGTGTTTCAGCTGTGCGAACTGCAGAGCGGGGATGGACTCATGCCCACAGAATTAAGGGCTTGGTAGAAGAAGCAAAGGAATGGACCATAACATCCTGACTGGGTGAGACAAGACTGACTTTTAAGCAGAGACTGAGAGGTAACCAGAAAAGCCCCAGGACCTCTGAAAAGTAGGGTCAAGATTCTACCGGCCAGCTCGGGGACTGCTTAAGTAACACTTTGAGTGGGAGATTTGAATTGTATTGGGCATTGATGTAATTGTCCTATTTAGTGGATAGGGATTGCAGGTGTCTATTAAGGGGAAGTACACAGGAAACAGTGGGAAGTGCTGGGGTGATTTGCTTGGGAATTGACAAGTGGAGTATGACGGGAACTAGAGGGCAAAACTGGGTTGGCCCCTGTGCTTGCCACCGAGAAGATAATATAACCCTGCTGTGTGCAGCAAACCCGTAGGCATAGTAGGTGGGGTGGAAGCCATACTGGACCCCTATCATTCCCTTTTTGTCTATTGCTCCTTAGTTGTCTTTTCCCTCCTGGAATCCAAATGAATTCTTGAGCAATCGTTTTATGTGGGTACTCTTTTCACTACTCACACTATTGTCAAACCACACTGTTATGACCCATCCAAACTATGCTGAAGAAGCAAAACAAACTAAAATATCCCCACAAAGAAGCCAAAGTGATCTACAAAAAGCATGAGTGGAAAATGGGAATTAATTACTCGAGCCAAATGACTTATAAAAAGGAAAAGGGGGAATTGTTATAGGTAGGTAATATGATGATTGGCTCTCTCAATTAAGGGATGAATATTGTGTTATGTTAAGAGCAGTTTTGTTGATGTATGGTTATGTTGTTGTAGTTTGTTGCTTGGATGCCCTCTGTTCTCCCCATAGTCCCCTTTCCCCCTTCTGTGTTGTTGCCACCGGACAACAATAATTAATTGTCAGGGCTTCAGGGACATGCGGAGGCAGGGCGTGTACACGTGCCCCTTGCATGGGGCAGTTGGGAATAGGGAAAGCTTGTTGCTGGGGAAGCTTGGCACAACACCTCACCTCTAAACAAGTTGCACAAAGGTCTCCACCAAGGGATGGCAAAGAAGAGCTGACTGGCAGACTTTGGGGAAGGCTAGGGTTGGCTGATGCAACAGCAGCGGTATAAAAAGCGGAGCAGCCATTTTGTGGATGAGCCTCTGACAGTCGGCCATGCTCCCAGTGCTGTCCCTTTTCCTTATTCAGTCCTTTGCTGTGTTTGTTGAGGTTTGATAAAGCTTTGAAATTTTAAAGGAAGCGGTCGTTTCTCACATGCCTATCAGGGTAGGAAAAAGTACTGGGGCTAGCTAGGAACCATATAACTGTGCAACAATAGAGCTAGAATGTATGTGTGGAGAATATAGAGAATATATAAAAGCAAAAATCATTCTGGCAAGAGCAACATGCATCTGGGTGTTTAGGATTGAAAGGAGTGAGGGACTTGTCTTTACAAACTGTGGATCTGCTGGTAAATAAAGCTAGAAACGGAGAGATAAAAGAAACAATGGGAAGGATTCTACTGATTGATAAATGGAATGAGAGATTTGTCTTTACAAATAAATTGTAGGTCTGCTGATAAATAAAATTGACTATTGTGAGATGAAAGAAATAATGGGAAGGACCATACATTCCATAAGGAATTCCACTAATTGACACAAGGAAAAGACAAAGGTGTGGGGAGGTTATACATTCAAAGGGGGTCTTAGATATTAGGTGTTTTGGGGAGTCTGTACCTCTCAAGTACCTCAGCCAATGGTAAGAGAGAGGGACATGTGGTTGGGAAATTAGGATAAAAAGGAGGCTGTGTCCTCCAAAAATTGGAGAGACCCCAGGGGAAATGTCCCATGGCCTCTCCCTTTTTTCAAGTAAAGTAACTTGACTCCTCTGTTTCCTTTTTGGACATAAATCTCTGGTGTTTGTAGATTATTTTTCCTGGCAGGATCAAAGGAGGCTGCATCCTCCAAAACCTTGAGAGAAAAAACCTTATGGGTGTGCGACCCAGTGGACTTATTCCCTTTATTGGAATAAAGTTGCAGGAGTCCTCTGTCTCCTTTATGGATACTGGCTTTTCATACCATGGTTTTCCATACAGCATTGAGCAGGATGAGACAGGATTAGATTTCTTGCACCTGTTGTACCACCACTCCTTATAGCTGCACCCTAACCTGGCTGTGCCCCAGTGGCCAGTTCACCACCCTAGGAACTGGTCACACAAAGTGGGCCCATGCACCCACCACAGCGGGCAGGCGGACAAGGTCCCGGTGGAGCCGGGGTGCCACAACCTGGAGCCCTGGGGGACAGAGTGCCCATCACCATCAGGCTCCCTGAGCAGCCCTTGGAATGCTTGAGCAGGACAGGCAGAGCCAGGGCACAGTCTGGAGCAGGGGGCTTCCAGGGTAGTGGGAGCTGCAGCTTTGGGACAGCCCCTGCAGGGCTGAAGCAAGGTGAGAAATGGCTCTGCCACCTCCTGATCAGCCCCTTCCCTGCACCATGCAGCAGCTGTGCTTGCATTTTCTCATGTTTCTCCTAAAAGTGGTTTGGTTTGGTTTTTTTTTTTTGGTTTTGGTTTTTTTTTTTTTTTTTTTTTCTCTATGGGTCTAGGGGCAAAAGGATGTTTTTATGGTAAAGATGTAAATATGTGTAAGGCCATCTACAGCAAATAGGTCAAAGCACTGGACCTGAGCTTGTTGTGTAAGACCTGGTGGTCCAGGTGCAGAGGATGCAGCTCACAGGGATGCAGGAAACAGCCCAGCAGCAGCAGCAAACCAGAAAGAAACTGAAGGGTGGAAAGGAGTGGGATGGATGCTGGACACACTCATCCGTTCCCACTCCCTTGGTCCCCACTGGTGTCCCCCAGCTTGGATTTCTGCTTGTATCCCCTGCAGCTGCAAGTCCTGCAGGAAAGGAGCCATGACAAAGAGGAGGAGGACTCCTCCATCGCTGCTGTGCTGCTGACCAGCCCTGCTGCACCCAGGTCCATGCTGGGCCCTGTCCCTTCACTCCAAAGTCTGTCCTTACACACACCTCCTCTGTGTGAGCACATTATCTCACAGCATTAGTCATTCTGTGCCCATCTGGTGGCTTGCCTTTGCTCAAGATTACACAAAGAGGCCTCAAGATTTTATTCTTGAGGAAAAATAAAGTAATCCAAATCCAGCTGCAAGGCATTTATCACCTGCAATTCATTGGACCTGCCCAGGAGTTGAAATCTTGGAGATGTACCAATTGCTGCAGGTCAATAAAGCAGCTGAAGGAGGGGGGGAAAGGCAAACAGAAGGGCCAGAGCATGAACTGAAAGGAAGACTAATGTCATCTGGAGATCAAAGAGAATAACACGTATGGAAGTGGTTTGTCAAAAGTCCCCAGCTCTCAGTGTGATACGACACCTCTGTGGCAGCTGGATCTGTCTCAGCCCCTTCTCTGCAGAGCTGCCCAGACATCAGCCCCAGAGCTGGGCTGCAGACACAGATGCCTGGTGCTGTCCATCAGCAAAGGCTGGGGCTGAGCTCAACCATCTTTCCCAGGGGCTATCCTCGATGCCTAGATGCTTTGTGGCAACTCTGAGCTCTCTGACAGGATGTTGTACAGTGCCCCTTCCTCAACACTCTTCCCTTATCCCATGTGTCCTGAGGGGAAAAAACAGTCTCAGAAGGGCTCTGCTGACCTGCTCTCCCCCATTGCATGTGGGTGGGCATCACCCCAGCCCAGGTAGTTTCTGAGAGAGCAACTCTATTCTCTCGTGGCCAGTGCCTCAGGCAGCAGCTATTGGGTCACTTCTGTGCCAGCTGTTTCAGTAAACCCTCAGCACTGGGCTAGTGTCTCCTCCTTCTTCCCTCTGCTTTCAGTCCCCATTTTCATCCAGTGCTTGGGAGGCACCAGCAGGTTCTCCTCCCTGACCTGCCGTCTGACCTCCAGCTCCTGCTGTGGTCCTGCTGGAACAGTTTGTACCCCTGTGTGTCCCCAGCACTGGGTGTCCATCTGGCTCCAGTACACTCTCTGCGCTGGGAGATGATGGCTCCTTGGGCAGCAGGTCCCACACTGAGGGCAGGGGAGGAGCAGGGGACAACTGCAAGTCTCCATGTGGGGGAGGCTCAGTCCCTTCTTCTCCCTCCTTCCATAATTCAGCTTCCCTTGTGACTTCCAGATACCCTGTCTGGGCTCACACTTCCAAGGCCATCCATCTCCTGACACTGCTACTTCAAGGGTCCACAGTGCTGGAGGGGCTTACCATGGGGTCCCAGCTGCAGGGATCTCCCTTATAGCTGTAGGATGATGATGTCACCGAGGGGTAACAGCAGCCAGGGCTACCCCAGTGCCCACAGGTTGGGATGCCAGGCACAGCTTGTCACCTTGGCCTTGGGGCTGCACTTGGTGCCCAGGGGCGTGCAGAGAGCCAGCCCTGCTCCTGTGTGGCACGGGGAGTGCTGCTGGAAGGGCTGGGGAGACCCTTCTCATCTGTTTTGACATTGGGCTGCCAGAAATGTGTCTAATACAAATGCAACAGTCCTGGGTTATGTATGGCACTGGAAGCGAGGGTCAGGGCTGCAGACGAGGCCCTTTTGCTGTTCAGTGTGTGTGGAATCCCACGTGAAATGTTGGAGCACAGCATCCCCTCAAGTGATGCACCAGGTGAAGGTGGACAGACCTGGTGGATGTCTGAGAGAGATTTCTGGCATGACCAGGTGACAGACAGGTGACTCTCTACTTCTCAGCTGTGCCTGTGTCCTCTAGTTCAGAGTCAGATTATTTTAATTATGTTAATAATAGAAACAGTCTCTTGGAAACTCAAAAGTTTCCAGATCGGTAGTGTGCTTTATACAACATGTGAAATGGTCAACCCAGTAGACTTCTGTGGCTTTGTCAATTTACTTCCTTAGTTTCAGGAAAACTACCTAATTTTTACTGAAGATCTTGCTCAAGATACTAAAGTGCATAGGCAACTTCCCACTCTGAACCTCCTGCATGTAAGGCTTAATAGATGTTTATTAGTCAAATAAATTGGTATTCAAAGAACTGTCTGAATTGTGAAAGTCTATTTCAGACCTTTGAAGTTCTCAAAAAGGTTAATGCATTAGAGGGTTTCTACCGCTGCAGCTCAGCTTTTCCCTGAGCCAGGGCCATGATGACTTCCCAGAGTCAGTGCTGGTAGAACAGTTGGACTTGATGTATAAGGCTTCTCCAACCCTCATGATTCTATGATACATCATCATCTTTGAGGGCAGAACCCTTCAGCAGATGCCACCCTTTCCAGCTTCCAGCCTCCATGGTATTTATGTACTAAAATTGCCTCCAGTGGCATGTAAGTCCTGGAGTGCCTTTGGCTCAGGAAGATGCTAGCTGTTTCCCAATCAATATAGAGACATGGGCTAGAAAATAAAAATCATCAATAACAAATCTTCTATTACTTTGTCATGCTTGTGTGTGATTTTTTACACTGTCGTTTTACTGCATGTCTGCCTTGAAACGTGGGATTTCTCTCCCTGCCTCCTACTGCCTTCTGCTGCTCTGCAGTTAGTCATGAGGTGTGTGACAGGTGGGAGTAGGCATCTGCCAGCTCAGAATGGAGACTAAACCCAGTGTAGGAGACAATAACTTACATAAAATGTTATTGGCTGTCAAACTTGGGAATTTCTTGTTGCATTTAGAAATCTTTTTGGTCTTTTCCTTGGCTAACTCTCTTGCCTTGAGATACACATGGAGATGTATGATTAAAGGAACCCTCTGCTAATGCCCCCCCCACCCTCCGCCCCAGGTTGGGCACCCACTGTGTATTCAGGTAGGGTGAGGCAACTCAGGGGCAGTGCCACACACCTGTGTTGGGCTCCCAGCACCACATTCCCTTCCATAACAGCAAAGACAATTCCATTGGTTATTCCATCCTCATGGTGAGTCTCCTTAGCAAGACGCAGAAAAGTTTCTTTTGCACCATGTCCCCTTTAATCAGTGTGACTTTTGTCAGGTGGAAGAGATTGTCCCCGTCTGCCCTTGTGAGACACCCACCTGCAGAGCTGCCTCTAGCTCTGGGGTCCTTAGCACAGGAAAGATGTGAAGCTGTTGAAGCAATTCCAGATGTTCCGAGGGCTGGAGCCCCTCTACTCTGGAGACAGGCTGGGAGAGCTGGGGGTGTCCAGCCTGGGAAAGAGACCTTAGAGCCCCTTCCAGTGGCTGAAGGTGCTCCAGGAGCGATGGAGAGGAACTTTGGACAAGACCCTGGAGTAACAGGACAAGGGGGAATGGCTTCCCACTGCCAGAGGGCAGGGTTAGATGGGATATTGGGAAGAAATTCTTTCCTGTGAGTGTGGTGAGGCCCTGGCACAGGGTGCCCAGAGGAGCTGCCCCATCCCTGGAAGTGTTCCAGGCCAGGTTGGACTGGGCTTGGAGCACCCTGGTCTAGTGGAAGGTGTTCCTGGCCGTGGCAGTAGGGTTGGAATGAAATATGTTTAAGGTCCCTTCCGACACAAACCATTCCATGACTTTTTGAAGTGATACCTCACTTTTCCTAGAAGCTCTAAGGTTGCTGTGTATCCTCAGGCCTCTCTTGCTCTCTCCAAGGAGGTTCAGCTTGTCCCACAGTAACAGAGATGGGGTGTAGTGAGCCAGCCCCCCCCAGCAGGCTCCGCTTTCTGGGCAACCTGGCATGAATTACCACCATGAAACCCACTTAAAATGCAACGTCAATGTGAAAAGAAGCGATTGGAGAAGTGTAATATCACCATTACATTTCTGCTGGTCCCCAGGGGGTGCTCTTGCCCAGGGCTTGCCAGGCAGGTTCCTGTGGGAAGGAAGTCTGGCAGCCAAGGAGAGCACAGAAATATTCTACGAGGAGTCTAGCTGCAGGCTGCAATTTTCTTTTCTATGTTCCTTACTCTGTCCTGCTGCTGCATGGAGTGTTAAGATCCTGTCAGCACCAGCTGTTCACACAGGGAATATGGGCGAGGTCATCCAAGGAAAAAAGCCCCAAGAACCTCATTGTATAGATATCGAATTGTGGACTCACAGAATGGTTTGGGATCTTAAAGCTCATCTGGTTCCATCGTTCTGCCATGGGCAGGGACACCTTCCACTAGACCAGGTTGCTCCAAGCTCTGAGTTCCCACTAGTCAGCTTTGCTTTGGACACACAAAGTTTATCTAATCAGTTTATCCTCCATCAGTTTACCCAATTCCTTATTAAGTCTGATTGGACTTTTGGTTTCACAACATCCTGAGATGAACATGCCAACCCTTCCATTGTCTGGTGCCCCCAGAAACACAGAGTCACAGAATAGTCAAGGTTCATAGGAACCTCTGGAGATCATCCACTCCAACCTCCAGCTCTGAAAAGTGCTGAAAAACCACCTCTAACCATTCCCTGTTCCTACTGCATCCATGTCTACACTGTCAGTGCCTGTCACCTCATTCACCTCTTTCCTAACAGTCCTGATCCCTTTTCTTGCAAGGAAGCCATTCCCACTTCTGACCACCCATTTTCTTATCTCTGTGACCTTTTCCAGTGTTTCTCCATCTTTTCTGAGCCAGGCACCAAAGTGCCACCCACTTGTGAGCTTGCTTTATACTGGGGCAAGCAATATTTTCCTTGCAATATCTGGAGCCTTTTTTACTTTTTAATTACTCATGAACCTTCAGCTGATGTTTTTAGGGAACTGCTTACAGTTACCTGTAACTCTTGACTGGCATTAATCTAGAGTCCCCCAGTGTACAGTGAGAGATGTGCTTCACTTTACCCTTATCAATATTGACTCTCACTTCCAATGGCATCACACATTTTCGGATCCAAACAGCCTTTTACAAAATTCCTCAGCTCTGCAACCTACCTGCCCCTGTGTAGGACTCCTGCTCTGCTCCTGGGTTGACTGAGGATCTGTCATCCCCTCCCCCAGGCTGGATGCCCTTTGCCTGTGGGATTTCTCTTCTCCGCAGCACGAGAGCTGCTGGGCCAGGAATGAGGGAGTTGTGATGTTCATAAAAGCCTCACTGATGTACTTCTCTGTTTCCCTCAAACAGATGTTATCCCAGAGGACTGAAATCTGCCTGGGACTGGTGAACAGATGGCAAATGGTTTTGGTCAAAATCCTGGGAAGTCTCTTTTGCACAGCATGAGTGGAATGTGCCCAGAAAGCCTCTGTATCTCTGACATGTTTGTTTCTTTGGGCCTTTCCTAATTCTTAGTTTCCCAGTACACTCACATGCCCATTACTGCTTTAAAATATATACAGACAGTACTTTTAAAATTACTTCTCTCTTTAACATCTTGACAGGCAGCTTGGGTCAGGCTGAGGTGGTTGTAATGGATCACAGAGGAGGAAAAAAGCTACAGACCCACAGAAATCTGGCTGGAAAATGAAGACATGGTTCTTAAGTGAAGAAATGGTCTGAAAGGGAGGTTTGCACCAACCAGTGTAGAAGCTGTCCAAACCAGCTTTTTGTGCATATTCTTCTTCCAGCTCTGGAAAATACCCTGGATAGCTGCTGATCGTTCTTGGACTCACCTGGGTGGTATGGAGAGCATTCAGCTCCATCTACAAACTGGATTAGGGTTCCAATGCCTGCAGCCGTCTACTCTGAGTTTATCCCACCCATTTATACTGTATCTCCATCGGATAGGAGTACCTAAGATCTCTGCCTGGGTGCTTTCCAGACATGTGTGCTCCTTCCAGGATGTGGGGCTGGGAAAGAAGTTGCCAGAAACTAGAGAGAAAAGAAGTGTTTTAAGTCTGAAATTATATGTGCTGTGTCCTTCTGTGGCTCAGGTCAGTGAGCAAATGCTTGCGACACAGGTCTGGCTGGGATGGCACATTCCACATCCTGTATTTATCCAAGATCCACTGTCATGGAGCAGGGGTTGGTGCATCAAGCCCTGCCTGCCCACCTCTCTTAGGAAACCTCAGAGGTGAAGGCAATCCAGGGTGGATTTAGAGTGGATATTAGGAAAAAAATATTTCCTGTGAGGGTGGTGAGGTCTGAGCACAAGTTGCCCAGAAAAGCTGTGGCTGCCTCATCCCTGGAAGTACTCTGGGCCAGGTTGGGCAGGGGTTTGAGCAACTTGTTCTTGTGGAAGGTGTCCCTGGATTAATGGAAGGGGAGTGGAATGAGGTGAGTTTTAAGGTCCCTTCCAACACAAATCATTCTAGGATTTGATGATTCTTTGATTTTAAGGACTACATGACAACAAGGTGTGTAAATCCCACCATACCCCAATTCATATCTGTTCTCTCTCACATTTGTTATTTGTATCCCCTCTCCTGCTGGATCACAGCTTGGAGCAGGCTTTCCTGGGGCTGTTTCTCAGCTTGGCACTTGGCTCAGTGCCTTGGCTTGAGTTGTGCTGAGCTGAGTGCCCGTTGCTATAATTTTACCTGTTTGTGTCCCTTAATCTGTATTTGTTCCCATGAAAGTGCAGGGAGATCCATTAAAGCAGAGGCACTACGTAAATACTGCCTGCTCCTCACTCCACCAGCACCCGGGATCAGTGATTAACTCCAGGTAAACAGAGACGACTGCCAGCCAACCCTTGGCCACAGCAAGGGGGGACAGGGGACCCACAGTGCTCCTCCCCAGGTGTGTGGGGGATGTAAAAGCTGGGGTTGTCAGGACACTGCTAGAGCAGGAAGGCGGCATGGAGCTGAAGCTCTGGTGCTTGGTGACTATTGGACGTGTCCTGCTGATGGTCTGCCATGGGCGGGATCAGCCACCAGCACTATAAATAGGGCTGGCAGCGAGTCCGCCCTGGGGAACCAACTGCTGAACCCTGGAGCAAGGAACAGACGGTGGCGTGGGCTGGCTGGAGGAGGTGCCTGCCAGGAGGCGTGGTGCCAGCGTTCCGTACTGGGGAGCCCAGCCATGTGCTCGATGCCAATGCAGTGTCTGTAGGGCTTCAGCTCAACCGGGACACGGATCACGGTGCTGGGTCAGATCCATAAGGGTTCCCCAGTAGGCAGCAGGAATGGCAGGAACTCAGGTGGGACTACCGGGACCTTTCCTGGAGCCTCCGGTTGGGCCTTGCCCTGTCTCCGACTCTGACTCTGACTCAGAGGACGCAGCTGTGGGTGGCACAGGACCCAATGCTGCGGCACAGAACTACTCCCAGGTCATCCACAGTGGCCACTTCATGGTGTCGTGCCCGCACAGCGACTCACTGCCCCGGCGACGGCACCACCGTGCTGAGCCCGAGCTGGCTGATCCCCGGAGCATTGACCCGACCCTCACCCGGCTCTTTGAGTGCATGAGCCTGGAGTACAGGTGAGTCCCAGAGCCCTTGTGTGTGTCTTACGGACCCCCAGCAGGCTAAAGGCAGGAGGCTAGCTGAGCCCTGTTCCCCAGCCAGGAATTTGTTTCCATCTGACCTCCTCCTCCTCTTCTCTATGGGCTGTGATGTGTCATATGCTCAGAAATTGCCATCCTGGAAAGTTTCAGGGAGAAAGAGCTGATGCTGGGTTGTTGGCTGTGGAGCCAGGTGAGAAGCTTCTCTGTTCCACGTGTAGCTTGATGACTCTCCTCCATTTTCCCATGAGATCTGGTGTCACTGTGCCCAGCTGTATTTCCCCCATGGCCAGACCTAGCACACTCTGTAGAGCAGCAGTGACCCTGTGGATTGCTAAAACTCAGTTCTTGGGCAGTCCAGCCCAGAGCAGGAGTCCTGCCTTCCGTCCTTGACTCTGTCCCCATGTCCTGAGCTTATTCCATGACATGCAGTAGCACTTGGGACTGGATGGCTGCATGGGTTTTGTCCAAGGTCTCCTGAAAGCTTTCCACTTTCTCTCCTGCAAAATCAGATGGGTGCCTGCATTGTTCCCCTGCCACACAAATTGCCAAAGCCCAGTGACAGCTCTTTGGTGACAACAGGACAGACTTCAACGTGTCTCCTATGGCCACAGTCCACATTCTTGGAGGCAGCTCCCCTCCTTTGCCAAGCCCCAAGGTTCTGAGTTCTCTCCAGCATGGCATCAGTGTGACTTGCTCTGCTGGAGTCAGTGCCAAACAGCTTGTATAGCTCTCCCAAAATGTCCAATTGTGAAAACCTAGATGATGATGATCCACCACATGAAAGCAAAACCTGAGTAAAGCAGCCTTGAAGAGGTGCCCATTACCTCATCCAGGATCTCATCCAGTGGCTGAGCTCTCAGGTTTGCCTTGGAGTCCTTGAGTGCTCGATGCAATAGGGAATGTGGTCATTGACAGGACATCCTTGGGGATGCTGGGCACAGAGACAGCACTCCAAGGGTACCAGCTCCCGCATAGCTGTGTACATCTGACCTGTCACCATATTCCATGTGGTGGATGGGATCATCCCAGTTTGCCAGCAGCCAGCACAGCACAGCTCTGCTCCAAGGGGCTGGGGAAGGCAGTGCTCTCTGGGAGCACAGGGTGACCCAGGTGAGGATCATGCTTCCTAGTTGGGCAGGTCACCCCCGAGTGCCACAAACAGGGGTCATAGAAACACTGGTGGCCTCGCTGTCTTTTCCTCTCCCAGCCCCTTTCTTTCAACACCTGAGCTCTGCAGCTTTGAGGCTGGAGAAACAGACACCGTCACACCAGGGTGCTCAAACTGTAGACTGATGAGGTGCAAGGCAGCTTCAGTGTGCCCCTGGGCTCTGGAGCTCCCAGGCAGGGTGGAAACGGACAGGGTACAAGGGCTTTGACAGTTGGAGTACTGTTTGTGACTGGGGGCTGGCCATTCCACCCCAGTCAGGGTGGTTCATTGCTCCAGTTCTCCCTACTCCCTGGACTCTCAGTGGCTCATTTCCTTCCTGCACTGAGCATGGCAGGGCAGATACTGGCTTCTATGTAATGGGATGTAAATCTATGTAATGGGATGCTCACCCAAGCCTTGTCCAGCCTGGCCTTGGACACTTCCAGGGATGGGGCAGCCACAGCTTCTCTGGGCAATCTGTGCTGGGACCTCACCACTCTCATAGGGAAGAACTGGTAGAATATCCCATCTATGGTAGAATGGTAGAATATCCCATCTAGCCCCGTCCTCTGACACTGTGAAATCATTCCCCCTTGTCCTGTCACTC
>VZRH01005656.1:18398-28499 GCA_013397555.1 Urocynchramus pylzowi | reverse complement strand
GAGGGGGGGCTCTAAGGTCTCCCCAGAGCCTTCTCTTTTCCAGATTCTACAACCCCAACTCACTTTGCCTTTGTTTTGCTAATACATTTTTGACACGCTTGTAGGCAGCAGCTGGAGAAAGGTATCAGGGTGGGAAAATAGATTTAAGTGTTATTGGTGCATTTCTACATTTAGTGTTGTCTGATTTGATACTTCTCTGCATCACCTGCCATTTCACACGTCCCCTCCCAGCCAGGTTCCCAGAGGCAGCACAGCCTCAGTTGGGGTCGTCAGCCCAATATCCTCCAGCACTCAGGAGAGCACCCACAGTTAAGCTCAGACTAACTTCCTAACCAAGGAGAAACCACTGTGAGCTGTCACCTGGGAGGCACCTGTGGAGCTCCTCATACAACGCTCATTCAGGGCAGGGCTAGATCCAAAGCCAGGTCAGGTTGCTCAGGGCCATCACTTTGACAGATGGAGCCCTAGGATGTGACCCCACCACCTGACCAGCCTGCTCAGGGCTGCCCCTCTCTCACAGGGAATTGCTGTCCGTGGCTCTAGTTTGGAGTTTACCTGTTCCAGTTCTGATGTCTGTTTCCCCTTGGCCTTTCTCAGTGCATGTTTGAGAACTGTCTGGCTCTGTCTCCTCCTTAGGGCAGCTAATGGCAGTAACTCTTTCTTCACTTTCTTCAGGCTGAACAAACCCATCCCTCACAGTCCTCTTCTGTCACGTATATTGGTCCCCAGCCACCTTGGTATCTTCCCCTAGGATCACTCCCTCTCTGTCCATTGGACACAATGTCCAGACGTGGCCATAGCAGTCTGGAGCAGAGGGGAAAACTATCTTGTCCCCTGCTAAACTGTGACTGCTGCAGCCACCCATCCTTTGCTGTCTGGGCTCACAGCATTTCAAAGGTAACTCACTAAACTTTCCCTAAATATTTTTCAATGGTTACAGCTGGAATTCTTCCCCTCTCCAGCATTCCTCCTCTGCATTTCACAGACATTATAGCAGTCCTGTCTCAGCCTAAGCAATCATTCTGGGGATATGACTTATCTTCCTTCCATGGGCTGTACATCACCCCTCACTGGTAAAGAAATGCTCTCTCCACATCAAGGTTTGCTTCCAGCAGTAATCTGTTTCCTCAGATCCCCCAAAGAGAGGCAACTCCCCTCTCTGAGGTCTTCCTCCTAAGGCTACCTATATTCCAGGACATTTAGAGCAGCTTCTGCTTAATGATCCTTTTCCACTCCTTCTCTTGCAATATCCTGAATTCCTTGAAAAGTTCCCTAGAATGTTGTTTCTCCCTGCAGCCCACCTGGCTGCATCTCATTACCCAAAAAGCTGAGGGTGGAGCTGAGCTCCTTCAGGAGCTGCTGACATTTTGGCCTTAGCATGAGAAGGCTCATCCTCTCCATCACCACAGTGTGACCTGCACAGTGTCATGGCTGGGCTCACACCCCCTCCTGTGACTTACTGTTGGGAATCACTGACCTGGGGAACATCCTCATGAAGGAAGGAAAATTGGGGGCAGATTGGAAGATGTGAACTGCAGTCACTCGTGGTCTTACCTGCCAACATCTGTCTTGTGCTCCAGAGAGGAGATTTGACAAGCAGGGACATCAGACTGGGAAGTGACTTGGAGCATACACTCAGCCTCTCTTGTGATTTAAAACAAGGTATCTTGTGTGCCAATTCCTTACCAATTCATCCTCTTGTCAGTCTGTGTCTCCCCTGGGAGAAGTGGAACTGCTGCTATTGATTCTCTAATTCACAGTGCCCCTGTGTTCACACAGGGGTAGTGAACATGGCAGGGAGTTGAACTTCTTTTCTCTGTCATTCCTCAAGGTTTTGAGGCTGATCCTGTTCAAGGATTGTGTAGAGGGGCTGGGCTGGTGTGCTGGTGCAGCCCTGCATCTCTCCAGATCACTCCTCTCTTCATACTGCAGCTCCTCTTGCTGCTGCTGAAGAGGAAAGTACCCATGTTGCCATGAAATCAGGGACTACAATACCTGAAACTGCTGGATGGGTAAAGGAGTCACAGACCAAACAAGGTACTGCTGGACCCATGCCAGTGTAGGACCCAGGCTGAGCCCTCTTGCCACCTCACCCTATCCTACAAACACCCTGTAGCCAGTGGCAGGATCTGTGTCCCCCTCCTTCTGACAGTAAAGGGCAGCAGGACCCCCATCCTGTTTGGGGCACTCTTATAACCTTCCCACGGTTCAATGTGAAGTTTGCATCCATCTTCCCAGAGGAGATAATTGCAGGGAAGGGTGGGGCCCTTTTCAAGGCATAGCAGGGAACAAAGATCAGCCTGTTAAGCTCCAAAACTGAAAGGAACATTAAGGGGGAAAAAAGGCATTTGGTGGTAAAGCTCAAAGGCATCTGCTGCATCCAGGCCCCACAGCACCTCCTAGCCATGGCCCACTGGCCTCACACGAGGCCAAGGTGTGTCCCACAGGCTCAGGCTGCTCTTTTCAGCTGGCTGTGAGTGAGGAACATGGCCTTGACCAGCATGATCTGGCCATGTGCCCAGGAATCCTGTCCCTTCCATTGGCTCCTCCACTTGGCACCATCTTGCTGTTTGCCATGTGCACCTGGGGAAAGTTCAAAATCCTGGTGATAGCAGAGTGGTCAGTGTCAGCCTTAACTCTCTGCAGGCTGGAGTCACAGGTCCTTCCCCAGTCCCTGGGGCCATGTGTCAGGCTAGGTCTCCCTTGGGAGACCATCCCCATTCACTCCTGTACCTGCTCCTAGACACATCCCTGCATCAGGCTCTGGAATTGTAGGGATTCCCAGTCTTCCCCCTCTGCCAGAGGCAGATTTCAAGGCAGGTCAAAACAGAACCCACAAAAATCATTATTTGAGAACACTTAGAGGTTTCACAAGCTTTAATGAACAAGTCAGAGGCTTCATGCACCACTCTCATTCCCAGCATCTCCCTGGGGACACAGCTGGGTGGCACCTGGAGGGACTGGAAACAGGAGATACAGCACCTTGACACCAGCCCAGCTTCCACCTTTCCTGCTCCATGCATGTACCAAGGAAAAGTGAGAGTCAAAGCAGCACCAAGATATTCAGGGTACAAACTATCTTCTAGAGAGGGACATGGCTTCCCAGGCAGGAATGCCATGCAGCCTGCAGCCAGCTCCCAACGGGACCCCTGGAGCACCTGGCATTGCCCCGAGGCCACGCCATGCTGTTGGGTGAGCTGGAGGTGTGAAATGGACCCCAAAGTAAGGCAGAGGGACCCTGGCCTCCCTCACAGAGCTCCTGGGGCAGCAGGACCCTCAGGACCTCCTTGGTGGCTGCACATGAGGGGTTGCGTTCCTCGGCTGGATGGAAACAAGATGAGGAGTGAAATGAGGCTTCCTGCACTGCAGGTCTCATCAGGGACATCACCACCACCACCACTACGATGAGCTGCAGAACAAACACACCTGCCTCTGGGAACCAGGAAATGGGAAGCAGGGAGCCCAGCTCAGGCTGGGGGGGCAGGTTTGCAGGGATTGGTGTGGAGAAGAGGCCAGGGCAGCTCTGGCTGAGGGCTGGTGTCACACTGTGTCTGTCTTGGAGCACAGGCAAGTGTCCCGTAACATCCTGAACATCCTCCAGTGTTGTCCTGCCTTCCCAGACCCTCCACAAGGGCTGCCCTCGACTGCCCCAGCTGGAGGCAGCATTTCCAAGCCTTGCCTGGTGTTAAAGGAAGGGTCAGAATTAGCTGCCCAAACACTGTGATGAGGCAAGAGCCACTACAGTACATGTCATCACGCATCTCACCTGGGCAGGAGACTTACCTTCCTGTCCCCCAGTGCCAAGACACAGTTGGCTTGGTCAGGGGCAGCAGGGTCCTGCCTCGAAGCTGGGGTTCAAACATCAAGGAATCAATACCTTAATGGGCTGTGCTTTAATCCAGGGGTTTGAGAAGCCTTCTGTAGGTCTGTGAAGCTCAGGGTTTAGGTCTGTGCTGCTCCCAGGGTGTGCAGGAGATTGGAGTGCTCCAGTGGATGCTCCCACAGGTGCCTGGCAAGCACCTGCAGCAGAGTCACGTGGCTGTACCTGCTCCTGACCTCAGGCTGGTGGCCCCTGGACGTCTC
This sequence comes from Urocynchramus pylzowi, assembly GCA_013397555.1. Taxonomy (NCBI): domain Eukaryota; kingdom Metazoa; phylum Chordata; class Aves; order Passeriformes; family Fringillidae; genus Urocynchramus; species Urocynchramus pylzowi. Next base: position 24,416 of record VZRH01005656.1, on the reverse strand, counting down.
TCAAGGTGGTGCCCCTCAGCCTCCCCTTTGCTTGGTGTTTCAGTGGGAAGCTAGTATCTCCAAAGTGGAAGAATTTCAAAGGGCTGCGGCTGCTTTGCTGGGATAAAATTCGACTCAACAATGTGATCTGGAGAGCATGGTACATCCAATGTGAGTATGAGTGCCAGACCCCACTCTGTCTGCCAGATGCCAGGCTGTGCCAGTGGGATGGGGCTGGCGCTGGAATGACCATGTACAGGTGCAGAGATAGGGATGGGGCATGGATACAGCCAGCTGTATTCTCCTCTGCAGATGTGGAGCGGAGAAAGAACCCTGTGTGCGGCTTCATCACCCCTCTGGAGGGCATGGAGGCTGATGAGCACCGAAAACCAGAGGTAGGGCAGGGTCCCTTGCAGCTCTCTGGGGCAGCACCAAGGTCTGTGTGGCACAGTGGGGATCTGGGGACACGTTGCATTTCATAGATTTGCTGGAAAAGGTGTTTCTGATATGGCACAAGGAAAGCAGCCCTGGCTGTGGGGTGCTGGGGCCAGAGAGCTCAGCCATGACCCCCTGTCCTGTCCCCCAGGCTGTCGTGCTGGAGGGCAACTACTGGAAACGCCGCATTGAGGTGGTGATGAGGGAGTACCACAAATGGAGGATCTACTATAAGAAGCGGGTGAGTGGCTCTGCCCGTGCTGCTCCCCATCCTATGGCAGTGCCAGCAGTGGGATGAACAGTGTGACCGACCTGGAGCCATGGCTGACAGGGCAGGACATGACAGGCTTTTGCCAGCATGGGAGGGGGGATGCTGGCTGGCCCCCTGAGCTCTCTCTGCCTGGGGGGGTGACCTAGGCTGTCTTCTCCTTCCAGCTCCGAAAATCCACACGGGAGGGAGGGATCTCCAGTCCAAAGCAGGTGAGTCTGATGAGAAAGGGTGGGAAGAGGGAGAAAGGGGAGCACAGTTTGGACCCCTGCACTGGGCAGAAGGGCAAAGAAAAGCCCCAGGGCATGATAAGCCCATTGGAATGGGATGCTAAGCATCTGGGATGCTGGATTCACCCTCAGGAAGTAGCAATGGGCCAGGCATTAAGGTTTGGAGGAGCAAACACTGCAGGGAGCATGGGAGCTGCCAGGGGAGCAGCCAGGGAGCCAGACATGGACCCTACCCATGAAAGGCATCCACTGGGCTCCTTTGCTCTACCTCATGTAGGACAAGGATGTCTGGAGGCCAACGGAGAAATGGTGCAACCAGCTCTTCTGCAACGTAGTGCCCATGCTGCTTGGGGATGAGGAGGAGGAGCGTGGGAGCAGGCAGCATTTCGATTTGGACACCTTCCTCTCGGACATTTCTGACACCCTCTTCACCATGACACAGCCGCCCAGCACCCACCAGGCGCTCCCCGAAGATGGTAGGTGCTGCAGACCATGCTTCAGCAGGATGTGAAGGAGGAATCCAGATGCTGTGTCTTGGCTTAGTCCCTGAGAGCTGCCAGCCATGTCCTTTTGGGCAGGCAGGGTCCCCTGGCATCTGCCCTGATCGGGCAGGGGGAAGGGATGTTCCTGTTCTGCCCAAACAGGAGCCACCAGGCAAGAAGATGCTTAAGGAGTGTTTGGGCAGGGTGGGATCATCCCCTTCTCCTGTGGTTCCCTATGCATCAGCATGTGCTGTCCCAGGGCTGAGCTCCCCAGGGACCACCAGGACCATGAAGGACTTTGCCCCAGCCCCCAGGGCAGGTGCTTCCATGGCCACTCTTTGCTGTCCCTACCTGGCCGTGTCCCTCGGGCATCTGCAGCTCCAGCCAGGTCCTGTGCCAAAGATCAGCCTTTCACTGGGGTTCCTGGGAACTGGATGAGGCCCTAGAGGTGCTAATGGACAGTGGTGAGATGGGATGGGATAGCCCTGGCTCTCCTCAGGGTGGGCACTTATCTCCCTGCCCAGGGCAGGGTGCAGTGATACAGGGTGATTCTGGGGTGACACAGAGGTGTGGCAACCAGGTAGGTGTCAGGGAGCAGCCCTCAAGGTGGGTCTCGGGGATGCAGTGGCTGGACTTTGATGTTCCAGCTCTGCCCTCTTCCAGCGTATGTTGGGAATGCTGACATGATACAGCCGGATTTGGCACCCCTGCAGCCCAGCCTGGATGACATGGACATATCAGGTAAGAGGCAGCCTGGATGCAGTGCCCCATCCCACCCAGCCCTGCACGCTGTGACTGCCTAAAATGGGGGGGTCACGGGTTTGGCCTAGCAGTAGTGGGAATTGCTGAGACAGGCAGAAAGCACTGGACATCTAATGGCATGGGAAAAGCAACATGGATGGGCAGGGGCCGAAGGCAGAGCCTTGTTGCGCCTGCCTGCTGCTGGAAAGAGACACAGAAGGTCAGGCAGGGCTTGGCCAGGAGTTGTGGGAGGGGATTTCTATAAAAAGAGGTTATTTCCAGGAGTGCTAAAGCCCCTCATTTTGGCTGCAGATAGAGGAAGGACAACTGTCCCCCAGAGGAAGAGGAAACCTCTACAGAGTAGGTTCTGCTGAGTCCCCTCCTCACCCCACTGCCCAGCCAGCCTGGGTGGTTGGCTTGGAGCTGGGACCCTGCAGAGGGATGTGCTACCTCCCCTGGGGACAAGTTACTGTCCCTGCCAGGCTGCCCAAAGACAAATCTGGCACTGGTTTCCAGCTGCGGGAACACCAGCAAGTGGGCAGTGGCAAACTGCCCCATGCTGCCATGCAGGCTCTGAACTGTGAATGTCCCTGCAGTCAGCTGGGACATGTCCTGGTTGCAGCAGTGTCCCCAAATGCCAGGGCAAGGCACTGTTGGGGACCAGCTTTGCCCTCTAACATGCCAGAGCTGGTAGCCTGTGCACATTGTGCAGGGTGGGAACCTGCTGGCTACCCAGCTATAGCTAGTGGCCTTGGGCAGCACCAGCATCTCCAGACCCCTGTGTGAGCAGCCTGGAGCTCCATGGCCCATCTCCACTTCCTCAAGGAGGAGGAAAAAAAGGGTACTTGCGCCATATGGCTGTGGGGTGTTGCAAGACCAGATGCTGGCAGGGAGCAGGCTGGGCACTCTGTGTGCCAGGGCAGGTGGTGGCACGGGTGCCCTTGGGATGGATGAGGTGGGAAGTCTCCTGCCAGCACCCTCTCAACTCATTCCAACCAGAGATCTCATCAGAGTGAGGCATGGTGGGAAAAGGATCAGTTGCCATGGCTGGTGCTTCACCTTCTGTCCCCTGGTGCCCCAAGTGGGCATCAGCTGCAAGAAGGTGTGACAGCTCCAAGTGTGTCAAATTGACACTTGGTAAGTGTTCCTTATCCTGAGAGGTCCTGTATGGTGTCACAGCAGCAGCTCCAGCACCTCTCTGAGGGCCCAGCATGGCCTCAAGCTCAGCAGGAGATGGCAGGAGCACGGTGGTTTCTTTCTGAAACAATATATCAGTTATGTTGGCTTTTGTTTCCTGTGAAAATGCCTGCATTTTTGCTTCAGGGTGCTTCTTGGCAGTGGGATGGGTCTTACTGCAGACCAGAACATCACAAAGAAACATCCCTTCCTGCTCTGACCATGTTCAGTGCCTCAGCCCAGGGACACTGCTGAGGCTGGGGAGGGTCCCAAGTCTAGCTGTGGCTCCTGGTCTGCCAGGCTAGTGTGTCCTGGGACAGAGCAGCATCCCATGGGGTGCTTGGAGACCTGTTGGTGGGAGTTTTGTCCTGGATGGAGCAGGTCCCTGCGTGATAAGGTGTTACATCTGAGCACTGTGTGTGTGCCATGTACCCCTGGGACCATGGGAAGAGTGGGGAGAGGAGATTGGGGTCCTGGGTGCCAGCCAACCCAGTTATGTCCCAAAAGGTCACTTTTTCAGCAGGGCAGGCAACTTGGGAGCAAGGATCACACAGCAGAGCTACACAGGGCAGGCATGTGGGGTAGGCACCATGGGGTCACTGGGCTGTCGTTGTGTGGGGTGATGTGGCAGAGTTCAGTGCCTGTCAGTCAGTGCCTGCAAACCAATCCCCAAATGAGGAAGCATCTGGTGTCTGCGGCGGGTGCTGGAGTGCGGTGTGAGGCAGATGGACAAGTCCTGATGGCAGAGGCGAGGGAGCAGTCCGGCCCTGTGCCCTGCTGGCACCGTGCTCCAGGTAGGATCGGTGCTGGGCACTGGGGCTGGGCTGTCTGTCCCATGGGGTGGCAATGCCCTGCTGCACTACAGGGCTCTCCCCAAAGCCTGGGACAAGTGCTGAAGGGTCTTTGGTTTGGGAAGGCCCAATTACATTGGAGACCATCCCCAGGTTTGAGCAGGATATCAAAGGTGTGGTTTGCTGACCATGCAGGCTCCTCTCCCTGGAGCAGACTGTGCCCTGGCCATGCCGTACTGCCTCGAGTGTAACAGGGAGATACAACAGTGAGGAGGTGCATGGGCAAGAGCTATGGGGTGAGGAAGGGGCGGGAGAAAGGGAGGACAAGGCTCTGAGGGCCTGCCAGCCACCTTCCATCCCTGTAGCACAGTGAGAGGCACAAGAGGGTCTGATAGGCATGGTGAGAGGTACAATTGAATCTGGCAGGCTGGGTAACACAAATTCTGATAAATACCTGCAGAGCTTTAGTGCTGGTGGCAGGGGCATCCTGGTGCGAGCATGGCTGAGGTGGGGGCAATGTGGGGCTGGACTGCATCCCAGGAAGACCAAGCTCCGGCCTGGCAGCACTGTGGCACACACAAAGTGCTGGCATGTGGAGGGGCAGGGATGGCCCTGACATGCTGTCAGGGATTCACCATGGCTGTGGCAGGAGTAAGGGGCAGTCTGAGAGCTGACTGGGACATCTCAGCAGTGGCTCTGTCCTGTCTCACATCAGTGTTCCCCTCAGATGGCAGTGCATGGCGTGCTGGAATCATCACCATGCTCAGTCCCCTGGCATCCCACAGTGTTTGCTCTGCTGGTGTAGATTCAGCAGGGTCTTAGGCCTTTGTGGGTCCCAGCCAGGGCACCCCAGCTGCTGGAGCCTGATGGTGGCACCACAGATGGTGCCCTGAGCATGGCCATGTACACAAGGCAGGCAGAACTAGCAGCAGGGCCTGGAGCTGGCACTGCCAGTGCCAGCCATGGGCTGGAGAGCACAGCTGGCTGCTTCCCAGAGATGCAAGTGCCTGTCCCCAGTGGCTGCTCAGGCACTGCACCTGGACCAGGGGCTGCTAGGCAGAAAACCTAGTGAACCCTCCTACTCCATCCTACAGGGAAGCATGCAGCAGTGCCATCCATGTGCCACAGTCATCCTCTCCATGAAAAACCCTCCCTGTGGCGAAGCCAGAACCAGCATTGACACAGGCACTGAGTCAAGGCACTCATGGGGCTGATGTGCCCAGGGAGATAGCTGCCAAAATTGTGGGGCCAGCCCTTTGTGCTGTGGTGTCTGGGCCTGCGGAAGGACCAGGGTTGTGGGAAGGAGAGAGGAAGGGAGCGGGAGTCACGGCAGGGTCACGCGGCTCAGCTTTGGGAAGGCCATGGGATGTGGTTAGCCACAGGCTGCACGCATAGCAGCACTGCAGTGGGCAGCGCAGAACTTATTGGCCCTGGGTGAAAATCTGCTGGAGCTGCCCTGGCCCCAAAAAGTGCAGAGTGCCAGTAGCAGGGTATGGTTCCACCCCTCATGCCCCAGGATGTCCCCCTCTTCTCCGGGCAGGTCCACTTATGCCAGTCACTGTGTCTCTACTTGGCTCTGCAGAAATCTTCACCAGCCACCGGCCACCCCCATCTCAGACACAACCGGGCTACCAGGATCCATCCTGCTTCTCGCCCGTGGCTGAGCCCCTGTTCAGCAGTGGGGGGTCCCTGATGGGTGCTCGGGGTCTGCCTGTGAGCCCCGAGGCCCCACTCCTACCTGGCACCCTCCTCCAGGTGAGTAGGATCCCAGCCTGTAGCCTTTGACTTACTGGTGGTGTACCAGTCACCCACCCTGACCCTGCCATGTCTTCTGCAGCCCAGTGGTGCCTCCCAGCTCAGCCTCCACAGCGCCTTCCTGGGCTCTGAGCTGCCCCTGGCCCCCCTGCCCCCCGAAC
>VZRH01005655.1:330317-392466 GCA_013397555.1 Urocynchramus pylzowi | reverse complement strand
GCTCACCCCGAGCTGCCCCCGCACACACACCCTGGACCCGGCGTCCCTGTGCGGCTCACAATGGCCAGGGAATCCATGTTTGAGTAAATGCAGCACTGAGTTTTGTAAATATATTTTTAGTTCTCCCAAAACCACACAAGAATCAGTTCTGTTAAACATTCATTTCATTAAGACTGCTATTAACCGTAGAGATTAAATTTATTTCCTGCCAATCCATATTTAGGCACTTATGAAATGCTGAGGTTTTTTCCCCTCTCTCCTTTTTAAATACCTTTTGGAACTGTACCCTAAACGTAAACCATTTCCAGTTGCAAATTGGAAATCTCTGAACCATAGTGATCTGTTATGTTTAGCTGGCTGTCTCTGTGAAACCAGCATTCTCATGGAAAAAAAACCCCAAAAAACCAAAAAACCAAAAAAAAACCCCAAACAAAGCAAAAACCCAAGAAACAGAAACAAGGAAGGAAGGGGGGGAAAAAGCCTAAAAACTGCTTATGAGATTTATGTTTAGAAAACTGGCCACATGCATCGTAGCTGTTTTTTAAACCTCAGTACCTATGTCACATTTTCCATTCCAAATATTAAGAGTGGTGTAACTATGTTAAAGGGATATACCCTACTTTCTATTGCAAGCTTTAGGGAATTTTAACACAAAGGAAAATAGCTCTGCAACGTAAAAGAATCTTGCAGTGCCTGATACACAGCGGCACCAAGGAGTGGGAGAGACTGTTGGCAATTGTGAATGACAAGAATTGGTTTTGTTGAGAAGCATGCAGAATGGAAAGGGGTTATGTATGGCGATCAATACATTGATAAAAGGATTCTTGCATTCTTTAGAAGAAGTTTGTCTTTCATAGAAAGCTATTTTTCACAATGCTAGGAGGATGTTTTAGACTTCATACTCTGTCTCGCAGAGCTGTGTTTATAAAACCCCTTGAAATAACCAAGCTGGGTTGTTCCTGATTTAGCTCATTTGTGACCCAGTTTGTTATGTTGTAAGTGTTCTTACCTTAATAATAATGCTAAAGAAAAATTATAAAAAAGAAATTGAGTTTGAAGGAACTCCTTTTAAAGAAATAAATTCTTATTTTTAAAAAGTGGAAGTTTTCTGCCCTGCTTTTACCTACAAAAGCCGGATCAACCTAGGAAAGATTGTGGGGAGTTGCAGAACTGCTGAAGTTCCCCACCTGCCCTGGATCCCGAGATATTCAGGCAATCTGACTTCTGGCACCTCCTGAACTCTTTGAGTGCCAATCTTCAGTACATTAATTTTTAGAGGCTGGTCCTCCCACGTGGTTGGAGCCTGCAGTAGCTGAAATGCCCGTGTTAGCAGCCTCCTGCTCTGTTAGGGAAGGAGCCAGGGTTCTCATGTCAGTTGCTTGTAGATTGCAATACAAGCAGTAGTAATTGCAATGTCAGTTGCTTGTAGATTGGTGCAATATGTGTCCCTCTGTATGCGTGTGTTTGTCGTTTTCTTGAGTGTGGTGCATCTCACTGAAGAGCATCAACCAGTGAGCTTTACTGCTGTTGTCAGGGGACTCAGAGTGTGGTGATATAAGGGAAATGTGTAGAGCTTGCTTGCTCTTGTGGCTCTGGTCTGATGTGCCCTGCTTGCATAATCCTGGTTGAAATCATTCTTGAATGGAGCTGGAATTGCTGTTGTCCAGTCACATTTGGCACAGCTTCTTGCATTTAACTGTATGTCTAAAAGTCTTGCTGAAAGTGGAGCCAGGACTTTCTCTTTACAGAGAATGTTTGCCTCTTGTCGAGTGTGGAGATCTAAGGCCTGCCAGGTGTCTTCCACAGAGGCAGGGAAGAAAGATGGAGTTGATACTAGATTGCCCTTTCCTTAAGGAAATCCAGTGTAGTGTCCTAATGCTACAGAAATACTGACCAACACAGTTCTTGTGAGTTTGTCTCCCCAACTCCCAGCACTGGCTGAGGCGATAATGCAGGACAAGGTCAGGACTGCAGAGTGTATTTGGTCTTGGAGTGTCTCAGAGATGCAAGAGGGAATATCACATTCAAAACAATAGAAGCAGTGGAATCATAGTGATGATGGTCCTCATGGCTTTTTGTGTGGGATGAGCTTCTGTAGTGTGATCCAGAATGAGGAAGACTCCCTTAGGTCAGCAGTGGTGGAAATGCGTTGTTGAAACCTTGTGACACCAGGAGTGACAGACTTGGGAAATCAAAATCCCAGGTGATGATTTTTCAGTCATGCATTGTTTGCACTGCAGTGTTTTCAAGGCAGTTTTTGTAGCTGGGTTTTCCAAAGTATTCCAATGGTTTTATACTCAGAGTTCCCTGATCAGGTTCAATGTGTTTGGTTTTGAGGAAGCTTTGTTCTCAAACAAGCTATGTGGGGTGGAGTGGTGTGGGCAGTGCTGGTCTCTGAAATATGACCCAAAGTCCAGCTGTTTCCTACTCGTTTTCAGTGAAAAATGTACAGCTAACTTCTGCAGGAAGTTTTGGGAACAGCTCTGTCTTCCCATGTGTCTGTAAGCTCAAAAAACACTGCATGTTCCTAACAGAAGCGTGTCTGTTCCTGCTGACCAAGCTCAGTAATTATGGATGCATGGGGTTTTTTCCAGATTGTATGGTCCTTTTCTTTTTAGGGATCTTGATAAGATTATTGGGGATCAATAATGGTCCTGCTTTGGTCAGTGAGTGTGACCAAGGGGTCTGTGTGAGAGTTGAAAGGGCAGGGAGTGTACATGCAGCAATGATGTGATTAATGCTTTTGTTCCTCTGACTGCGCACTGGTTTCTACTAAAGCTGTGAACTTGTGAAATGCTTTTGCGTAAGAATAATTTTCTTCTTCAAGATGCTTTGTTGAAATTTACATTTTATTTTTTAAATTTAAATTTTTCATTTACCGAAAACTCAATTTGAAACTAAAAGAGGTGACTGGTAAAACCTGAGTAATGAATATTTCTTGCTCCCTGGATACAGATATTGTGTTAGACATTTGAGCCATTGATTGTGTAGATGTTAACTTGTTTGAGTTGAGTGAACAGTGGCAGATTAAAATCAGTAATAACTACTGTGGTATCCATTTGTATTGGCATGATCAGATTTTGATGTGGAATTTGATGTTTCACTTGAGAGACTGACAATGACTTGCGAGTCTTACACAATGATGAATATTGATACTCTTTTGAAAATCTGACTCTTGTTCCAAATTCTCTGAACTAGCTGAAAGTTCTTTTTAAGTAAAAAATAATGTGACTTCATATATTCCTCAGATGTGGGAACAGAGCATATGATATAACCTGAGCTATGGCCAAGATGGACTTGGACATGAGTGAGAGGAGGGGGAAGGTAGGAGGGAGTATCGTTCAAGTCCTTCCCATGATGTCACAGCTCTTGAGCCATGCTGCATGCCCATCACCAGCTCCCAGGGCTCTCATTGTTTTGGTCCTCTGCCAACCCCTTTGAACACCCCGCTGGGAGTTGAGCCTGGCACCCCTGAGCACAGGACCCCAGACCTCCATGGTGAAAATCCATGTGAAATTGAAAATAGATGTCTGCAGCTCAGTGTTGCATTCTCTGGATTATTTGGGAGGCAGTCAAGTCACAGCACGGAACTCTGGCTGGTTTGGAGGTTATGAGTGGTGAAATTTGAGACGCCTTTGTTGGTGGAACAATAGTGAGGTATACTGGAAAGTGCTTCCAGGAGAACTTTTTTCCCCTCCCTCTACTCTCCCCCCTCCCATTCATAGCCAGCTCCTAAAAGCAAGGGTAATTATAACTTGATTTACATTTTACACTTTGCAGCCTCTTAAAATTTGATGGGTCTTTGGGTTTTATTTCACAGTTTGTGGCTGTTCATTCTATCTGTGCTGCCTGTAGTTAGGAGTTCCTGATATTAGAATACCGAGTGTTTGCTTTACCTGGGTACCCAGCGAGTGCTGTGCCAGCCTGTGCAGAGGGGCTGTGCTGGTACAAGGTGTCCCTGCCAGGGGTGCTGACTGCAGTGAAAGCCTCCTGCTCATCTCCACTCCCTTGCTGGTGTGGCCATTACTTTTTCTGGCAGTGGTCACCACGTCCTTCTTTCAGAAATACCCAGGTCTGCAGTTGTGGTCTGGCTTCTCAGGGTTAACTTGTTGAGTTTTAAGTGGCATTATTTAAAGCACATTGCCTCTGTGGTCCCTGACCACCACCTCACAAAATGCTGCTCTCTCTGCCTTTTCTTCTGGTTTTACTGACTTCTGTTGCTTTTTTTGTCATTCTGTGAAAGAGTTTATTGGTATTACCTGCTTCCTTGTTTTCTGGGTTGCACTTTTCTTGCTGTTTGTCTGGGGTTAAGACCCTCGTGTGGGACAGAAAGCCAATGATTTAACTGCTGTGAGAGGGCTAGGTGAAGAATTGAGGTGGAAGACTGAGAAGAGGAGGTTGTTGACATAGCATAATCTCAATCATGGCATACAGGACTCCCTGCAGGGTCCTTGAGGGGCTCAGCAAAGTGGGTTCATCAACTCCTCATCTACAGTCCCTCCATTAACAGAAGGATGAAATTCCTACTGTGAAGCCAGGCCGTTTGAATAACCTTTCAGATATGGGCATGATACTTTTGTCCCTCAGTCTTTCTTTTCTCCCTCTTAGTGTAATTAATTTTGTGGTTATGGACTCTAAAAACCAACAGCTCTTCCACAGATAACCATCAGCATAAAAAAGTTGCAGGAGTGCTAAAATGGGGTTTTCTCCTTTGTTGAGAAGCTTGGTAGTGCTTGAATGATGTAATGTATGTTAATGGTGGGACTAGTAAATCTGGCTTTACTGTCACACAGCAATCCCCAAGAGGCATTGTTGGTCCCTCTCTGTGTTCATGTTGGGCACCAATAGCCTGAAAAAGATGTTTTGTGTCTTCAGGAAATATGTCAAGTGTTACCAGCTTTGGTGTCTTAAATGCTGGTGACTTTCTAGAGAGCTCAGAGATACTAGAGGCAAGAGTAACCATTTCTAAATTTTAAGATTCCATAGGCCTCTAGTGTACATTTAAATGTGTTGGAAGTATTGATAGCTGTTCAGAGGGCACTCTTGAGGTTGGGTTAGAAGCACTCACTGAGCAGTGAGCAGAGTCATGTAGAATTAATGGTCTTCAAATCTGTTGATTTTTTTTTCCTAGTCATAGTAAAAATGCATCTTTTGGGATGACAGAACCTTCAAGATACTAGCAGGGACAGAGCAGACTACTGGCCATTGCTGTGAGAGGTGAGGAGCTTTGAAACGTTTTAGGTCCTCATGCATTTCAGCATGGCCATGAGCAATTACTTTACTGTAATTGCATTTTAAAATGTCCCCCTTTGAAAGATTGTTCTAGTTCTTTATTTCTTTTTTTATTTGTCTAACTTGATGCTGCTTCACAGAAATTCTTTTGTTTAATGAATATTCAAGGAGAGAGCATTTTTATGCTGGACTATTGAATGAATCAATTACACATGCAATTTGCCATTTTTCTCTCTTGAAGCATTTTGAGTGATCTCCACTGAAGTATACAGAACCACTGCTAAAAATGTAGTACCTTTGCAGGTAAGTTCTGGTACTCATTGAGCTGGTTAATTAATGTGAATGGCTAAAACACTGATGCAGAGTCCAAAGCTGACACTGGTTAGATGTCAGCCTGTTGTTGGAAGCCTGACCTCTATCCTTGGGATCAAGCATTTGGATACAGTGTGTGCAAACAGCATACTCATCCATACATGGCATCATGGCAATCTGGATGGAGATTTTTGGAGGATACCAGTCTTCATATTAAAGAATCTAATTTTTAAAAGTCTGAAGAACCCAGTAGTCCCAGTATTTTTTGAAAGACAGGGTGACATCACAGGGTGACATCCTCCGACCTTGGATGTTGGAGGTTTCTCCTCTTTATTTTATACTTCTGAAAAACAGGCAGGTGTTTGACTATAATGAAGGAATTTAACACTGGGCCCTAGTTTTCTTAAACTCTTGGCCTCTTTTTATTCTTTCTTTTTGGGCTTGCAGGCTCTGAGCAGAAATTCTCTCTTAGTAATTTAATCCTGAGCAAATATTTACATTCATGAGATTCTTGCTACTTCAGTAATCATTTTGAGCCTTGAGGTTGGAGCAGGGTGAAAGTTAATGTACCAAACACTGGGGCAAGGGACTGTGAAAGGAAGACCAAAGAAGCCTCAAAACATGGGTTTCCCATGTTTGATATGAATCACCTGCTAAGTGTAATTTGGTTGTCACTTCCAGAACGAGATCTGCAGAGATACTGTGTTTTCTGCCACTGGCCCTATCTGTCTGATGGGGGCTTGTGATTTGAATTTCACCCACAGCTTTAAAAAGCTGAATAAAACTATTTGTGTAAAAACTGAAGGGAATGAAGAAGTAGACTAGAAGACTGAGATAGAAAAGAAGGAAAAAGTGAGCACAGTGCAGAAAGACCTCATTGGGGTGTAGGAAGAGATTTTGAAGAAAGAGGGTTTTTAAGTCAAAATTAGTAAGTAATCTGAATTTTGTAAAAAAGGAAACCTGTACAAAATGCTCTGGGAGATTAACCTGTGGGCACTGCAGAAGTAAGGGAAAAGTTCTCCAGGGTAATACCAACAGAGAGCTGAATAAATGCAGAAAAGGAAGGAGTGCAATGAAATGCACAAAAAAAATGAAAAAGGTATTTTCCAGATCATGCAAGTCCCAAATCTCTCTGCAGACCAGTGAATGAAAATACCACCAGATCTTGTGGGCTTGGTTTTTTTCCTAGATTTTGCTGTTTCAGTCCAGCATCATGCCCTTTGCTGGCTGCAGTGTTTCTGGGAAAGACAGGGGGTGAGAGTGTCCTGAGTTCTCACCCCCTTTGGGGGAGAAATGTGCAAGGTTCCTCGTGGAGGCTCTTGGTGGAGGATGGAGCTGCCTCATACAAGCCCACCTTGGCCACACCTTTTGAGACATCTTTGGGGCCTCGGGGATTTGGTAGTGGTGTGGCCCTTGGGTCAACCCCTGCAGCTCCATGCTGCTGCTGCTGAGCTGCCAGGAGAGCGGGGTTGTGTGCACCTGCATGGGATAGCTGAACACATAGCCCAGTGCAAGCTGGGCATTGTATTCCCTCTTAAATTGGATGGAAAAGGGGATTGTGCCCCCGTAGGTAAAATTGTGCTGTTGGTTGACATGGTTGTACTGGAGCTGTGACTGAACCTACAAAAACTGGCAGTGATTAAGGCCCAGCCCCCAGGCTGTAGTATTGTACATCTTGGAACTCTTAGGGGTTTGTATTAAAGCAATATATATGGTTTTTCTATTTAAATTTTTTTCCCATTTTTGCCTTGTTTGTTGAATATCTGCAAAGCCCCTGACTGGGGGTAGATGAATTTTGCCTGGAGGAAACTTCAGCCATTCCAATTTCCTGTTGGAGCCAGGTGTGCCACCTCTGTGAATCACTCTCACTGGCTGTGGGAGTCATTCATACGGAGTGAAGTTTCCCAAGGAGGAGCAAAGGGTACTTCCTGCTGAGCTCTCCCGGATCTGTTTTACTAATTGCTATTAAAATTCTTACAGCCTCTTTCTTGGCTGTAGAAATTCAGCAGGGCCAAATATCAACACTGGGGGGAGAAGTCCCCTTCTAATTGTTGCATGGTGGAGAAGGGCATTTCTTAAATTTTTTTTCACCTTATGCAAATACATGCTTTGCTTTGCCATTTCTCATTTACTGTTGGAAGTGCAAGAGTCCTGAGCTAGGGGAGAGTAAGATTTCCTCAAAATAGTAAAATAAAAATAGTAGTTTAAGAGAATCCTTTCTCATCCTTACTGTGTGTTGTTGGAAGTGGATCTTTGGTTGGAGTTGTGGCTGCTTGATCTTGATGGCTGTGCAGTCAAAAAAGTTGCTTCACTTGGAATGCAGAACAGATGCTTTTCTTATTCACTTGAAAGGATAGTCTGGTGTTTTATTGGTATTTTCCAGACCATGCAAGTCCCAAAAGTTATTTTTAAAACTGCTAATCCTCTTAGGACAAAGAAACTGCCAAAGCAAATTTTGAGGATAAGAAAGCTGCTGTGTTACTTGTCCATCTACTTCGGGGTTCTGGCCACAGACCGAAAACCTTTGTAGTAAATGGTTATGGAATAACTGGCAGCAAGAGGTGCTTTTATTATTTCTTTTCTTCCCCCTACTCTCAGTTGTTTAAAAATTCCATTGTGTCTTAAAGCTGGAAGGTTCATTGTCTCACAGAATTCATGGTCTCCATGGAAATTGAAATTTTCTTATGGCTGGTAACAGAATTTCTAGTTGTTCAGAAACTGTATACGGAGTTGTGCCACTGTTTTACTTGTATGTTTGAAGTGCTAAAATGTTGTATCATGACAATATATCATGAGGGTGGATGTTCCATCCCACTCCTCTCTGCAAAGTGTTGAATTTTGGGTTTGAGCTGATTCATTCAAAGCTGTAAGGAACCTGCAGGTGAGTTGCCTTCAACTGCACAGTGTGCACTGTTTTATTGCTCCCTTTTCTCTACTCCCTCTTTGTTGGATTAGGTTTCATCATGGAGAACTGAGCAAGATCTTGCTGAATGATTTTTGGTGACAGCAGAACCTCTCTAGGGTGGTGGCTTCGTCTCTCTTCCCTGGAGGGTCAGAAACCCAGGAGTCATAGATGGTGCCTGTAATCTAAGAGTGGCTGGGTGAAATGCTCTTAAAAATCTGAAACTGTGAGAATACAGGTTTTAAATTTGGCTGTTTGATTCCCCTACATCTGCTTTTGCACCTATATTGCTTGGGTCTCCCAACCACAAAGGTGTTGGCTGCTAAGACTATATTCCAAATTTGCCAAACACATTAGATTTTCCTGTCTCCTGTTTCCTGATCTGTTTCATCAGCTTTATTGGAGGAACATCAAACTCCTGTTGAGTCCTGGTCATCTGTTTGTCCCTCTTCACAATGCCTGAGGAATCCTCGAGTACTACTGATGTGGCTCAGCATCAACCTACCACTTTTTTTTTTTCTTTTTTTCTCGTTTCCAGCTGTTCTTGGTCTCTTCTCTCTGAAATATTCAGTTCTGAGTGACACAGAGTTCTGTGGAAGCTCCAGGATATTCCTGATGACATCTTTTCCTAAAATGTTTCTGCTGTGACATCTGCTTGGCTGACTAATAAAAATTAATAAACCCTGAGTTACTGCAGTTTGAGCTGAACTTAGCCTTGATCTTCAGATCCTTCTGGAGACCAGATTTCAAAAATGCACATTTTTGTGCATTATTTTTGGCCCTCTAGAACTTTTAGTTTTATATCCAAAAGTTATTGAGGTTTAGATAGATTGTGTTTATGGAGTTATGATAACTCCGTGCTGCTGTTTCCCTGATTTTTAATTTAATTTAATTAAATTCCCACCCCCCACTGAATTTATGTTCCTCTGTCTTGTGATGGAGGAAGTGATCTTATGTATTAAATGAGACTTTTGAGCATGTAATCTCTTGATGTAGCTTGAAGAATTTTGAGTGTGGTGATATGATAAATAACAAAATCTACCATCGTTGTCATTCCTTAGTACCATGCATCCCACAGGGAATCCCTTCAGGCACCTACTGAGGAGGTGCTTGGCACTAAAAGCTGATTTTTTTATTTCACCAGGTAGTGGGGAAAATAAGATGAGACTTAATCTAATATCCATTTGATTAGTAAATCAATATATTGATCTATCTTTTGAAATGCATTAAAGATGTTTAAATGACATGTGCCTTAGTTTCTAAAAGTATTGCAGAATCATCATTTGCAGTAAAGGCCTTAAAATAATTTTTTGTTAAATAAAATTGTTTTTTCTTTTGAAAATTTTGGTAAGAGTTTTCAAAGGGAGCACAGTTATAGAAGGGGGAGTAGTTTGAATGTGATTCTGTAGCTTCTGTTTTGGTTTTGTTTGGGTTTTTTTAAGACTTGAAAATCAGATGGTGGTTTAAGGATTTTTTAAGTTGATGCTGGGGATTTCAGTGATGTGCCCTTGCTGAGAAGGCTTGTGGCAGACCTTCAAATCCAAATCCTTATTTCTCAGTCTGGTGTAGTGAAGATTACTGTCATTTATTTCACTTAGAAGCAGAGTAGGCTTTTCAGCAACTTTGGTGTTTAAAGACACGACCCAAACAAATTTTATAGTTTTCCCCCTGATGATTCTGCTGCCAGATAGATTTATTGGAGGGAGGTCACACTTCCAGGGATTAACACAGGCTGGAGCAAGATAAAGCCTTGTCTGAGCAGAATAGGCAGACCTTTGCCTGGGTGTTGCTTCTTAGATGTCTTCTAATGTCAATGGGTAACCAGAACAGGACTACAGCTGATCAGCCAAATTGCATGCCCAGAGTTTCCCAGAGAAGGGGAATCTGTTGCAAAAATGCTTATCCAAAAGGGAGCCTGAACTGGAAATATGGTGGTAACGTTCAACTTACTGATGGATTTGTGATCAGTGTTCTGCTTAAAATGATGTGTCTTAATTATATGTGTTTTTAGGTCATGTTACAGCTGGGTAATAGACTTGTGTAAATGTGTCTACTCAATGAATGTGTAATTAATGTCCAGAATAAAAGAAATGTAATTAACAAGATTTTTCTTCATAAGGACCACATTTATCAAATAGGTTTTCTTTTCTATGTTAGCAACCCGGTGGAGTGGCAAGTGTCCCTGACCATGGCAGGGGGATTGGGATGTGGTGGTCTTTAAGGTCCCTTCCAATGCAAACCATATGTGATTCTATAATTCTATGAATATGCAGAAACTGGATGTAGATTGTTACACTTGCTTGTTTTGGCTCTGACTTGCAGTGAGTTTGGTTTTCAGTGATGAAAATGTGTTGCTGCATCTTTAGCTGCCTCTTCAGCTGACTCTGAATTTGTCCCCATGCCCAGTTGGCCTATTCAAGATGTGGTGTGGAGTCTTCATTTCCACTTGCTGGTATTGATTAAACTGTAGCATCCAAATTTTTTTCTCTCTTCCTTGTGGGATACATTAAACGCATTTTTAAGAGCTGGATGTCACAGTTGCAGGATTTGAACTAGTTTGTTTAAACAAAAAAACCCACAAAAACTGGAAGTCTGTATTTTTTCTACATCGTTATTTTTAGGTTTATTTAATGACAGTCATGATAGAGGCTGATTTATGCAGGATTTGAAGTGTAGCTCAGCTGTGGATTTCTACAGCAGTTTATAGAAAGCACAGAAATGTTTGTAGAGGTTAGATAGTGACACTGTTTGGTTCTCTTCTTTGGCTGAAATATGTAGCATACTCGTTAAAGATATTGACATCTCTGGTCTCTTACTTGGGGTTAACCTAGATAGGTCAGTATTGCTGCTCTCTGTCAATCCCACCCATTATATCTCTTCTCTGTGTAGTCCTAATACAAGGGTTAAAATGGAATTAAATGGATTTTCTGGTTTTGTTGATTACTGATATTAAATTTAATGTGGTTTTTTTGGCTAGAGTTTTGTCTTGTAGGGTTGGGATTTTTTTTTTTTTAACTAATTGCTTTTTGAGAGAAATCAGGAGTATGACTTCCTTCTTTCTAGTTTTTTTTCAGTGCTGTGAACTGTCTCCTGAATGTTAGATCTGAGCTGACAGATCCACACTCCACCATGCAGACCTGCTTCTGAATACATTCCCAGCACACTAACTACTCCAGAAAGTTAATGCAAACACCTCCAGTTTCTTCCTTCCCTCAGCTTCTGTCATACTGACCATGTAATAAAAGCTATTTGTGTCTAGATTTGATTTGTTTCCCTGTGCTAGTCTCCAAATTTGGAGTGCTCTTTAAGCTCTCTTCTGCTAAAACAACTTGCAGGTAATCAGCTCCTGCATTTTTGGGGCTGTCCATGTAAACTCAGCTGGGGTCTGGCCAGCATGGCTAAGGGTCTTCTGGCTGGGAAGATACAGAAATCTTTGTTACAAGTAGTGTTTTGGGGATGTTTTTCTTGTTTTTGTGGGGGGATTTGTGGGTTTTTTTTGTGGGAGGAGGGATGTTGTGGTTGGCTTTGTTTGATTTTTTTTGTTCGGGGTTTTTCTTTTGTTTGTTTTGTTTGGTTTGGTTATTTTGTTTGTTTGGGGGTTTTTGAGTGTGATTGGCTTTTAAGAAGACCTTCAAAAATAACATAATTTGTGTTGTATACATGCTGGAATAGCTTCATCCCAGTGAAGGCAAACAGCAGATCCTTGGCAGTATGAGCTCACCTTTAGTTTCCATTATATGTTATTTGATCCTTGGATGGGTTTTCCACTAGAAAAGAAGCATTATTTTCTGAGTTCAGGTAGGCTAACCCACTATTAAAAGTTGCCTTGCAGTGTTTGTGAATGTGGGCACTCCCTAGTTTTATATCATGTAGCCAGGGTTATTATAAACAGTGACATGTTTTCTGCTCTTTGTCAACATGCTTAGTTTCATGGTGTCATGGTTTGGGAATGGTACTCCCCACCTAAGTGTTCCCACCAAGGCTCTCCAAGCCATGCTCCACTTGCTCTCTCCCTTGTGGCAGCTGGATAGGAGAATTGGAGGCACAGCAGATAAAGATCATGACTTGAGAGAAGATCAATTTACTGAAAACAGCAATGAGGTAAGAAAATTAACAGTAAAGGCAACAATAGTAATACAGAATGAACAGGAGAGAGGCCAACAATTCATGTGCTCATCACCGTGCAGGACCCTCGACAATAACTGACCACACCATGCTGTGCCACCTGGAAGGGACCCCTTCCCCCATCCTGGAAAATGATGTGAAGTGGTATGGCATAACCTCTGGGCTCTACAGTAAAAATTAACCCTGTCCTGGCTGGAACCCAGGACAAGTGTTCTTTTTGGGATGACACCAGAAACAAGCACTGACACTTGAGGTTTTAGTGCTATAGTCAGCCTGCAATACTAAGCAGACCCAGTAGAGCAGAGGAAAAATGTGTGTCTTGTTAGGGAAAAAAATATTCTTCTGAGTTCATGGGGGTTCAGTATATTCCCTTGCAGATTCAGCTTTGTAAGAAAATGGATATTTATTTTCCCCAGATTTAGGTCCCAAGTATGCTCAGAGATCTGAACCAAATGTAGAGTTCCCTACAAGTCATGTTATGAGTGTTCTCCATATTCAAATGTTGGGTAATCTCCTTAGATTATCTTTAAAAGTGTTTGAGGATACAGATTGTAAAGTAATCTTAGTTTAAGATCCGGGGTGCTTAACTACTGAGGATTGTCTTCAACATGTCGATATCATTTGGAAAAAGCCCAGGCTATTCTAAATAGTTTTCTGTTATCTTTTCCACTCTCTATTTACAGGCTTGATAGGAGTTTTATTGTTAATGTGGCATGAAAGACTTTGGTCCATAAGAGCAGGAAATGACAGAAAAAAATGAGTTTACTGCCTGTTACACCACTCTATTCCAAAGGGAAGATAAAAGTAGGAACAAAATTTTGCTTTTTCCGCCCTTCATTTTCCTCTTTGTTGGAGGAGGTGTGTTTGTTACAGTGGAAATTGATTGAAGAAGTTCCTTTTGTGCTTCAGCTTGTGAAGCACATGGGTCCATCTGGAAACACTAGATTTCTTTCAGTTTGGGAGATTAGGAAAAATTGCAGCAGTCAAAGAAAGGTATCTGACATTCTTGAGGTAAATATAAGATGTTTAGTGATCAGTAGCTGAGGTGCTTACATGAAGGCAAGGGAAAAATGTGATGCTGAAAAGTGAGGGAATTTGGGTTCTGCCAAAGAAAAGGGCTTTGTAATTGTCTTATTCATTGGTGAGTAGTCTAAACTGTTGTCTCTGCAGAGTTCTGGGGTCCTGCAGTCACAATGGTAACAGAGGTTGTCTTGGCTTTTTATAATGGCTGATCAGGTCTGAGAGAAGAGAATAATTTTCTGCATTTCTGAGCTGTTCACCAGTCAGCGCTCTGCTGGTGTTACAGGAAACTCCTAATTGCTAATAGTGTCAGGAATGCTCCCATGCCCCCCTTCCCCATTACAAACTTGAGTTGCTACTGCACTGGCAGCCAGCAGTCTTGGCACCAACACCAAAGGCAAAAGTAGAAATATAAGTGTTTAAGGAATCTGTAAGATGTATGTTAGGAAAAGATTCCTTTAGCTAGAAGCTGGTGTCGTGGTGGTGTTACATCTTTTTGGATAAAGTGGCATTTGATGGAGCCCTCAGAAGACCACAGATCTCCTTCACTGGAAAAAGTGGGTGTTGTGGGAAGCTCAAGATATGGCCCTGCTAATTCTTGTAAATCTCTCAGTTTCTTTCCATGCTCCTAAACACAGGGTTTGCAATCCCTAATTGGGCATGAGGACTCCTCACTGAAGTGGCTTTACTTGGCACTGTGGTAAGACATTCTGATGGCTTGAGCTGTAGAACAACTTAATTTTGGCACCGTTGCTGCCCTGCAGTTTGTGGATGAGGGCTCCTCTTATTATATATGCAGAGTTTTTTATTCTGCTAGGACTAACAGCAAGATCATATTTACATTGGAGCACCAGGGGTAAATGCATGGTATATTGCAGTANAAAAAAAAAAAAAAAACCAAACAAAAAACCAAAAAAAGCACCTAAACCTATATTAACCTCTAGTATTTTTAGATTTCACCCAAAACAACTGGGCATGGAACTAGGAGGTTACTGAGAGGTAAGGTGCTGCTCTAATCTTCTGCCTTTCTCTGCAGTCAGGCAGACCATGTTTTGCACTTGGTTGCTTAAAGCTTTCTAATCAGGAGAATCAGAAACTTGTCCTGTTTCAAGTACTGACTTACACTGTACAGTTGAAACAACTGACCTTTTAGGTGTTAGTATACAGTGCTTACACTTTGACTGAATCAGCTACTTCTGAATTGAACTTTGAGGTAATGCTTTTTGGTCTTTGTAAGCTCAGTTGGACCTCTGACAGCAGTTGAGAAAGTCAAGAAGAGGATTGGCTTTGTTTCCTCAGACCTCCTGAAGCTCTTTGTCTCTTCCTTACTTCATCTTGCTCAGTTGAGGACTTCATTTGAAGTCTGTAAAAAAGCAGATTAGTTTATTTGAGCTGTCTGGAAACTCCTGTTGGACTTGGATCAGCTTTAAGGCTACCCAAAAGCTTGGGCTGGATATCTAGGCTACTGTGTTGCTAGCAAGACAGCTCTTGGCATGAAAAACTGGTGGTATTTTGGATAACCTTTAAGGTTTCAGCTTGATCCAGAGTGCACAGATACACAGTCTCCCTTGCAGCTGGATGGATTCTCTCCATCTGTAGCATTGGCATTTATTAGTGGCAACTGTGACTTGGGATGCAGAAACTAACAGTCTCTTACAAACCTTTTCTTAGTGCATGCTGCCTGTTAGAAATTCCTGCTGAGAAGTCTCCTCTCACTTTCTCCTGGATAGACTGGACTTGGTTGTTGCCTTCTCTCTTGTGTCAGTTTTGGAGGAAGACTGGATTTGGCTTGTAAGGGAGGAGTATAAACAATTCTTGGAGTATTTCTGTTTCTGATTCAGGAGTGGGAAGCAGTTGTAGTTGGCATAGTTCCACTTAGGATGTATTCTTAGTTTTTGGTATTTAGTGGTAGATTTTGCTTAGGTAAGAAGTGTACTTTAAGGTTAAAATATCAAAGAAAGGAAGAATAGCTTGTATTTGCTATGTCTACATCAGTAGTCACTGCAGCCTATGGAACTGGATCTGTGGAAGGAAGGTGATGCTGAGGATCACCATCTGCCCTGGGTGTGAGTGTGAAGGGCTTTTAGATCAGCTCACAGTAGGCCCTGGAAGACCATGTGCTTGTCAGCTGCTGTTGTGTGCTTGACACACTCACTGAATGCCTGTATTCTTGAGAGAGAACAGCTCATATGCTCCCAGGCTGTGCTTGGCTACAAACCAAAACTCAGTAGTAAGAGTGAGGTGGGAGATAGCTTCAAAGGAGCCCTCTGGCTAGCACTAAAATGGGGATGGTAGCACATCCCTTGTCAGCCCCTGGAAAACCTGCACAGTGGAGTTTGACAGCCAGCTTGGTGGGGCCATGACTCAAGGCTCAAATTGAGCCTTGGCCACTCTTCTCTTTGATCCCACACAGGAGAGAAGTGTCAGAGAGCAGATTAATTCTGTGTCTGTAAGGTGTTCTTTGCTCATCAAATTGACTTTGGATAATGATGAAATTGATGGAGTCTGACTGCATAACACAGAACAACCCAGTCTAACACAGAACTAAGTCACTAGACCCAAAAACTAAAGTAGGATAATCTCAATCCATCCCAGTCCTTCTGGTTTGATGGCAGTGACAGCAAGAGATGCCCAGAGCTGGGACATGGATCACAGGTCAGCAGGAGAGCACCTGAAGGACAGTGCAAAGCAATTCCAACCACTCCAGACAGTAGATTGGCTTCACTAGGACCCAGCTTAAATTCCCCTATGCACATTAATACAGCATGGGAAAATAAACAAGAGGAATTAAAAGCATGCAGTGCTATGGTTGTACCTGTATCTGGGGCTGGAGCTGTGCTGAGAGGGCTGGGGGTGTTCATCCTGGAGAAGAGAAGGCTCTTGGGAGACCTTAGAGCCCTTTGCAGTGCCTAAAGAGTCTCTAAGAGATTTAGAGTGGACCTTTGGAAAAGGGCCTGGAGTGACAGGACCAGGTGGAATGGCTTCCCACTGCAGAGGACAGGGTTAGATTAGATTTTAGAAAGAAATTCTTGGCTTGGTGAGAGTGGTGAAGCCCTTGCACTGGTTGCCCAGAGAAGCTGGGGCTTCCCCTGGACCTCTGGAAGTGTCCAAGGCCAGGCTGGATGGGGCTTGGAGCACTCTGGGATAGTGGAAGGTGTCCCTGCCCATGGCAGGAACATCTTGTTGAAATGAGACAATCTTTAAAATGCCATTGAGCCCAAATCATTCTAGGACCTCGACAAATAAAGCCATGCTGTGGAGGCTGGGCTGCCTTCTCTGGCAATTGGCTTTTGCTGTGATTTCAAACAATTGAAACTTGCTTTAGTGCCATCAGTAGCCATGACCATGACCTTCCACAATAAGCAGTGAAATTATTTGAAAGGTCAGGAAGATGTTGCTGTTTTTTCTGCTTCCTAAGTTGATCAACACTAGTTTTCTTCCTATAAACTGGAGTGTTTCCTGGAAGTGTGTGCCCCATTGTTTGCTTATCAAGACTGCTAACTATGTTTCAAAATTGATGTCTTTAAAGTAATATGTTCGTTGGAGGGGGGATAATTTTTAATAAAACTGATAGAAAATAATTTTGTGGTGATCCTGGTAATGGCTCCGTTTTGTTTATTTGTTTTGTGGGGTTTTATTTGTCTGTTTGGGTTTGGTTTTTAAAAAAATTTATTGTTTGTCTCCAGGAGCTTCATTAGTAGGAGTTTCTTGTAATCTATCTTTTTCTTCTTGGCTCAGTCTCTTACTTCTCTTTAGTGATAAAAAGGAGATGTCTGGTTTTTAAAATCATTGTATCAGCTCTGATAAATGTTGGTTGAGAGAGAAGTGCAGGATATATCTTTCAAAGGCCCAGAAAGAAATAGGAAGTTTGATTTCTAGTTAAATAGTTGCTTTTTTATTTAAAGGTTTGCAGCATCCCTGTTTGCCTTGATTAAGGCATCTGATTTTTTTATTCCTTCTTTGAATTTTTTTTTTTCTTCATGAGGGAAAACAGCTTGACATTTTACCCGAGGTGACAGATTTCCTTTAAAGCTCCAGTTCTACATTCAGGTAGTTAATTACGGATCTCAGATTTAAAAACTTAGTAAATATTAGACTGAGATTTTTCAATGCCTTTGTTGGAGGCATACAGCTTTTTAGACAGTAAGTCATAAAAAATTTGCATTTCCCAAATTTCAGAGAGGTAAGTCCACCAAATCCCTGGATGTGTAATAAGAATCTTATGGCTGATCTTCTAAATACCTGCACGTGGCAGAGGTTTGGACTTCTGTTCTTTGCATCTCTGAGGCCATAGGTAAATATTGTCTCTCTTTAGTTCATTTATTTTTTTCCTCCCTAGCAAAAATTTTCATGTGAGGTTCTTTAGTGCAGTTCTGAGTCAATCCACCAGATGACACTTGATGCTTAAGGATGAAAACATGAGTGGTCCTGCATGAAAAATTCTGTATTCCTGTGTTGATTTAGAAGAAAATTCAGAACATTTTATTTCCAAAATATTTTCATTTGGAACTTGTAAAATTTAAAGGGGGGTGTACAAATGATACTCCCCACCCCTGGGAGTGTTCCAGGCCAGGCTGGACAGGGCTTGGAGCAACCTGGGATAGTGGGAGGTGTCCCTGCCCATGGCAGGCTGTGGGATGAGATGAACCTTGAGGGCCCTTCCATGATTCTGTACTCTTGTTTAATGAGAGGTTACTGGTGGGGGTAAAGACCCTCAGAAGGGTGTTTTCTTACCCTGTTAAATTAATCAGAAATTATCAGTTTTAATATCCATTTGTGTGGCGGAGCCCTGGTGCCTTTGCAGGTTTTACCACAATATTGACAGCAATTACAAATCCTCCAAGCTGGGGATTTTACAGGTCACAGTTTACAGGCCATGGTATGCATTTGCTGCCCTTCCTCTTCCCTTACCATCTGTTCCCCAAATCTTTTATTTTTCACTTTCACTCTTTTTTCACAACTTTTCTTATAATGTTCATGGTCAACTCCTTTATTCCCTTCAGTTTTGTCTCAAAACCCCATAAAAGAATTAGACCAAAACCATAAGGCAGTGACTGAGACAAACGGAGCTTTTAAACTGTGTTCAAAAGAGATTTGAAATTGAACAAGGGGAGGTTTATGCATCCATAATTAGAGGCAAAGCTAAGTGACCATGACAGATTTATTGATGATAAACCTCAGTCCTGTTTAAACATCTGTTGAAGCCCAACTTAATAAGTAATAGCAGATTATTGCTGCCTCAGATGCAGTCCCTGGGTGCCTGTGGGACTCTGGAGGAGCTGCATTGTGGTGTGTTTGCAGGACCAGTCCCAACAATCCTGGGACTGTGTCTGCTGTGCAAGATTTACTACAAGTGTCCAGAAACTTGTCTTTCTTAAAATCAACTTGTTTCACTAAAAAAAAAAAAAAAAAAATTAAAAAAAAAAATCCAGAGTATTTTCAAGGTGTACTGCTGAAGGGGGCAAAAGATGCATAAAAATTATTTTCTTTTGGATTAAAGAGGAGCTGAACAGCTCTTAAAGGCAGGCAGAAGACTGTAATGTTCCAAGGCCAACAGAATATTTTCCTTAATATGAACGTGAAATTTTACTTGAGTGGAAAACCATGTTTTACAGGTCAGGGAAGAGTGGAGTGGGACACCAGTCACAGGATGGTTCAGTGCAGCTCTGTTTTAGTGCTGTTGGCATTAACTGAGGCATGGGTAGTTTGTTTGACTCCATTTGCACACATTTTCTCACTGTGGGAAACTTGGGAATTTCTTGGAGGTGGTGTTCTGCCTTTTCTATCTTCACTTGTGTCCTACTTTTTTTCCTGTAGTCCGACAGGTCCTTGTTTCATAACCAGTACAGCAGCTGTCCACCTTTTTCATACAGAGATCCTCATTTTTTATATTCATTTGACAACTTGGAAGGATGTTTCCTTGAGAAAATGCGGGGTTTTTTGAGCCAAGAGTGCATTGCCAAATGTTTGTCTCAAGGATGTCCCTAGCACAGAGGGAACAAACCATAACCATCCCAGGTCCAAACCTCTTGGCAACAAGCTACAACAAAGAGCTTTTTGGACTGTCTTGTGCCAAACATTTAAACCTGTATGAGAGGCTTTGCTTGAAAGAACTTTCAAACCAGAAGCCCTGAGTGCCATAAAACAGGCAATTTAGTGGAAGACAAGTGCATTGTAACCTTGTTCCTCAAGCCAGGGAGCAGATTCATGGCTATTTGAAAAAGCAAAGGACTAAAGTAAATCCTCCTTCTGCAAGTACTGAGCTAGTTCTGGGTCCAGAGCATCTCAGACCAGACTCTGGTCACAGAGCAGTGCTCTCCAAATTGCCATGCTCAGCGCCCAAAATAGCAGCTGGCAAAATTCAAAACTGAGTCTCTTGATTTGTAGTTCTTTGTCTGGGTCCCTTCAGCAAAAGTTTGCAAAATCTCAGCTGGGAGGTGGTTTGAATGTCTGTAATTGATACATTGTTCCATGTGAATGGAAATGTTACTTCATGAAGTGCTTTGGGATTTTTGGGGGATTTGAAAAACACCTTTT
Organism: Urocynchramus pylzowi; assembly: GCA_013397555.1. Taxonomy (NCBI): domain Eukaryota; kingdom Metazoa; phylum Chordata; class Aves; order Passeriformes; family Fringillidae; genus Urocynchramus; species Urocynchramus pylzowi. Next base: position 372,338 of record VZRH01005655.1, on the reverse strand, counting down.
ATATATTAAGATTATTATTATTAAGCCTGATTAATTATGATTGAACACATTCCAAAATCCAAGATGAGGGCTCTAAAAACTACAGACTTGAGTTTTTTTGAATTTTGCAGATCTTTGTACAGGCACTGATTTTGGATTGATGCAATACTGAAATTAGTAGAATTTTTTTTTTTTTTTTTCTTCTTTTTTTTTTCTTTTTTTTTTTTCTTTTTCTTTTCTTTTTTTTTTTTTTTTAAATTTGTCTCTATAAACCTTTAACTTGTCCTTTGGTGTGGAGTGAGATGCATGGACTTGCCATGTCAAGCAAGTGTGCTGTTGCTGGTTCCTGGCAAGGAAACAAGGGCATTTGTACCTCTTAGGCCTGGTAGAGAAATGACAAATTGAGTGAATTGTAGCTATTTTCTTTACAGCAAAGGATAAACTGAAAGCAGAAATTAAACAAAAAGACTTTTGCTTTGTTTTTCATGAAAGCACGCATATGTACAACTAATTACAAAAGCTACAGAATAAAGCTTTAAGTGTTAAAGCTTTTTTCATAAATCAGAAGTAGAGCAATAGTCTGTGTGAAAATTGCTGATATAATCACAGGCTCTTTGTTACTGTGCAAATTTCTGCAGAGTATTTTGTCTTAACACCATTTTTGGTGTTTCTGAATCAATTTGGAAACTAAGTAAGAGAAAGAAGACCACTGGTGATGCAGTTGTGTGTTTGAGTAGAGGAGAGCAGTGTAGCATTCTGCCTGCTGCAGTAGGAGATGCTGCACTGAACCCAAAAGAAGCCCAGAGGGGAAGTCTCCTATTTTTCCCTTGTGCTGAGCACTGATGAGGCTGTGCTTCAAATCGTGGGTTCAGTCTTGGGCCCCACGTGGTAAGAAAGACCTTGAGAGTCTGGAGTGTGTCCAGGAAAGAGAGCAGAGCTGGGGAAGGGTCTCGAGCACTGAGGAGCAGCTAGGGAGCTGGTGGGGGGCTCAGCTGGAGTAAAGGAGGGTCAGGGGAGACTGTCTCTCTCCACAACTCCCTGACAGGAAGGGGACAGCCACAGGGGGACCATGATCTGCTCCCAGGGAACAAGGGACAGGACGACAACAGGGACTTACCTCTTCCCCACTGGGGAAGATTTAGATTGACTATTAAGGAAAAGTTCCTTCACTGAAAGTGAAGCACTGGACAGATTGCCCAGGGCAGTGGTGGGGTCACCATCCCTGGAAGTGTTAAGAAAATGTTGCTGTTTCACTTGAGGACGTGGTTTAATGGTGAACGTGATGGTGCTGGGTTGGCAGTTGGACTTCATGAGCTCCAGGTATTTTCTAGCCTTAATGATTCTATGATTGCAGGGCTCTGCCACCTTTAGTCATGAAAAATAGATGTTAACTCAATGAATCCTTCCACTTTTTTTTTGTCTAAGGCTGCTGTATTATGGAATTTGGATGGGAACTGGCCCTTGTTTCGGACATCCCGTATTTACATTATAGATCCTTACGGAAATATGGTTTCTGTTCTGGATAATGTTACTTTGATATAAATCCTTATATGAGCCCACCTGACTCTTTCCATGTGCTAACAAGTATCTTTAAAAACTATTTTTAATGGTCTTGTGAAAATCAATCCAAGGGTCTTGTGGAAGACAAAATCTTTGATCTATTAAACCTTGTATGGCAGCAGTGGGATGACTCTGTTTCAGTGTGCCATGAAGAGGATTTACATTCTTTGAAAAACTTGAGGTTTTGCTTGGAAGAACTGATTCAAACCTGATTTCTTTCAAATATGCTTACTGCTCAGTGCAACTGAATCCATATGAGATACTACTCTCTTCTTTTCACTGCTTCTTGCATGAAATGATACTAACTTCTCTGCATGGTGTCAGTCTCTCTGTGCTTCTTCCCCTTTTTTTTTTTTCCTGCAGAATTGCACATTCTGTTTGCATTGGGCTGTGACTAATGTACAGATTTGCTTTCTGTAGTGCCAGTGATGTTCTGCCAGTATTTTAGTAGGGGATTCCCACAAGAATTCCCCTGCCTCTCCCATATGGAGGAGTTGTGTGCACCAAGAATACATATACTTCAGTTATTTACTTTGTGGGGTGGGAGAACAAAGGCTCCTATTTACTTCTTTTTCTTTGAAACAATACTACCAGCTTGCAAACTGGTGCTGAAGGGAGTTAGCTCTGTCCCAGGAGCCAGGCAGGACACTGGCCAGGAGTCCATGCTGCAGTTCTGTTCCTACTGTGAAACCTTGGCAACGCTCTAATTTTTATTTTTTTTTTTTTTAATTTTCTTTCATTTTCAAGCATTCTTTGTTTGAACTGTGAACAAAGCCTGGTTTTAGTAAGTATTTGTACAGTGCCTATGTCGATGGGCTTTGCTTTATTTTGTGATTGTTGGGTGCCTTTCTAGGAATAATAAAATTATAAATAGCCAGTGGTCCAACAAGCTGCTATCAAAGTGCTCTCAACAAGAGCAAGCCCTGGTGTTCCACATCCCTGAGCTTCCAAAAATTGGGAAGTCCCTGGAAATGCAGACAGCAAGTTGCCTACATTATACATAGGCACGTATTCAGCTAATTGCAGAGGTTCATTCTCCTCACTGGTGGCTTCAGAAACACTGAGTACAGTGTGCTGCCCTTGTGCACTGTCTGCTGTGGGAGCAGTGATAGGGATTTTGGGAAGAAAATTGTTCAGTAATGTTATTTGTGGATAGATTTGTATTAATAGTTTTCTTAAAGAGATTATACATAAAGTTAATAATGAACAATTATTGTAACATTAGCAAACTGTGTCCTTAAGACTGACGTTATTTAAGGGAGTGGTTGTCAAGGTATATATGTACATATGTATAATGTATGGATGCATATATACATGTATTAAAAATTAAGAATTTCATGTAAAAAATTAAGAATAATTGGCCTGGCTCATGCTCTTACTAAAGCTGTGTGGTGTTATGCACCATTCAGAGCATACAACTGTTGTTCCCCTTGCACAAAGGCTACCTTTGTTTTTTGGGTGAAGTCATGGTCTATTTTAAACCCCGTGTTTTAATAATGCAAACTGAAGGAAATGAGACCATGAGATTTTGTCCTGATAAAAACCAAACTGGAACTTGCAAAGTCAACTGTGTATAAATGTGCATGTCATAGTTTATGGTTTCCGCTTTTGAGTTTGGTTTCTCTTTTCTAAATGTTTTGGAAGAAATATACAGCTCCCATCAGTGACATCATATAAATAAGTTCTATTTACTTTCAAAGCATTTTCTGACTATGAAAATAAAATGAAAGTGGAAAAAGGCACTTCACACCTCTCATATTTGCTTGACAGATTTCATTGAGTTGAACTTCCAGCTCCCCCTGTTCCCCGCTTCATGCTGGCTCAGTTCTGGGTTTTCTCCTGGTGTGGTTCCAGAGCAAAACACTCTGGGGACACTCAGCCTGAGGATTAAACTCAGAAGTGTTTGTGCTTAAAGGAATGGTCAGCACTGCCTGTCTTTTGTTGGTGAGGATTATAGTAATTATAACCTATTATTAGTACAGTGAAATTTAATGCACTTATTGAACATGTGGTATGAAATGGCTGTATCAAAGGTCTCTGAAGACCCATTCATCTAGCTTTATTGAGGAGTTGGTTTTTTTTGGTTGCTTAAGTAGAAAAAATTACCCAATTTAAGTAGGTGAAGTTATTTGGGTGTTTAACCTTTCTTTGGCACCATTTAGACCATGCAAGTGATTTAAACCTCTCTCTTTATTTTTACTGCAGGTCTTAATGAGGGAAGTTTCTAAAATAAGTTTCAGAAGTATGTATGACCAGGGCAAAAATTTCTGTTTAGTTTGTTTAAGACTAAAAGAGCAAAGATACTGAGTTCTTAAAGTAATATGTTTTGGCAGCAGAGGTGATTGACAGCAGAACTACTTCAGTTTTCTCAAAAGTTACTTGGTTTTCAAAAACTTCTCTTGCAACAGAACCGTGATAAAATCCCTTTGCTGTCTTAATGCCTTTAAGGTAACTCCTAGTGGATTGGAATGATCAAGCTTTAAAATTGCAGTGCTGTAAGCACTGTAGTGATTCCACATGCAGGAGGAAATAATAATTAATGAACACTGTTTCATATAGCTTTTTAAAATTGATATTTCTAGTAGCCAGGGTCTGTAGGATAGCACCTATATGACTTACTAGGGCATATGAGGAATTTTTCTGCTGCCATATGAGAAGGAAATGCTGGGTGTTAGCAGAGATGGCATTTAAAATGTTGAAAACTCCAGGAGAATTGTGAAAAGTCATGTTTTAAAAAAATCACTTCCATTTCCTTTCAGGTGACTTGGGCCAGGTTGAAATAGATGGCAAACCTGTATGGTCACAAAAGTACTCTGAGTGTTCTGCCTTCTTAACCAGTTAGCTCTACACAGGAGAAAATTATAAAAAAATACATATTGCAAACCATAGTGTGTCCCCAGATGTAACTGGGGCCTCTATAAATCTCCATTTCCATGGGCTGGTGTACCATTTCACCTTTAGTGGTGTTATTTGGGAACCAGATAACATGATGCACTTGTGCAGCTCTCAGATTAGTAATTGTTTGTATTTTTGTTGGCTATTTAAAAGATATTATTCCATTCAAAAAAAACCAAGGCTCTTTACTTTGCTCCACTGTGGCTTGAGTGGTTCATTGCATCTTCTTAGTTTTTTTTTGTTTTGGTTTTTTTTGTTTGTTTGTTTTGTTTTGTTTTGTTTTGTTTAATTTTGGTGCATACAACTAGTGATAGTATGAATATACAGCAACACAAGTGTCTGCATCAGATGTTGCAGTTAGGCAAGCTGACTTTTCCTTTGTTTCATTGGCAGATGAATGTAGTTGTCAGAAGACAAAAATAAGGTAAACAAATAATAGACATCAACTCTTTCCCTGTTTTTTTGAGTACATGATTTGAAATGATAGTTTGTCCTTAACAATGTCTTCTTTTTGGGTTTGGGTTTTGGGGGTTTTTTTGTAATTTTATATCTATTCTTCCAATAAGAGGTTATCAGTCATCTAAAAGCTGCCACAACCATGAGATCAACTCTTCATTTCTTTGCACATGCAGTATTCTGATAAAAAGCTTCAATAAGATTACAAGAGGATCATGTAATAATGAATAGCCAGTCATTTGTCAGTTTTGTTCCATTTATGTTGTTGCAATAACAGACTAAATTCTGTTTTTTCCCTCAGCTTTGCACATGTGATACCTTGCCTTGTTACTAGGAGACGAGGTATGATTTTTATGATGTGCATGTTCCTCTCCTGGAGCACAGTGGTTTTAGCCACATAATCACAGGAATGTTGGCTGGTCAGTCTGTTGCTATTTAGCTGTTAGAAAGTCTAAAACAGTGATGCTTTTTTGTTTGTTCAGGGTGGCTTCAAAGAAATCTCCTGGCTGCCCTTTCCAAGACATACCTGGGTATGTACAATACATATAGAAATCAGTATATTCTTGACTTTTAATAATCAATATATGCTCTCCCTGCAATTTCTTGGCCTTCTGCTCAGCCTCACTGCATACCTTTGTCTCTCCCTGGCAGGTGCCTTTTAAAGAAAAGAGTAATCAATCTGAGCTGCTCCCTGGTCTTGTTGATCTTCCCTGGTAGTTGATGGTGTGGCTTTTAATCTGGTTTCCTGAGTGAGTGAGGTTTATGCATTGTGCTTTCTGTCCCTTCTTGCTCCTCAGGCTCATTTCAGAGTGGTCAATAGAAGGGGTAAGGAGCTAAACAATATTTTTTTTTCCTTTTCCTTTCTGTTTTTCCTTAAAATTTATTAGGCAGATAGACTGGTTCCTAGAGAAGAGACAAATGGGCAGAAGCATCAGGATGACAGCTGCCAGCTGGACAGTGGACATGAGTTGCTCTGGACTAGCCCCATCCTGCCCTGGTTGGTGCCTGCTGGAGCTGGGAGAGGGGCACAGTGGAAAGCTGGCATGGTGTGAGGGGATGTGGCTAGAAACATGTAAGCCCATGCCAGGTGAGCCCTGCAGAGCTGCTCTGTGGTTTTGGGTTGCTCTGGTTTCTGGCTGTTTGGGTTTTTAAGCCCTTTCAGCCTTTCCCCCTTGCTTGTGTGTAGCAGCTAGTGTTTTATAGTGCTTTGCTGTCTTTGCATTGGCAGATTTAATTCTGCTCTTCCTTGACTTTGCATATGAAGTGAGATTTTGCTGTGAGTGAAGTTTTGCTGTTGGCAGATATAAAGACATGATGGTGAGGCCACCTGTAGGAACTTGGGAAAGCATGGAGAGTTCTACTGTGTGATCTGGGTCAGGTGTGATCAACAAAACTGATTTTTATTGTGATATCATAGAATCAGATTTGTGTTTTATTTGTACTGGGGTTTTTTATTTGTGGCCTTGTAAAGAAATGTTGAACTCATATTTGGATGAGGAGGAACACAGGTGGAAATGTATGGGTTGGACTGTTTACTTTCTGCTTCACAGGGAGATAGACCTTCCCTCAGGTCCAGGAGGGGTTTCTCCACTCCTGGGCTGGCATTGTGTGTTCTAGGGATTTTACATGTGTAAATGTAATGTATTAGTTCATCTTACTGCTGTGACATGTTGCAAAAACCATGTTTTCATATTTTTTTTTCTTTCTCTCAGTTCAGATTGGGGCAGAAATTGCTGCAAGTGAGAGAAGAGTCAGAAAGGGACCTAGCCTAGGTTACTTCTCAAACCAGCTCTCCCCTAGTCCCACTTGGGTAGAAGATATCAGCCACTTCTCTTGGGCCACTGGGACCTCAGTGGCATCTCCTTTTCTCTGGGAAACGTGGGACTGGAGAGATGAGGGAGCTCTGGGGGGCAGGCAGCTGCGTGGGGGCTGGCTGGAGCAGCTGCAGAGCAGCCAGCCCTGGGGTTTTCAGAAGAAACTCCAAAGCCTGACAGGTTTTTTCCAGCCTTGTGCCCAGCTGGCTTGTAATTGCTCTCACAGTGTCTCCACCCCAGCTTTACTCTGTCCTTTTATATGGCCCACAACTTGCTTACCTCCTCTCTTTTTGGCTTAACTTTCTAAACAAGCCCATTGGAAATGATAAGTAAATAAGTGGTGGATTTTGAAGCAGGTCACCTTTAACTGCTGTTCTTGCAAATCAAAATGGTCTTTGTGTTGGTGCAGGCTTCTTGGTATCCTCTGCAGAGAGGCTGAGGAGGGAGGAAGTCTGGCTAGTGTGCCAAGGTGGAGCTCTCTATTAATTAACTACTGTTAAAAAACTTTTTCTGTGTGTTTAGAGACAGTGTTTGGAGAATTTTTTGATGTGCAAAATTAAATTACGTTGGTAATAGTCAGTGGTAAACTGATGGCTGTGGAAGTTGCTTTGTTTTGTGGCAAATATTGGACAGTGAGTATGGCACTTTGGTTGGAGCACAGTGTTAATGTCACTGTAGTGAGTAGCTCTTACCTCTTTCTGAGGTTGGAAAAGACCCCCCAGACCATCAAGTCCAGCCTTTGGCTGAATCTCATGATGGCCACTAAACCATGTCACCAAATGTCATGTTTGCTCATTTTTTGAACACTTCCAGAGGCAATCACTCCACCACTGCTTTGGTTTGCCTGTTCTAGTGTTTAGCCATTCTGTTTCAGTGAAACAATTTTTCTTAATATCTAAAAAATACTACTAATAATATCCAAAAAATACTAATTAATATCCTAAAAATACTGATTAAGTTTGTATAAAATTTAATGAGTTTGATGAAATTGTATTGGCTGTTCTCACTGGGATTTTGGTGCCAGGCTTCCACCTCCCGTGAATTATTTTGGTTGACTTTCTGTGGGGACTCTGACAAAACCCAAGGAGGGGGAGGGTGGCAATGGTGTGAGTCAGGATCTCATGGAGGAGCACTGTGGAGCAGTGTGTCACAATGTCCACCTTGCTTTTGTTGATGAACTTTTCTCAGTTTCACAAGGGACGAGATCCTTGAGGCGATCTGTTTCATACTATTTGCAAGGATTTTTGTAGGAGAAAGGCTACCTTGTATTTTAATGATAAGGGGATGCTTCTTATCAAGCCTTCATGAAACTAGTTCTCCTTGCTACAGCCTCAGCTCTGCAACAGGTTCATGTTTGTCAATCAAGTTTTAATTGCAACTGAGCATTAATTCCCATCTGTGTAAATTCCAATATGTAAATAAAGTTTCTTCAGCTCCTCATTGGAGGGATCTTACACCGCACTTGTTTCAACCAGCATCCTCTCAGCATCTCAGGGAAGTTTCATGCTTTTCAACTATGTGAAATTTGGTGCAAATGAAAGGAAGTGCAGAAAATGATATAAAATTATAGTAGTAATAGTAAAGCACATTTTCTTCTCCTGGACTACACTCCCATGCAGCCTGGCTTTACAACATCTCCACCGAGTAGCAGCAATTGCCATCAGCGAAGCCCCCTCCCCTTCCCACATTTATTTCCATGGTAACCCGGAGAAGGCATTCTGCAGCCTCAAAACTACTTTTGCTCTTTCATCATGCAAGCTGGCATTGTCAAGGGCTGAGTGTATTCCTACAGCTTTGAATGAATATAAAAAAAAAAAAAAAGAAAAAGCCTGAATTTGGCTGGGCAATTTTATTTGGGAGGCCCTGCAGCAGGAAGGAACGGGCAACCTTCAAGTGGCCTAGTGTCCCTACATTGCTTAGTAAGGAAAAAACAGTCTTGCTTCATTAATTGATGAACGTGGAGGGTGGGGGTCATCAGAAGGGTCTGTCTGTGAAGCAAATACGGTGATTTCCTGGCTGCTGGGAGGTGGCGGGCAGGGGCAGATGGCTGGCCAGGCTGGGCTGGCAAGCTGCTGGTAAGTGTGCATGCTGTGATCTGCTCACACAGCGCTTTCTTGTGGAGTCTGCAATGCTTTTCCAGGTATCATGTAGAAAATGGTGTCTTACTGGATGCCTGCTCCTTGACTGTTACGCATTCGCCTTTTCCTGGTGTGGAAGTGGGGGGGTTTGGCAGTGTGGGGCAGTGCTTGCTGAGTGTGAGCAATTTAGTGCTGGTAGTAAAACATTTGCTCTTTCTGTACAGCTCCATAATGAGCTTTATTGATTTTATGCTTTTTAAAATCCGTATTTATGCAGTATTTGCAGGTAACTGTTGAGAGGATTTTATGCTTTTTGAGCCGGCTAAGGCTGTTTGATTGCTCATATGATAACAGCAGCATTTGGAATGCATAGTACTTGGTAAAAGAAAACCAATTGCTTGCAAACAGTGTCTGCAAATGGGGGATGAATGAATGATGTTGTAAGTAATTATTTTTTTAATAATCTGAAAAGCAGAAACCTGTCTACTCCAAGTGTGGTCAGAATCTTGTATGATAAAGGGATTGGATGGATTATTAATTTGAATTTTCTGCTGATGTCTGTTTCCATGTTATCTGAGTATCTGATTCACAGTGCAGGAAAAGTATTGGTTAAAATATTTCAGGCATGCTGCCTGATCAAAGGATTTGGTTGCCATTTGGTTGGCTTGGGACAAGCTAGCAGGATTTTTTTCCCTTTCTTACATTATTTGGTGGGGAGGGGTGAAAATATAGCTTTTTTCTAAATGTGTCTGAAGTATATAAATGACTGGGAAGTCACCATGACAACATGGGGACCTGTATCAGTCTTTTCTCCATGCTTTTCCTGTGGGTTTTTTTTTTGTTTTTTTTTAATATGCTGGTTTTGGTTTTTTTTTAATATTTGTTATTTGGGCATTCCCTAAGGTGTTTGATGTAGTATCTTGCTGCTCCTGTTGCTACAGGACTTCTAATGATATCCAGCTCTTAAAGTAAGTGATGTATGCAGGGGTTTTTTGGATTAAGCTCAATCCAATGTATACAGTTTGCTGTACAATTGAGGTGGGATCTAAACAAGAACATGAGCACCTTCAGCAGGAGTTAAGAGTCTGCCTTTACTGCAATTTTGGTGTTGCAGATCTGAAAACTTCTGCTGAGCTCTTCATGGTCCTGAGGATTCCTGTGTGCCTGTGGTATTCCCAAGTAGGACCCAGAGCCTGGAGATTCCTGAAAGTTACGTGCAAGCTAAGGTGTAGGAGAATCTTTGTTTAGGAGTGCCTGGAGTTAGGGGCAAGCTCGGGGACAACAAGAAGAAAGACTGATCATGGTCAAGAAACAAACAGTTCTTCTACCCTTCTTTGCTAAGGGGTGCTGAGTGTACCTCTCAGGGAGGAAGAGGGTTTTGTGAGATATGTTGCTGGCTGTTCCTCTGCACTTGCTGGGGCGTAGTGAAGTTATGCTGCCCGAGGGGAGTAAGGTTTGTGTTCAGTTCCTTTCTTCATCACTGCTTACAGATTTTGGAGTAGTGAACACAGACTGTGAGAAGTTGGACCATACAGGGCATTCTGAGCTCTCCTGAAGCCCTGGCACTGTTCAGAAGGGAATGAAAGACTCCCCGTGTTAGAGAGGGTGTGCAGGGAAGGCAGCAGTTGCAGCACAGTAAGAGGCTTTGATGGGGAGCTGTGGAGTTTGATTTCTGGTCTCTGCTGCCATAGCTGTGGGCAAGTGTGTGGAATGGGATGTGCTTATTTTGTGGTTTATATTTTGGAGTGATCCAGTTTAGGAATCTTCTAGAAGAGTATTGAATTTGGGGAGGAGACATCCAGCCTGTAGAGCTCTTCCCTGGTGCTGTCTTCTGCTCCCTCCTGTCAGGGCTTCTAGGGTTGGAGAGGTGTTTGTTTCATACTTGTAGCAGCAACCTATGTAATTGATAGTGAATTTGGTGGAATAATGTACTAGATGTTCTGTGGAGGTGATGTTTCAGTCTCAGCAGAGAAAGGTAATTACATCCTTCTCAGTTATCATCATACTTCTTGATGGAAGAAAAACCTGCCATAATTTGGGTAAATGAAAGTAAAAATCATTGCAGTTGTCACTTGTGCCTATCTAAACTTGGAGGGAAAGTAGGTCTGTGACATTTTCTGAGAATGTATGGATTTACTTGCCCTTGTGGCAGAGCTGTGAGTATGTTTCAGTATTGAGGCAATTGAAAAGTAAGTCACAACATGACAGTGACTTTCACCTGGTATTATTACACTACATGTCAACATGAGAATGTGAAGAACCACTCATTTTCCTCTTGACACCCATTAATCTAATGTTTTATTTGATGCCAAATGAATAATAAAATGACCTCTTTAATTTGGAAAAATGTTGAGTTCTGTCTTATGCTGGAGCTAAATTTTCAAGTAATGCTTAAAAGAAATTTTCTACATCTGGGTAGGATTATCTCCTTTGAAGAACCCTATGTCTGTATGATGTAGCCTATTTTCCCTTTTTCTTGAAGTTACCTGACAGTATAATTCTGAATATAGAAAATATGAGGAAAATTTAGTCCTTCATAAATTCATCTCAAGTATCTGAGAAAAGATTTCTTTTGAGCTAGAGGCTCAAATAATGACATAAATCTGTTATGAGAAAAAACAAGTAAGAACAAGAGCTTGGTGGAGTTAGTCACACAGACTTCTGTGGTTACATACCTTGCTTTCAAGATTCTTACAGTTAGGATACATATCATAATACTAGAGGCAAAAACTTGAAAGTCCTGAATTTAGGAGTAGCTAATAAACAAAACAAACATAAACCCACCCTTCCTTTCCCTGCCAAAAAGCCCCAACTGCAAACAACAAAAGAAACATCTTCTTACTTCTAGGGTTAGAGTCAAGCTTGATGCTGTAAGGAAATCAACACCAAAAGAAATCCCTCTAACATATAAAAATCCAGTGGGGATAGGGCACAGTGACACTGGTGATGCCATTACAGCATTCTTGGTACTTTAGGATTCTGGTGATGAAAATGATGCTTTTTACTCCCCCTGCTCTCAGCAGTAGTGCTCTAAGAGCTCAGTGACAGTCACCTGAAATCAAGGCATCTGTATTTTTTTTTTCCTTATTAATTTTGTTCATTTCTAAGTAGGGAAAGAAAAGTCTTGGTTTCAGTCCTACAGAATAGGATTAAATTAATTTGCAGTATTTTATTAGGAACAACCTTGTTTTGCTGTGTGTCAGAGACTGGCACACTGTAATCCTGCTTCTTGTCCCTTCCCGGGACACGGGGAGTGTGGATGTATTGACTGCCATGAAAAACTACATCCAAAGTTTAAAAATTCTTTCCCACTTACTGGTCCCACTTGCCACCTCTTCAAAAAAGGGAAGACTTCATCATAGTGGATAAATTCACAATTCAGTGTTAAAATTGAATCTTGTTTTTTATTAGAGCTATTTTCTTTGCCTTGCTGCCCCACTTTCCCCCCCAAAAAAAGAAGTTTCTGCATATGCAAGTTCCAACAGGAAACCAAAACTGAATCTTTTCACTTAAGCATGGGATCAGCTGAAGTTTAATTTCCCCTATAAATGTGATATGGCAATGAAAAACCCTTGCCACAAAAATTGTAGATGTCTGGAAAACACACTTCACTGAAAAAGCTCAAGGTCTTGACCTTTTTGATTATAAAAGGCAAACTGCTTTTACTTGGGTTATATTTAGTGAATGAGTGGTAAAAATGCCATGATCTGAGAAAGTGGAAAGATCAAACTGGAGTTATTTTCCTTGTAAAGGTGACTTTGCTTTTAAGAGGAATAAATGGTATCGGTTTTTGAATACTTCTTTCAATACTTCTGATTCCCACTGAAAAAGTATTTTGTTGCAGAACAAGAGGTTTTGATATATTTTTTTCCATGCCACTAGGTAATATAATTGAGATGAAGTGTTTCTGTTTGCTGGCCAATTGGGCTGCAGTAAACCATGTCATTCCCAGGGTTCTGCAGAGTGTAGGACCTGCTACAACAGCAGCCCTGCTTGCGGTGCCACTGGAGAAGATGCCTCCAAGCTCAATTTCTGATTTCTGCTGCCTGTGGTCTTACTGGCTTCCACCCTGAGCACAGCTTTTACACCTCTGCCCTGTGCATGGGATCAGCTCAACCAATTCTGTGCTGGGTCAAAACCTTCTGAGTAAGAATAATGTAATGCCTGTGGTTGAGGGAGCAGGGCAGGAAGGCTCGTTCAGTAGGAGGATGTTAAGTGTAGTATTAAACCACACCATGAGTCCCACCACCTGTATCTTGCACCTGTGTAAAATTCTGTCCTTTAGCCCAGGATTTACCGTTTCTTTCTGCAGTTGGGTGTTTGGTCTGGTTTGTTAAAATGGGAAATACTGCTGTGAGAAGCAGAATGACAGTAGATACAAAACATGGAACGCTAGTGGTGCTCAGGTGCTGGTGTTACCAGGTGTTGAGATTCCCTTACAAAGGAGCTGCCCAGTGCTCTTGTGTTTCTTCTGACCAGCCTGGATGGAAAAATATGAAGGGCTTCAGGACTGGGCCCTCAAAGAGTTAAATGCACAGAAGTACTAATCAGTGAATATTTAGGTCATGGAGGACTGAGACTGGAGAAAGAAAGAACATTACTGACAGCCAGGGGGGTTATGTTGGTAATGGACTGGGGAATATCTTCTGGTGCCTAGTAGTAGCACCAGACTTTGACTTTGTAATTGTTGTTTCTGTTGTGTTTATGTTCTTAGTTGCATTGCTGTTTCTTTGCAGGAGGTGAGGTGTTCAGAAAGTTTCTAAATGGGCTTTCTATAACCATTACTTGTGTCTTTCATCATGTCCTGCAGCACTAGTCAGAGCTGACTTCCTAGTAATCACAGACATTTTGAAGATTGCCTTTAATCTTCAGGTAATTTGTAGTCTTTTCTGAGGAAATGGTTACAAAATTCAATGTCTTACTGACTTTTTGCAGGGCTCTGACCCATAAATCACTTCTCAGAGACATGCATAGTTCCAATTTGAAAAGTGTGCTATACAGGCTTTGCCCTGTCCTCGAAGGCTTTGGTTCCTCAGGGCAGGGCTTTTTAGTCTTATCTGTCTGTAAAATGTCATTGAACATCCACGGTGTGATCTACATAAGAATGCTAATGATGAGCTCACAGTGTGTGTGTGTCCCTGGGGAGAGAGGCAACTCCTGCCTGCTGTCCCTGATGCCCAGATGGTGGTGACTCTTAAAAGGCTTGTTTGCATCCTCTTTGAACACCAAGACTGCTTGAAGCCTTTGCCACTTTGAGGTGATTAAAAAATCAAATTTAACAATTTGTTTGTTTAATTTTTTTTTTTAAAATTCAAAACCCAGTGGTTTTAATTTAGCATTATCATGTGTATTTCCAATAGATTGCTGAGTGGATTGGAATTTTGTGCTGTTAAATGTTATTACAATTTAGGTTCTTTAGTCAAAGAAGACAATATATTGTTATGGCTTTTATATAGCTTTTATAATTTTAATTTTTAATTGAAAATGTTTTGAAATAAAGCATATCTTACTGTACAGAAGAAGTAGGAACCCTAGTGCATAATATAGTTTAGAATGTGTGATAAATTGAATTTTACTTGATAAGAAGAAATTTGTATAGTTTTCATGGTTAGAATGAATTCTTTCATGGAACTGTAATCTAGCTGTTGTGATTCCATCATCAGATGAGGTCACTAAACTGAAGTATTTGGAGAACATCCCTGGTTGGGTCACTTATTCTGAAAACTGCCTGTGCTTTGTGTATGCTGTGCACTCTGGCATTCAAATGTTATTTAATGGTTTTTAAATGACAGGTACAGAATTGTAAGATTGCTACAACATGTATTGGGTAGCTGCTTGCATTAAATGCAAAAAGAACTGGGGGTTGTTGCACTTCATGTTTGATACACTGAGCCAGTCTCACGTTCCTATTATCAAATGTATCTCCTTGTACAAGATCAGTAGAATCTAAGATTAGTACAAGATTAGTAGAAGAATAGTAGAAGATGAAGGTAGTACTCCTCAGTAGACTGCACCTTGTGCTCTATGCCTTTCTGAACATATATCTATGCAGGGGATATATGTAGCAGGGAATGTTGTCTTTTTGTGCATCTGAGACTTCCAAACTGGCTGCTCTGAGGAGAGGAAGAGGGATCTGTTCAGTCCAAGAATGTTTTTTGTAGAGATTGGGTTGGGAATGCTGTAGGAGTTGCATTCAAGTATCTGGGCAGGAAGAGAAGGTGCACCATGGTGAGAAGGAAGAAACACTCTTGGAACTGTGACCAGAAAATTGGAGAGGTTACCTAGGATTTTCAGCTTGTTTCTAGTTTTATTTTTGTTTTTTATTATTGTTTTTTTCACAAGGCCAGATTGGATGGGGCTCTGACCAACCTAGTCTAGTGGAAGGTGTCCTTGCCCGTGGCAGATGTTGGAATGAGATGATCGTCGAGGTCCCCTCCAACCTAAACCATTCTGTGATTCTGTAACTCTGCAGGGAGCAAAATACCAGATTCTTCCTGACCACTAGTGCAAATGGGCTTTTCAGTTAAAAACCATCTTGAAGCAATTATTTTGCTTGACAGGTCTGATTTTTCCTTTGCCACAGTACATCACAGAAACTGAGTTTCTGTGTTCCATTCTGAGAACACAGCTTTAGCCAGCAGACACTGGAGCTCAGGGCTGGTCCCTCTGAGTGTGTCCCTATGGAGAGTTTGCAGGAAGCTGAGAGGTGAGGCAGGAACACAGAAGAGGCATGGCCCTTCAGCACAGTGGTGTGGTATGGAGTGAGGGTGGGGGAACAGCAGGGCTGTGTGCTGGTCTGCACGACAGGATGTGCACAACAGGCTGTGCACTTGGTCTAACTTAGAAATTGCCATCCTGTTTGGCTTCTCTGAGGAGAGCTGTCCCTCCTGAGCAGTGTAGGTGGGGAGACATGGCTGGTGCAGGCTTAGCACATATTTATGAGTTCCAGATTTGGATATGGAGGGATGACACTTGAGCTCTAAGCATCTCTGAATTAGCCTTAGTTTATTTGTGAGTTAGGATAACATGACTTAAGGTGCCTTTTGAGCAGTAACTTTGTGTGGTGACAGTCATCACAGTGTTTCGAGGGGTTCTGCCCATCATCTGCAGAAGCTGACCCAAGCACCACAGGGGAGTGTGGCTGAGGGCTGTGCCACACAGTGTCACAGTCAATGACACTCAGTGAGCGGGTGTGCATCACTCCCAGAGCGGAGCAGGGGGGCCAGGGCATAATCAGACCTTACTGCAATTCGTGCATGCATGTGTTTGGTGGTTTTTGTCTTTCTTTTTTGGAAGGGCTGTGGAGGGCTCAGTGGTGTTTGCTGACACCAGCATGCTGTCAAAGGAAGCAGAAGTGTCCTAGGCAATTTGGAGATGTATTAATGTTACTGTTTTGTTCTTTATTGGTGGTTGCCAGCTCAGATCCTCACTTTACATGGAAAGATATTGCTCTGAAAGGTCTTGTTCCTCTCCGTGTGAAGTCAGCAGCAGTTAAAGCTCTCTGAAGTCAATATGCCATAATAGATCTGAAAAAACTCCAACCAAAACAAAAATTATTTATCCACAACCCGTTCTAAGCAACTGATAGGATTATGATGTTATTACTAAATTACACTTTCACTGCCAATTATTATAAGAGCTCAAGATTGTAAATTCATTACAAGAGTAATTTATTATCTGAAATAATCTTCTAATGATGTTTTCTTTTACTGTTTTTCTTCTACAGTGAAAATTCTTTGCATTTTTCTTAATAGCATCTAAATTTCTGTAATGACTTTTATTTTTAAATCCCTCCAGTCATCCTTTCTTAATAATGCAGCTTTGCCAACAAGCATACATTGTATGCATGGAGATTTCTCCAATAATGAAAGAATAATATGGAATAATGATGCAGAAATTATATAGAAAACAGTAATTATTGAAACAGTGACTGCCGTGCAGTATGTGCATTTTATGCAATATAATTTCTAACACAAATATTCAGATATCCTGTGCAAGTGACATAGTTTATAATTATTCATGTTAGCTATACATATATATTGGAAAATGCTGGTTACCTGTTATATTTTATGTAATGATAGACCACACTCTAAGTTATCTTCAGAATTGAAAGCTATCATCTAAGCAAGACAGAATGTGTACTATTTTCACAATAATAATTTGAATGCATATTTTAGGTTAATGATCTGATTCTGAAATTGTTGCCTGTTTCTTTGTGGCTTGAGCTTCCAATTTCTTTTAAAAAATTATTTTCAAATAATTTCTGGCAGAGTTGTAATTCAATTTTGAGATGAAGTATGTTGTTTTTTCTTTAAAATGAAGATTTAGCAGTCATTCACCAGGATTTTATTTTTTTGTGATTTATAACTGATGTCCCAAATGATAACTTGGGTTCTTGAAAAATGTCCTTGGTTTTCATATTGTAGTGGCTATGGATTGGATGAAAGTGCAATTATAGATAACTGGAGAGGGTGAATAGCTGCTATAGATACAATTAATTAACTGAAGTTTTGTTGGAAAAACTAATACTAGTTCCTTTTACTCCAGTTTTTCTCTGTACTCTATATTACAGGCCTTTGATCTAGTATTACTTTCTTTGGAGCTTGTCAGGCTGAAATAAAGGATACTTTATCCTATCCTGTGACTGAGGTCCAAAATACTGGAGCTGGTTCAGTGGCTTTCAGTCTCTTCCACTTTATTTATCTGTGCATTGTTCCCATGGACACCTTTAACCTTTCCCAGGTTGTTTTTCTTGCTCTCACTTTGAATCTTAGAGACTGTGGATCACAGAGTGAGGAAGCATTGATCTAAGCTAAGGATATGGTCCTGCAAGTGAAAGAATGCTCTTTGCTCTTGGTTCCTCCGTCTGCAATGTGCAGAATATGTTTGTGTGTCGCCCCAGAGCTGGAAGAGACGTGGAGTTTGACCTCAGGAGCAGCCCTGGGGTAGCCTGGGTATGTCAGTCTCTGGAGGAGCAGGGTGCAGAGCCCAAGGCTGCAGAGAAGCCTTGTGTTCTCTAGTCAGCTGAGAAACCAGTGCAGTGTAGTGTTAACCTTTGGTCAACATCATAGGCTGCTCCAAGTCTCCAAAAAGTAGAGACTCACAGTGGCTAGACCCCTCCGAGGCTTTTCTCATGCTGGATTTGAAGCCATTGGGTGGGATTGCTTTGTTGGAAGTATGGATATGAGAAAGAGGCACGGGACCAGGGATGCTTTTGCTGTTAGCCTCTCAGTGCTATCACAGAATCACAGAATTTCTAGGTAGCAAGAGACCTTTAAGATCATCGAGTCCAACCCATGTGCTAACACCTCAACTAGATCATGGCACCAAGTGCCGCATCCAGTCTTTTTTTAAACACATCCAGGGATGGTGACTCCACCACCTCCCTGGGCAGATGATTCCAGTATTTGACCACTCTTTCTGTGAAAAACTTCCCCCTTAATTCCAGCCTGAATCTCCCTTGGTGCAGCTTGAGACTGTCCAGGTTCTCAAAGGCTCTTCCAAACTGTGACTGTGCTTTTGTGAGCCCACGTGGCACTCAATCACCCAGCCCACAGCAGAGGCACCACAGTCACCTGTTTGCTTCTCATTGCTGCCCATGTTCAGCTCATCAGTCAGAATTTTTTTCTGTGTCCTTTTCTCAATAAAGGACTTATTTTTTGGGAACATTATTTATTGATAATTTACGTTGTTATTTTGTTACGTTTGTTTTAAAAGGGACAAAAATATTATTATAGATGCCATGTTGTAATATGTGTGATTGACCTAGTGAAACCAGGTCCTGAGCAGTCTGCTCTGTGTGGCCCTGCTTTGAGCAGAGGGGATGGACTGGGTGATCTCCACAAGTCCCTTCCAACCTCAGAGAATCTGTGGCTTGCCCATTTTCTGTCAAAGCTCTCAACTTCAAGTAGGGTGTTCCTGAGCCTACTGAGAGCTGAAATATGTCTTCTTGTAGTGACTATTGTAAAATTGTTCTGGATTTTTAAATATGCAGTTCTGCTGTCAAAATAGTGTAAAAATACTCCCTGTGTGTTTCAATAACGAAGTTGTATTTTCTTAATTTCTGCAGTGTGGAGTGACAGCATTTTGTGATCACACAGAAAAGCTAGTCCTTCCCTGCAAAGCTCACTTCTATAGCAAAGAACCTGAGCTCAGTTTTGAGCTACTTCTTATTTACCTACTTTTATTTAGTAGTTAAATAGAATTTTAAATCAGCAAAGGCTAATTATTGGTTTACTAAAACTAATGAAACAATTCAGGATTATAAAGAGAAAGCCAGTTGGTTGGGACACTGTTGGAGATGAATTATATTGTCATTAAATCTTAAGTGGAGGACAGCTGGTTAAATAAGATCTTACACGTTGCAATCTGTAGGATTAATAAAATGCACAGGCACATCAACTGAGCAGAGAGAGATCCTTGCATGCTGCTTTTGTCATTAGGAATAATAATTTAATAATCTTTTAGTAAGAGAAGAAATTAAGCACGAAGCATTTCTTGGCGTGGTTTTGAATGAAGGCTGGAATTTGCTTGTAGGACTTGATTGGGCTGTTTCTCATAATTTTGTCTCTTAAATCACTGGAAGGGGGGCAGTGTAGTGCTTTTCTCTGTTTGGAGAACAGAGAAAGTCTTCCTGCAACTCACCAGTCTTGGGAATTGGAGATCTGCCATCTTTCTCTTTGTTCTTGGGAGAGAATCCCAAAGACAGTAAATCATGCAGCTGCAGGTAACCTGAAAGGAACAAATAGAGATGGCTTTGGCTGCAGTAATTTGTTTGTAGAATAAATCTCTTTAGGTTTTCACAGTAATGGATTGCTCTGGTGTTGCAATTCCTGTGTTAAAGTAGTACAGGTGTGAAGTTGCATATATATTATTAGGCTGAAATAGTTAATTGATTTGCAAAATCAGTGTAATTATTAATTAGGACTCTTTTGTCATAATGAAAAACCTTTTACTTGTCAGGGGAAAAAGAAAAAAGCAAACTCTGTGCTCATCTAAGAGGAAAGTCTCAATGCTGAATAAAGATTCTGCCTGCATCCCTTCATCAGGATCCAGTATGTGCATCTTAGAGGAGGGTCATCCAGTGTGGGCATCTTAGAGGTGGTATAGACATCTGACATCAGTGAGGGCTCTGAGGCTGTCAGGCAAAAGGATAGCTTCATCTTTGAAAATCCGTGGTGAAAATGCATTTGTAGTTGCAGCTACACAGTGCACCTTATGCTCAGCTGCCTTTGGCTGATCTCTGAGCACACTGTAGAGAGATCAGTTTGGTATGGGGTGTTCCCTTCTGGGATACCAGGAGTTGTCTGTGGGTAAGCATCCCTGTGTCATGGAGAGAGCAGCCAGACTAAATCTGGAGACCAGAGCTAAACCAAGTTAATTACCAGAAACATGAGATGCAAAGAGAGGTTGAATGGGGAAGAGGCAGGAGGAGGAAAAGATATGTTGAAATGCTGCTGCTGTGCTAAAAGACCCCACGGTGGTGGTGTGTGGGACTTGTCCTGTAAGTCAGAGAAATGCCCTTGCTTTTGCTCACCTGGCTAGAATGAGAACAGTGAGGGTAAAATTATGAAGAGAAATACTTCGATATAACTAAAACTTCCTTAGAGAGAGTTCTAGCCTGTTTCAAATGCTTACTTTATTTTTTACTCTGTGCATGTTATCTGCCCAATACTCAATCCTGAACTCAGGAAAAAATTAGGGAGAAAGGCCCATTATTTTCCATCTTCAATGAATCCTTTTGCAAAAGAGAAAATCAAAGCAAAACACAGTCTTATGAATTAATTAATTCTGGGTTTCATGTTAGTTATAGTGAAATATATGAACGAAAACCAATTCCCCTTTCCCCTTCTAAATTAGGCACATGCAACAACTTAAGATGGACTTTGGTATCTGGACCTTGGCATCTGCACCTTGGCCAATGCAGGGATTAAGTCTTGAAATCTACTGCTGAAGTTAAACAAGTTGCTTTGCATTTCATCACACAAAAGTAGGACAAGACTTGTATGCACCAAAGAAATGAGTCTGGCTGCTCATCCCTTCTTGCCTCCATTTCTCTAGTAGAGGAACAGTGTTTGACAGTCCCATGTGATGGCTGAATCTCCTGATGTGTGCAGTGTTCTGGCAGGGCTTTTGTCTCCTTCAACGTCAGGCTGGCTGACACCTACCCCAGGCTCCTTCTCCTTTTCTTTGTCACTCTTTATGCCTCTATCTTTTTATGTCATCTAACCTGCTTTTCTTACTAGATGGAAGAGTCTCAGGCGTTTTTCTCTTCTACCTTTGATCATGTGTCACAGAAAGTAACTGTGGTGATTATTTTAGCCTAATTAAACCATGCCATTTGAGGGGGAAAGTCATCTAAATGCTTCCTCCAGAAGAATGAGATTTTCATAGCCTCTTTGTTATACTTTGTTAGATCATAAAAGTTTGTAACTGCCTTCCATTTATGGGGATTTGATGTTCAGTATCCCCTAACGTCTATTCTCTGTATGTCAATGTGAAGAGCGGGCCAAATGTAAATATTGAGAAGGCTATGGCTAAATGCAGAATTTGCTTACCAATGAACAGTCTCCAGCCTTAGACAGAGATATTAAACATGTTTTTTTCAAACTGGAAATCTGTTTCCTGTGTGCCTTGTCTGTTTCCTGTGTGGGAATGTCACTGGAGGCTTGAAATCATAATGCCAACGTTTCAGGGACCAGATCTGTAAAGATATGCCCAGATTCTGAGGTATGATAGAAATGCTAATGGCAAAATCTACTGATGGGCATCTGTGTCCAAGTCGACTGAGAAATGAAACCTAAGGCCAAACTGATACTCTCCAAAGGGATACAAATATAAACAAAATATTAAAGAACAACTTTGGTACAAGTTTGTCACAGAATAGCGTGGAAGAACTTGAGAGTTGCCACTTAGGTGGGCGTCAGTCTGTTCTCCCAGGTAGCAAGTGACAGGACAAGATGAAACAGCCTCAAGTTGTGCCAGGGGAGGTTTAGGTTGGATATTAGGGAACATTTCTTAACTGAAAAGGGGGTCAAGCCCAGCACAGGCTTCCCAGGACAGTGGTGGTGTGTTCAAAAAGTGGAAGTCTTCAAAAATGTTCAAAAAAATGTGTGGAGGTGACACCTGGGGGACATGGTTTAGTGGTGAACATGTGGATGATGGGGAGATTGATGGTTCAACCTGGTGCTCTTAGAAATCTTTTCCAATCTTAACCATTCTGTGATCCTGTGATACTCTAGAGAAGCACACAACATTGATATTGGTTTAGGACACTTACTGTGTAGTTCATTATCACAGTCAGCAGCACTGCAGACACAGATCTAGAAATTACAATATTTGTGTTAAACCATATGAACATGTATGACTACTTTAAAAAATCTCCCAAGCCCCCCAAAATCCATCAGTCCTCATCTACTCTCCAGCTGAGTTTAAATTATAATCACTTAGAAGTTTATTAGCAAAGAAGTAATTATGTGTGGAGTTTTCCACTCTTGGGTCTTGCATCCGTCTAGTGCTCTGATAACAGTGATGCACAGCGAGGAGCTGCTTCCCCACAGTCCCTCCTTCTCTGCAGGAGATGGTCAGGCTGGACTTGTCCCTGGAATGCCAGCTGGGTGAGCCAGGTGCCTTCTTGCAGAGAGGTTTCAGTACAGCCCTGTCATTTGGGGCTGACTCCTGTGACTGAAGGGAGGCTGGGGCTGGGCAGCAGACTGCGTGTCCTCAGTGTCTGTGTGGATGTTAACAGAGGACTCCATTAAAACACAGTCAGGAAAAACACAAGACCTTTTTTTTTTAACTTTGTACCAATAACCCCAGGAGCTGAAGGTAAGTTCTTGCTAACTGCAGTACCACATCCTGTTTCATACAGGAAAGAAAAATATTTTTGTTTCGGAGCTTTATTGTGCCTGTTGTTAGTCCTGGAGGAGAATATATTCTGTGGTGCTTTTTCTTTCTCATTTTCCTTTTGAGTGAATTTATTCTGTTCTCAGTATGGATGGCTTTTCTGGTAGCTACTTCCATTCCTCAGGGCTCTTTGGAATCCCTAGTGTTGGAAGCTGGCCCTTCTTCCCATTCAGCTGATGTGCTTTTCCCCTTCACTCATTTTTTGGACAGAATTTGCTTGGCAGCCTGCTACAATAGAAAAATAAAATAAGAAATACCACTTTCCTTCTTTACTAGAGAAAGATGACCTCCCATATAGCTAGTGATAGATTCTGATTTTTTGTCCTGGAAAGGAGTTTAAATTTTCTCTGTTAGTGGCAATTGAGTTGATCCTGTATTCCATCTCAAGAGATGGTATCATTGCCACTATGGTAGAAATGATGGGGCATATTTGACTGGCCTTGGGAGGATCCTGGCTTTCTGCTGTTTGTGGGGGATATAGTGGCCAGCTGCACTCAGAGCAATATAAAACGCCTAAAAGTAGAAATGAGTGCCTGCTTGATTTTTTGTCCGTGGTTTTTTTTTTCCTTTCTCCAGTGTAAAAGTGTATGTAATGACTTTCTAGCAGTAGGATTTCTGAGATGTGCTTGTATTTTTGCTTTTTCTTTATCTTGTCATTGGGTAAGTATGAAGATTTTGTCAGGAATTTGGTTTACACATTTGTGTTAAGCAGTGCTGCAATACAGAATTAGGTGTGGAAGCTGCTCATTTCTGTCACTCAGAAATCTTCTCCTGACCATGCAAGATAGAAAATGAGAACTGTGCTGTAGTACCCTGTCTGGGGAGCATTGAGTGGGACAAGGAATGTGCTTTATTGTTGGGAGGAAAGGGCTGAGGTAGATCTGTTGAAAAGCTAATTCTTCAAATGAAAGTATACCAGACTAAATGAGTAATGAAAATTCTGTAATGGTTTCTTTAAAGCAGTTGTGGAGAAATCCCTTGCTGCAGGATCAAGTGTGAAATGTCCCAGAGGCAGAGGAGTGTTGGAAAAGCTTTGCACAGGTACCTTGGGTTATGTGCTGTTCTAGATAGGGCAATAAAAACAAGATTGCAATGACAGATAACAGAGGCTGCACTGAAATGAGTGTGTAAAAGAGGTTTTTACTCACTGTATGTAAAAACCTGTTCAAGAAGAACAGAAGTTAGAGCTGAAAGCTCCTCAGGAATATGCCTGTTGTGATTCAGATGATGAGAGATGTAAGGTGTATGCCAGTGGTGGTAAAGCACAGCCTTTATTTGGATTAACTGGCAGGAATGTACCATAGGAGATTCTAATGAGAATAAAGGTGGTGGTTTGATGCAGGTTTATGGAAGATACAATGACAGTGATGTTCAGTAGTGACACTCGAGATGCTATGAAACATCTGTTAGAGAAAGCATCCTCACCTAAGGCAGTTAAAATTAGTCAGAACAGGATAAAAGTACACCAAATCCCAAATTCCCAAATATTAGTGTTATAGGTCTCGGGAAATTATTGTTCCTTCTTGTGCTTTACATGCACAGATTTGTTAATTTCAGCAATGTGATTCTTGCACAAAAAACTCCTTTTTTGTGTCTGTATTTCTGTAGTGGTATGAGATGAACTGAATAGACCAAATTTCTGGCAGCCCTGCTCAGACTGAGCAGTTTGTCAGGGTTTTTCATGTTTGTGGTTTTTGTGAGAACTCAAAGCAGCAGCCCCTCTCTGGCTCCTCAGAGATGGAGTCTGCCCTGCAACGCAGCATTTTTTCAAAAATTTTAGATTTTGCTTCATCCTTTATCATTTCCCATGGAGGTTCTGATGGGAGAGCGGGATAGGGGAAGAAGAAACTTTGAACATTTTCAAGACATTTGATGTAAGTCTTATAGCAAGCTCCATCCCATGCTGGTAGAATTGCATTTATTATCACTTGTGGCCCCTCATTATTGCCACTTTTTGTGGTCCCTCATTTCTCTCCTCTGTGAGACTGTGAAGCAGAGTGAGAGTTTGCATGCTGAGAACTGTGTTTTTGTTGGTTTCCATGACATGTTACTGCTGATACTGACTGTTCTTGCATTAATATCAAACTATACTTAAGAAAAAAACTCTAGAAAAAGATGAAGGAGGCCTACAGGAGAGCTGGAGAGGGACTTTTTCCAAGGGTGTATAGTGATAGAACAAGGGGAAATGGCTTCAAACTAAAAGAGCTTAGGTTTAGGTTGGACGTTAGGAAGAAATTGATCTCTGTGAGGTTGGTGAAGTCCTGGCACAGGTTGCCCAGAGAAGCTCTGGCTGTTCCATCCCCAGAAGTGTCCAAGACCAGGTTAAATGGGACTCTGAGCAACCTGGTCCAGTGGAAAGGGATTGGAACAAGATGGTTTTTGTTTAAGGTGCCTTCACTCCAAACCATTCTGAGAATCTGTGATTCCATGATCTAGCTTTCTCTTTTCTATTTCAGAAGATTTAGACTTCTAAACCATCCACATCCTCTGTATTGCCTTTCAGATGGTTTGAAACTCAAACCCAGCAGTAATCTCCTGTGACTTGTGCTTAGCACAGCTCCTCCACGGGCATTTGCCACGTTTATATGCTTTGACTCACCAACCGCAGTGGTGGTCGGAAGTGAGCTGGGGGAGGTCAGTTCCTGTGAACATGGCATTTAACCCATGAAATGAAAGCTGCAGCAGGAGCTGTTCTTCCTTCTTTTTAGTTGTCTTACAGCTTAAGCAAGTAAGAAAAAATGTGTGAGTCTCTGCTCAAGCACAAGTAAGTGATATGCCTCTCTTTTGCTGGGAAATTGTAGTTCATGCCAGATTCTTGCTTGCTTTGGAACATAATGTTTGTTTGATTGCATCTGTTTCTGAAAGCTTATGGTGGTAACTTTGTTATCACTCTTTTTGCTGAATTTGATGTTTTGGAATGCCTGAAAAATGTAAGCTAGTTGTTGTCAGTGTCACTGAGCTGGGTTCTGTAGCAGGGCTGTACAGCCCCAGCACAAACAGTGCCTTAAACCCCTGCCGAGGTCTCAGCCTGGCCGTGGGCAGGAGGAAGAGATGGACTTTTTAAGCAGGTTTGAGGAAAATGCTGGAGCTAATAAAGCAGCATAAGAGGAAGAATTTATGTGTGAATTTATAAAATAAGGGTCAAAACATCCTACTTTGCAGTACTGTAAGTAGTTCATAAGAGGTTTTAGCCTAGACAAAAGGGGTATCTGGTGGTGCCACACATTTGAAACCAATGAAGGAACCACTAGCTTTTGTTTTCAGTATGAAAGTAAAATGGCTCACAGCAATGAATTCCAGGAGGAAAGATACAGGAATTGGGGTTTAATTCCTTTTGAAACTTCACAAAATGATACCAACAGGATAGTCCTTTTTTTTTGTGGCAGTCGTTGAAAAAGAATGGGGAACGCTTAGGGTAACTGGTACTTTATCCCAAGTCAGATAGGGCAGCTGGGCTCAGCTGAGGATGTCCACTTGGGGATCTCCTAGAGGTGTGGTGCCTGAGGGCAGGAGAAGCTGTGGCTCTCCTCCTTCAGTGGCTGTGGGGAATTGTGGACGTGTCTGGCATCTACCAGGAGCTCAGTCCTTTGCCAGAGCTGAAACTGGTGCCATGCTTGTGTCATCACACAACAGAGCTCGGGTTAGAGGGGTCTTCTCATATTTTCTAGAGCTGTGGCAGATGCAGAGATTTGTCCACTGAGGAACTGGATCACTGAAGCAGTTTTAAGAACATACAACATTGCTAGATTGCATTCCAGTCGCATGCTGGTGAATACCTGCTGAAATATTGGGCTCTGTTTTCTGCATGCTGCCCTTTTAATTTTCTGAAATTCAGGCTTTTCCCTTGTGCATTGTTTTAATTTCTGGCTGTGTTGAGCTAGTGTTCATAAGGAAGAAGTCCTAGTCCTTCCCCTTAAAGCCTGGCCTGTGGCAGCACTGCTACTGTCACAGGGAGCTTTTGGTACCCAGAGCCAAGCCATCAGCGTAAATTCTGTCAGTGATGATGTGTTTGCAGTAATCTATTAATCTGCTCTAATAATCTCTGTTTTCACTGCATTTTTCTGTTAAATGAAATTATATTTGAATAGAACTTAATACTTATGATTTCCTGGTTTTAGCTGGAAGATGTTTTAATAGCTGGTCTCAAATCTGCTGAAAAGAAGATATTTGTGGTAGAAATGCTAATGAAGCTTCAACCAGCAGTAACTGGCAGCCATACATGGGGAATTCAGGGATTGTATATTTGGGTGGCAGAGATCAGTAAGTACATTTGTGCCATCTGAATCTATTTTTGACAACAAAATCTGCAGTCTGCATGGCTCAGACTCCAGGGGCTTTATTCAAAAGGTCACGTCCTGATTTAATACCATTAATATAAATCTAGGAAAATTTAGTTTATGTGAATGGGAGTGATTTTCTTTTCAGGTTTTTGATCTTAATAGGAATCTGGGTGAAAGTAGGTTGTGTTTTTGAAGCTGAAGCCATGTTGTTGAAGACATCACAGAACGGCAAAGACTGGTTTTTCACCTTTAGATGAATCCTTTCTGTGTGATACAGGCCACCCTCCATTCTGGTGAGATTCTGGTAAATTCAGCTAGTCCATTTCAAAACAGTAATAGGGAAAGAATGTTTTGTCATGTTTTCTTTGCCCTTTTTTTAGTGCATTTATGTCAAATATCTAAATTTTATGTGTTTTTCGTTTCTGAGCACTGCCAGAACCCCATATATTTACATGTTCAAATGCAGCAACTTTAAACCACATTCCTTTTTAAATTCTTTTTTCAACCTTCTCATGACACACTAGAAAAGCTGACGTGAGGGTTTTATGTAGCCTTGCCACAAGTCCACAAAAACTCCAAATCAAATACTACAGGGTCCATGATGGTTTGTTTTCCAAGTCTTCACGGAATTGAATCAAGAATGTAAAACGAAAGACCAACAATCATATTAATCACTTCTTTCTCTCTGTTGCCCCTGGGTTGTATCTTAATGGCATCTCCTACACTGGAGCTTTTGCAGGCATGTTAATATTTTATATAAGGAGGAGTAATAAATAGGGATAAGATGCAACTTGAGTGATTAAATCTGAAGAAATGGCACTTGTACCATTCCCACCACGTGGAACATATTTCTGAATCATCCTAATACAGTTGTATTTTATCAAGTAACAGAACATTATATGCTACAACACTTGTATTTCTGTTTAGAGAAATAATTTTGAAATTATTTTTTAACTTTTAAAAACTTTAAAAAAAGGTTTTTAACTTTTATATTTGCTCTTTTATTTTGGGTGTCTGTGGTAAAGAAGTAAGTAATTAATTAAAGACAGGATTGCGGAAATTCTGCCTGTCTTATCAGTCAGGCAGTTTAACAGGATTATTAACGCTGGTATATTGATTGTAATAACTTGTGAGTGAATGGCTCACCCCTCTCCTTTTCCCCTTCTCTTCTTCAGGAACTTGGATGAGTGATATGCTTCCAGAAGTAGCACAAATTTTCTTCAGGATCAATGGAGCAAATACTAACTTCTTTCCTTCCTTCTTTCCCTCAGGTTGCCCTTGTTCTCCTTTTCAAATCAAGTGTCACATTGACTCCAATCCCGTGTTGGAAGCATGTGGGGAACTGCAGCACATCAGCTCAGCACAATGTCTCCATCAGGCTGGAAGGAAGCCCAAAACCAAAACTGCACTGGCCAAAATGCATCCTCTACAGAAACCCCAAGGTAAGTGGCTTTGTCCTTCTAGAAATTGTACAAGTTTCTTATTGTACAGGAAATATAATATTTTAAAATTATTGTTCCAATTTGAGTCACAGCAAAACGGTTGCTTTTACATTGTAATGTATGGCTGGTATGGTTTTATTATCTTCATTTTCCAATGTTAGATAACCACTTAGAGAAGCCTTCAAGAAGAAATTGATTCACCAATAACCAGTTACTTAACTTGTCACTTTATATTTCTTGTCCTGTTGGTATACCTCATGCAGCTGTGAAGTGTAAGTTGAATTTAATGTTTATATTTTTGATAAATTTTTTTTAGAAGTTAATAGTATTATTACCTATTATTTTAGGTAATAATATCTTATTGGTAAAACGTGGTTTGTTTTCCATTTATTGTAAGAACTACGTATGGCAACAGAAAATGCCTAAATGGAACAAATGTATTTTGAAAATATGAAGTAGAAGCTAAACCAATCACCTGTGGGTCGTGGTACTTCCACAGAACTGCCAGCTAACAGTCAAATAGGTGGCAAACCCAAAGTATGATGGAAGAGGAGCCAGGAAGTAGCGTGTACCAGCTGGTCTCCAGCTGTTCTTCTGGTCTCCCCAGGCTTCTGAATTCTGCAAAAAAGATTGCAGGAAATTTCTTGAAAGAATAGAAATGGTTTTCATGTTTCTTCATCAGTGAAATGGCATGTGGTCTGTCTTTGTAATGCCAGTTTGCCAAGAGTCCTACTTTCACCACCCCATGCTTTGTAGAATTGATTACACTTATGAATGCAATGGGTGCTTGCCTCAAGGGAATTGGGGATGCAAAAAGCATGGAGCTTGACAGGTGTTTGGAACAAAGGAAGCTAAGCCTCAAGAAGATACTAGGTTCATAAACCAAAATGTTTAGAAGATGGGTCCATGTGATAGATGGTCATTGTCATCTGAAAAACAAGATATTTTTGTGTTGTACACACTGAGCTATTGCACTATCATCCCCTCCCAATTAAAATATCTATACAAAAGCAATTCAGCCTTCAACAACAACAAAGAAAGTATTGTATTTTCTGCTTCTGGAAGTAAACCTTAAACATTAAATTAATATACTACTTCATGCTTGAAACATCTCACAAGGTCTGTGTCTTTATGGAGCTTTCACCTAGAGGTCTTCGTAGCCCGAGTTTAATTAGTGGTTGTTCCATGAATGTTGTTATTGCTGGCAACAAAAAGGAATAGCAAAAGTGTCTGTTCAGTAAGAACTGGAATGAATTCATCTGGTGGAAACACTTTGCTGTTGTATTCATGGGCACTGATTTCCAGCCACTGAGGATGTAAACTGTTTTTTCTATTTGTGTATTTCAGAAAGTTGGAGGGGCCCTAGTTAGCTTGAATCGAAGCCATGAGCTGCTGTGTAAAACCTTCAGGAGAAGGAGGAATGAGGAGATACCTTTCCAGCACGTGGCTTCAGCCTTCAGGCAGCACCTGAAAGTGCTTTGTAATGTTGGTATCTTCCATGTAGCAAGCTTCTAATTTTAATTAGAGCCAAAGAATCACAGTTTGGGTGGAAAGGAAACTTAGAGCCTATCTTGTTCCATCCCCTGCTATAGGCAGGGATGCACTCCACTAGACCAGGCTATTCCAAGCCATGTCCAGCCTGGCTTGGACACTTCCAGGGATAGAGAAGTCACAGCTTCTCTGGGCAACCTGTGTCAGGGCCTCACCACCCTTCTTCATGGGGAAGAATTAATTCCTGATATCCCATCTAACCCTGCTATCAGTCAGGAAGTCATACTGTCTTGTCCTGAAGCTCCAGACCCTTGTCCAAAGTCCCTCTCCAGTTTTCTTGGAGCCCCTTTAGGCACTGGAAGGGCCTCTAAGCTCTTCCTGGAGCCTTCTGAACACCCTGCCAGCTCTCTCAGCCCATCTCCAGGGCAGGGAGGCTGCAGCCCTTGCAGCACCTCTGTGGCCTCCTCTGGACTGGTTGCAATAGGTCAATGTCATTCTTGTTTTGGGGGCCCAGAGCTGCAGGTGGGGTCTCACCAGAATGGAGCAGAGAATCTGCAATACCTGCTGCTCATGCTTCAGGTAGGGATGCAGTCCAGGATGCAGCCAGTCTGGGCTGTCAGCACATGTGCTCAGGTCATGTCAAGCATCTTGGCAACCACACCCCAAGGTGCTTCTCCCCGGGGCTAATCTTGATCCATTCTCCCCGCAGTCTGCATCTGGGATTGCCCTGACCCAGGTGCACTTGGCCTTGAACCAAGGTGGCCTTGAGCATCTGGTGTGGCTGAAATTTTGCTTGCTAAGTAGTCCTCGGTAGGGTTAGTGGCTTTGCCTCCACACTGAAGTCTCCATTTCTCAACATTGCTTCAGTAGGTAAAAATTCAGAATTAACAAAAGTGTTTTCCTGCTTCCTTTTGGTCCAGTGCAGAGTGTGTTGTCTGAGGTGATTCAGATTAATCCACTAACAGGAAAGACATAAAATGTTTACACAGACAGCAGTAAGACCTAGTGTAAATGCTTTGATATTATTGTAAAACCTGTGGGGGTATGGATCAGGGCCAGCTTTGAAGGCCTGATGGGGTGTGTGAGGTAGGTTCTGACACATCTGCCTGCTGCACTATGCACCCTCTGTAAGGAGCACAGAGCTGGTCTTTGGTAGATGGACCAGATGGCTGTGTGGATACTTGGTTTTAGGTTGTTTTTTATTTTTACATGGAGAAACATGGCCAGACGCTCACTGGTCACATGGTGTGCACTTGAAAACCTGGTGAACAAAACACAGACCTTCACCATCCCATCTATATGCAAGAAGATTTTCTTTTCCTGATTCCCTGTTATTTCTGTATAAGATAGGGCTTGAAGAGGTCTTTTCAGAATTGGACTTTAAGACTTTTATTTTAGGACAGGAATTTCAGATGGTTTTGGAGACTGGGCAAATCAGTCCTCTTGTAGGAAGTGTCCTCTTCAAGCTCAAATCCTTAGAAAATTTTATTTTATTCTTTCATGCTGAAATAAACTCAGTAATGTAGGAAGTTTAAAATCTGACCTATACTCAGAACTCCAAAAATGCTTTAACATCCCTTCATCACTGACCTCAGACACTGTCTGGCTATGGAGTACTATGGCAGCTGCCCATCTGCTGGAGCAGGGCAGACCCTTGGGCAGATGTGGATCTTAGAATAGATGCAGAACCTTCTTCAAGGAAGGGACAATTGGAATTGGCTTCTTGGGTGCATATGCCTCTGTTTATTCTCCTGTTTAAAGCGAGTAACCCTGGAATTACACTCGGAACAGTTGTTAACTCAAGCCCATTACAATGCTCTGATCACATGTCCCAACTGGATGATCAGAGTCAGAAATGGTTAGAAAGAAACTGTTTTGGAAAATGTTTTTTAATACAACATGTAGTTAGAATTTCCTCATTTAATGTGTCAACTCATTGGATAGTCTAGATTGGAGGGCACACTTGGCGGTGTGTGCTTTGGGAACAATCCCACAGCCAGTTTTCCTGCCTTCCAATGTCAGTTCTTCCTATGGGAGTTGTTTTCTCTGTGTGAAACCATGATAGCATGGGAACCTGTCACCATGAGTTGCTGCCTGTGTGTGCTAAATCATCTACTCTGCAACCATTGGAGGATCGGAATAATTTTTTTAGAATGACATTACATTTTAATGCCAATTTTTAAAAATACTGTCCTAAACTTTGTACCTTGGCCTCCTTGTGAGTCCTGAAGCGGAATGTGAGTGTTCTTACAATACTTGTTTTATTTATACCATATGCAACACAATGTAGAACCAAAAGAGGAAGGAAATTTGTGAAGACTACTACACCACAGAAAAGAGGGGGGAGGGAGAATGAGAGGAAGAAAAGCCATTATGTTCAGCCTGTGGCATTTTGGACCAAGCAAACGCAAGGCACTGAATCCATGCTGGGGTTGGATTTTGAGGGTTTATTTTGGGATGTGGTTCATCCCTCTACCTTTTTTTTTCCCAATATAAGATAGTCAATGGGGTGCCAGATTTTTGAGAAGTCATGGAAGGGGAAGTTCATTATTGTAATTGAGATGGTGAGCAAACTTGCAAACTGAAGCGTAAGCTGTGCATCCTGTTTGGTAATGCGGAAGCAGTGCGGTGCTGCAAGCCACTTGGTTTGTTAGCACGGCTAAGCCAGCTGTAGAAACACAAAATAGAAGCCTGTCATTTTTCTTCAGCAGCTTGCTTTGGTGTAAGCAATACTTCAGGACTGCACCTGTGCCGCTCATAAAAAATGAGGAAAGAACGTATACCTCTTGGTCTGGATTTTGTTCCCGGTTTAGGATGAAGAAGATGGAGATTTATCCTCCTGTTTTTTCCCTTCTCTTTCATTAGTACCTCCTAAGCCTGTCCATCTCAAACCTGGGCAGGAAAGAATTCCTCCTGCACCATCTCGGCCTTTGCCAGCTGATCCCAAGTCATCAAGGAGCTTAGCACCTGGAGAGGAAGAAATACCAATATCAGCAGGAGTCAACACACTCATTGAGAAATTTGAAAGTATTAGGTAAATATGGCTTTACCAGATCTGCTCTCCTCTCCCTTTTCTATATTTTCAACTTGGAATATAATAGTAGAAAATATTAACTGTAATGATCCCATGGAAAGTCCTCTTGGGATGTTTTCTACTGGAAATGCAAAGTTTCACTGAGGACAAAGTATATTTTTAATGAAAGCTGTGAATTTTAGTTTGTAACATACCGTCATGCTTAAGGAGCTTAAGACCTGCTGAATTTGGTAAGATTGTAACAGAGGTGAGTAGCCCACAGTCTTCTTTCGGTAAGTTGGCTCGATGTGTGAGTTGCATCATAGAAACTTGATTGTTATGTTATTAAATAGTTGAGTTTTCTGTCCAAGATACAATAAACATCAGATCTTGCTTCTTGGAGGCAGGGAAGGGTATAGGGTACTGTGAAACAATGTCATGTAGAACAGCAGCTATTCTAAAACTTTGTAATGAAAGACACTAAATTGGAAAAAATATATATTTTGCTGTAAATCAGCTCATTTTATGAACACATGTGAATTTTTCCTGAAGAACAAATGTGCCTGATGGAGCTTAGTGATGGGTGGTTTTCCACAAAGAGGGAGATGGAGACAGGCATCGTACTGTGCCTTGGAGTGTTATCACCTGGGTGAACCTGGTATCTTTCAAAAAGGAAAAACAGTGCCTTCTCATGCTTCAGTACATCCTCTCTGGCAGAAAATACCTTGCCAAAAGGGCTTGGTTCTGTTGAAGAATGAGAGTTTCTGTTTAAATGAGCCCAGAACCAATTGCTGCTTTTTAAAGGCGATTTCTTCTCCTCCAAACCCTCAAACCAGACTGTTCTTCAAGGTGACATGGAAAGCACTAAAGGCCCAGGATTCTGGTGGTGCCATCTCAGTAGAATGTAGGGTGATGTTTTTTCATTGGGTGTTGCTGGGTGAGCATTATTATTGCAATGTGCACACTCTTGCCTTCTGGGACTGTCAGTGGGGTACAAGAAGTACAACTTGAATCAAATGGCAATCAGACCCTCTCTTTCAGGGCACTTGTGAAACCTGAGTGCTAATATGACTGTGGTGCTTTCTCTTCACCCACAGGCAGCCTGTACATATTCTTCAAAGAAACCAGCTAAATTTAGCTCTTAAGATGGAGCCTGGCCTGGACTCATCCAAGCAGACGAGCTTGTGTGACCGTGACACAGTGGCTTCCAGTGACTCTTCCACAAATGACAAAACTGAATTGGATGAAGCTGAGCCCAACATACTGTGCAGCACAGATCTAACTAACACAGACATAATGAAAATTAAAGAGCTGAGCATAGGTGATAACAAAAGCCATGAAGACTGTACTGCTGTGACTGTGAGCAAAGAGTCCCAAGAAGAGCTTGGCAATAAAGACTCAACTGCAGAACTGAATGGGAGTGGTAAAATTCCCAACAGAGACAGTGGCATTGACAGTCCTTCTTGTAGTGTGGCTGGGGAAACATTCCCCAGTGAAGAAGGGGCAGAGCAGAAGAAGCCCAGCCTGGCTGGGAACCCAGGAGAGATGGAACCTGACAGAAAGGGCACCAAACCTTCCTCTGTGGAGCAGAAGAGAGACTCCACACAGGATGACGACAGCGACATTGATGAAGGAAGCAGTGAGGAGCAAGAGATAGCGGAAGTGCCAAAGTTAGAGTATTTGGATGTAAACAAGGTAAGGGAGTTTGTTCGTTGCTACTGGGTGCTCAGAAACCAGTTCCTGACACTTGCATCACTTTCATACATCATTTGGATAATTTGTTTGGTTGGTTTTTCATCAAAGGGTCATGATACTCAGTATTGTTTCCTGCTTTACGCAGGTCCTAACTTGTTCCTGACCTAGATATTTTTTTAGAAAGGTTACCTGCTTCTTTCAAAAGGTTTAATATGAGAGAATTCATCACAGCCAGAGGTTAGCTGTTAAAATTAAAATACTTTTGTAGGTCAAGACTCCTACCTTGTGTTTGTTGCTTGGGTTTGTCTAGGTTCAGCTTGTTAGAGCATGTTCTTTTCCATGGAGCTTTCTGTTATTCAGAGAGTTATTTGGATAGTGCATCTTGCAGGGTCAGGACCTTGCGTCCGAGTAGAACAGGCAGGATCAGAATCTTGTCTCACACAAAATTTAGAGTGGTTT
The DNA here is from genome assembly GCA_013397555.1 of Urocynchramus pylzowi. Taxonomy (NCBI): domain Eukaryota; kingdom Metazoa; phylum Chordata; class Aves; order Passeriformes; family Fringillidae; genus Urocynchramus; species Urocynchramus pylzowi. The sequence goes on along the minus strand of VZRH01005655.1, from coordinate 337,271 downwards.
TTTTTTTACAGAAACCTGTGCTTTTGTTGGTGTGAGTGGCGAACCACTTCTTGAGTGCAAAGAAGTTGTTTTAATGGTAGTTATGTCAAATTACTCTTCAAGTATCTGGAAAAGAGACTTTTCTTTGATTCCAGACTAATGTAGTCCAGGGCGCTGTGTGTTTGCAGCAGCTATGTAAGATTAATGACAGATTCCTTTGATTATCAGCTTATCAAGACAGTTATTTTTAGAAATAGTGCTGTTAAAAGTGATTAGGTTTTTCCAGAAAAACAGAACAGAATATTGCAAAATATCTGCAAAATATTCTACTTTTTTCACTTTTTGTTTGATGGCTCTTTTTTTTGTTTGTTTGTATTTGTGGGTGTTTGGGTTTGTTAGGGTTCCCCCCCCCCAAGTCATGATGACAGTAAAGTTAATATGTGGGATTTTTGTGTTTTAAAGAATATGATGAGCAGCTGCAGCTAATGATCTGTAGCTAGTGAAGTGCAGTGTCCACACCTCAGTTTTTACAAATCAGATGGTTCTGTTGAAATCACCAAGTATATAATGATTTGTGTCTGTCAAGGGCTTGTCCCTTGGGAAATGTGCACATTAGAATGCATTTCTTAGTTTCTAGGTCAGTCATCTGGTGACTATAAAAGAATGATGAAAATGGCGTGGAAGCTCTGTACCTCAGAGCTTGACAAGTGTGTTTATAGCTACATACACACACTGTGACAGACTTTAATTATTTTATATTCATAATGTGCATGTATGTGCATGTGTGCCACTGAAATATTATTTTAAAAATATGTTATTAGTTGCAACAGGCCAGCAAGAAAGCCTAGAATCATAGAATTTCCTGAGTTGGTAGGAACCCATAACAATCATCAGAGTCCAACTCCTGAAAAATAATACATTACATTAAAAAAAATCTTTAATCTGGTAATTAAATTCACAGTTTGGACTAGAAATGCTGTATCAAACCAACTGTGACAACCCCAAGCTGAACACTTTGCCATATGATTAAGAAGTGCTTTGTTGACAAATACCATGTTTTGTACAATATCAGTTACTTGATGGCTGTTTTTGAGTCTTGTTCGTTATGTTATGTGTCTTTATAGTAGGAAATAAGGATGAAAAAACACAAAGTTATGAGGCTGTAATTCTCTGGAGCTCACCTGGTGAATTTATGAGAGATATCTCCAGAAGAAAACTCGCTTGTTTTGGGTCTTTTGTATTACCCTTCCTCCTGAGGCGCATTTATGTGATGCACTGCAGGTTTTCCCCTGCAGTTTGAGTTGATTTTCCCTTCCAAAAGGCAGTTTTGAGGCTCACCAAGCTACACTAAGTCAACCTTGTTTTTGCAGTCATGTAGAGGAGGAAGGCTGAGAGAGCAGCTGCCTCCTCTTCAGTGTAAAGATTGTGCCCTCTTCTGGGGACACACTGGGTGAAGCCAATTTCTGTGTCAAGTGTCCACATAAAATCACAGAATCATTACAGTTAGAAAAGATCATTGAGTCCAACCCCTCCTCTAACACTGACAGGTCCACCACTACACTGTGTCTCTAAGAACCACATTTACCTGTTTTTTCAACACTTACATGGGTGGTGACTCCACCACTTCCCTGGGCAGCCTCTTCCAATGCCTGACCCTTCAGTGAAGAAACTTTTTCCTAATATCCAATCTAAACCTCCCCTGGCATAACTTGAGGTAATTTCCTGCTCCCCCCTTTGATTCTGTTGCAGATTTGGGGCACTATGGATGGAGGGTTAGAGTGAAGGGCCATAGCTTCCAGCAAGGAGAGCTAACGTGATTCAAAGGTGACTTGTTCCATGGTTATTCTTAGGCTGGAATTTCACATCACCCTTGACAAAACAGATAATTTTCCTGCTTGAAAGAAGAGAGAACTCAGTTGGCATCATCTGCTGGCTTGGGAGCAGGGGTGACCTCATCTCCTTCAAAAAGCCTTAAGCTGGGAAAGCCTTTTTCCTGCATTCCCCCTCCTACCCCTAGTACCAGGCTTTGCAGCTGCACCATGAAGGTAACCAGTGGTCTCATTAAATATGAAAGCTGTTATAGTTGGAGGAGGAGCATAAGTACAGCTCCAGAGTGATTTAATGATGGCTTAGTTAACTCCTAGAATATCAGTGTAAGTGAAGTTCATGAATAACCATTCTTTTCTACTTCAGTTATCTCTCTGTCTTCCACCCAAGCTTGCACACAGCTCATGGCTGGGGAAGGTAACCTTGCCTGATATGTGAGTGGTATTGTTTTATTTAGTCTAGGCTTAGCTATGCAGTGACTCTTCAGGAGTCTGCAGCAGTCTAACAGGGCTCACTATTAGCACAAATTATGTTTTAAAATCTCAGGAGTGACTTACTGGGATTTCCAGTTATCTTTTATCAAAATAAAAATGAACCAAGGGGAGGTTATTAGTTTTGATAATGTCTCAGAAAATGTCAGGAGCTCCAGGAAGTGATGCACATTAACCTGGATGGTTACACAGATGGTTGTGAGGAAGTGACATGTAAGTGAGACTGAGGGACTGTCATCCCAAGACTTCTGCTGACTGCCTGAGAGCCTGAGTAATGCTTCTGGGAGGGGTATCGGTGCTTCATAGGTTTTTACTTAAGCATTTTTACACTGAGAGTAATATATGCTCATTTGTAATCACCCAAGAATGCTTTTCTCCCTCTGTCCTGCTTCCTGCTGTGTAAATAGTAACAATGGATTTACAATAGTAACAATGTGATTTCAGTGCAACAAAGACAACCTAGCATAGGATAACTTTCCCATATTGTTTTCAGCATTGTTGAGTAGGAAGTGGTCTTTCTGGGACTTTTTGTACTCTTTGCAGGCCTGACTGGTGGGGTTTTGAAGCATAACCATGTATGATTTTAACCTGAGCTCTATCCCAGCAGCTCTCTTGCAAGATTTGCTGAAAGCCCTGTGTGAGACAGATGCTGACTGAATGTAGTTGTGCACACCCATTGTATGAAAAATGGTTGCTGCGAGATTTGAGGTGCAAATGCATTCCGAGTGTGAATCTGACCTTCATGAGAAACTGATTCTGTTTGATTTCAGGCTGTTGTTTCTTTTTATTTAAAATGTTTTATGGACAGTTGCAGCTGAAAATGAATTTTTGAATCTTTCACAAAGAAGTGAAAGTGTATCACGCTGCTTCGAGCACTGGAGTGAACTTTCCGTGTTGTGAAGTCAACACCTCCCTCTTCAGTTCTCTCCTCTTTCTTGTCACCCCACCAGCCACACTGTTCCATCCAGCCTTTGCAGTAGGTGCAAGGTTCTAGAAAACGACTGCACAGGAGGTGCTGTGGCTGTGGCGACCAGTCACCCAGCTAGAACACTGCACAAAGCAGAGCACAATCTCAGTTTGCAGATTTGCTTTTCCTTTAGAAACATGGACCATGAAATATCTTGTTCCTAGTGAATTGAATGACAGCTCAGGCTTTGCTATCCCACCATGGCACAAAATGAAGTTAGAAGAATGGGGCTGCTTCACATTTAATTAATCTACAATTTCATTTAAAATGGTATGCCCATTGAAAGGCAAATATGTTGCAAATTTGTCTGAAAAATGTGCCTGTCTCTCTGCCTAGCAGAGAGAACAACTGAAGACAGAGTCACTCTGCAAAATTGAGCTCAAGCTGAGTCTATTCAGCCCTTGTTTGGTATTTAAGCAGATGTCAGCACGTTTTTTTGAAATATAAACTGAATTGCAGATGGTGAAGGTCAGGAGGTTAAAAAGTGCCTGTGCTATGTAAAGATTTACTTCTGAGTACAAATGCATTTGGTTGGAAATAAGTATTTTTCCAATTCTGAATTCAAACAACTCAAAGGATGCTCTTGGTGGCTGGCATGCCTGCTGGTTACATCAGTGCCTTTCATTTGAGCACTCCTTTGTGCCCAGCAACACCAGCAGATAAATTCTTTCTCAGTGACAGTTCCTTGTAGTTAGTGGGTTTGACTGGCCAGCAGTGCACTTCAGTGTAAACTGTAATAAGAGGTATTTGCTTGGAACAATTTCAAAACTTATTGTGCTGTGTTTTTGGTGGGTTTTTTTTCACTTCCTCTAAATATGAATACATAGTGAACAGAGCAGGATGTTGTGTAGTATGTTGAAAGAGCATACAAAAATATTTGAATTGATTTGGAATAATTTGAGAGGCAGGGAAGAAAGAGTCCATGTCAAACTTCACTCATGGCATGTTTGCCTATCTTCAGATTTGTGCCTGGAAATAGAGGGATTGCTTCAAAGGAAGACTGATGTGTCTTCAAGTAAAGGAAAGCTATTCACTTTCCTATAATAATACATCATGGAGCTATGAGTACTTCATGCCAAGTGGCACCTCATTCCATGTAGGATAATTGTGGGTCTAATTTGCTGGAGTTCATGGCTTTCTTTGAAAAGCTGTTGAGGTTTTCAGATGTACTGCTGTTTGTCTGAATGTGTGTGGAGGGCAGGTGTTTAAATTTTTCTCATCAACTTTATTTGGAAACAAAATAAAGTAATGTTGAAGAAGCTTAGAGAGCCTTTATTTGATATTTTCCAACAATCTGATGGTGGTTCACAGGGTTATATCTACAAGTCCTTGCCCCAAATGTGAGCACCAGACACAGGCATTTGGGATGGAGCACTGCTAATGGTGACAGGCCCAGGTGCTTCCTGAACTGGAAATTGCCCCATGTGTTTAACAGACTTCAGCTGAATTTTTACTCTTTGGGTATTTCTGGTTTTTTTGTGAACCTGTGTGAAGGTGTCGTGAGTTGACAAGGAAGTGAGTTCTTTGGGAAGTTACAGCTAAACTAAATAGTGGTTAGATTTGAATATTGACACTTGGTGTAACTACTGAAAACATGGATCTGCCTTTCAGAACACAGGGAGTTAAAAGCAGAGAACTCTTAGAGGACTTCTATCTTTCTGTTCTGGTCAGTAAAGAGTTCAGATGTCCCCTGCCCAGCCACAGGCTGGGTGGGAGAGGGGAAGCCATGCAGCCTCAAGGCCAGAGCCTTGGACAGAGAAGGGGGATGAAGAGAGAGAGAGAGAGAGCTTGTGCTTGTCTTGGTTTGGGAAGACAGGTGTCTGCTAAGGAAGGCCAGAGCCTCCCCTGGAATAAAGAATGTAAACCCCCTCCCTCTGAATTGCTATAAAAATTAAATCAAGGGGCTCTCAGGCAGAAAATATGGGAGCAGGGATAACAGTCTTTTACTAGGGAAGCTAAAAATATAAAAATATGAAATAAANTCTGTGTAGGAATGCTTGGCTCCTCCCTCTGGGCGGAGCATCTCACAATGGGATGTTAAAGTTCTTATCAGTCATGCATTGACATTCAATAGCCTGTTATCAGCAGATGTCTCCCTGGAGGGAGGAGTGCTTGTGGAAGAGATAAGGAAAACTGCCCACTTAACAGAAGACAACTGCCATACAGATGGTAAATAGAATAGTATTGGTTTCAAATCCACGACAGTGCTACTTTGAAATTTATTGTCATGTGTTAGCAGCACGGCTGGCAGAGAAGAAAGGGGGGGGGTGGTGTGGATGTAAGAGTTTTGGGCAAGCTGCTGTGAGATTTTAGCAGAAAACTTTGCGAAACACTAATTTTCTTTAAGCTAAAAGAGAAGAGAGACAGTTTGTAAACCTGAAATGTTGAGAGAAGATGGGAAAGAATCTTAGATAAGAAGAGATGATGGAGTGGCCTTTGGCTAGACTTTTCTTCTGTAGCCATAGACTAAACTAAATTTCCTATAACACAAAAACTGCATTTAGGGGGTGCAAGAGCTTGAGCCAAAAGAATGACCTGCTGCAGTAACGCCATGTGCAAGAGTGAAGTAAAGAGAAAAAGATAAGGAGGGTGTGGTGGTGCCTTCTGTCTTCAAGAAGAAGATCTCTGTTCCCTCGAGACCCTTGGCCCCAGGGGAGATGAAAAGGGGAGGGAGGACTGTTGTCCCTAGATGAGAGACAGTTGTTTTTTAGTATTTAGCAAAGCATCCTCAAGCAGAGCCCTGTAAGCAGTTTTGCTCCATATTCAGTAGTGAGAGCACTGTACATAAAAAGAAGAGGTCACAATAGATTTTCTCCGGGCGGTGCCATGTGTGACATGGAAACACAAGAAGTTTCAACTGTGTTTCCTGTGGAAGACTATAGTACAAGAGAGACTGAAAATTAAGTCCCTTAATAGACTGAAAATTGATTATCTGAAAAGTAATAACTGAAAATCCAAAGTTTTGTCTCACTGTACGTTAATAGAAATTAAGTGGGAGGAGAAAGACTATTTTACAAAGTTTTCATTCTGAATTTTGTATATTTCTTTTATTATAGTTGTAAGTTAATAAAGTTTTTTTCTTTATTTCTAAGCTTAAACCTGCTCTGCCCTGTTTCCAGTCACATCTCACAGCAGTCATTTAAAAATATATATATTCATAAGTACACTGGCATTACACCAGTGTCAAAGCATAACAGAAGGTTACTGCTGGCAATGTTGTGTTTCTTGAGGAAGCCTCCCCTGAAGCAGCACCTTGGTGATTTTATTTGGTGCCCTTCAGTTTTCCCATAGAAATAGTGATTAATTACACCCAGTCAATGTTCTCCATTCCAGGAATCATTAATGCACTTCTTACCTTCATTGCATTTGTCTTTTTTTCTGGATACAGCCAAGTATAGTTTCCCTACATTTGATCATCCTTGCTGCCTATTTTCCATGCTTGTATTCCTGAACACAAGCCAGCCAACACTCTGTTCTGGACTGGTTTCATTATATGTAGGCTTGGTGTTTAAAGTCTAACACTTTAAAAGATTGTTGGAAAGCTCAAGCCTGTATTCTAGAAATTCAGGTATTTTTAAGCACTTAGTGCGTGAAGGATCTATGTAGCTTTTGGCTGAACAGTGCCTAAAGTCAGTGTTTTAAAACTGTATTTAGAGTTTTTAAGTAGTCCTTTCTCTCTCTCTCTCTCTT
>VZRH01005655.1:286715-326055 GCA_013397555.1 Urocynchramus pylzowi | reverse complement strand
TTTTTTTTCTCTTTTTTTTTTTTTTAAATATGGCTTTAAACTTACAGAGGGCAGAGTTAGATGGGATATTGGAAAATAATTCTTCCCTGTGAGGGTGGTGAGGCCCTGTGCCAGGCTGCCCACATAAGCTGTGGATCCCTAGAAGTGTTCAAGACCAGGCTGGATGGGACTTGGAGCAACTTGGGACAGTGGACAGAGGTTGGGCTGGATGGTCTTCAAGGTCCCTTCCAACCCAAATCATTCCATGATTCTGTGGTTTAAGAGGAGTATCAGATCACAGAATGAAACTTCACCCTTGGCCCAGTAATTCTGACTCTTTTGGGTTTGTCTTCCTCAATTCTAACTTTATTTTTTTTTTTTTTAATAAATACAGTTTCATTCTGAGGTGGGTGTGCTTAAGTTTGGATGTGTCACTGACAGCATCTGCTGTTTGTCTGGTTTTCCTGAGGCTTCCAAAGTGGCAAGCAGCTCTCAGGATCACAGCTCCACAGGAGGATGCTTAACACGGATTTTCATGTGTTTTCTCACAATTGCACAAAAAGCTGCACAGGGACAGGGGAAGAGCTCTGGTTATGCTGATGCATCCATAAAACTGCTCTATCCTGCTCATCCCCTGGGCCAGCTGAAGGGATGCAGGCTCCAGGATGCTCACAAGCATCCCTGTGCCAGTCCTGGGAAGGCAGATACCGTGCTTTGGGAGGGGAGGGCTGGCAAGGAGTGGGTTAAGCTGAACAGGGAGCACAGCTGCCTGCCCTAAATGGGAGGACTGTGGCTGGGCCAGCTGCCGGAATCAAGTAATCCCCTAGCAAGCTGGGAGAGGAGAGGCCCTGTGTGGAGGTTTAGGGCTGTGTCAGAGACTCAGACAGAAGTTTGGAGAAGCAAGGACTGGGGGAGGTCTTTTCCTGCCATGCTGCTGCTGCACAGGGCCTTTTCTTACCATTTTTCTGCCTGTACCCATCCTGCTCCCACTAAGGGCACGCACACCCGCGCTGTGTTTTGCTGTCCTCGGCCTGTGGCAAGCCATGACTTTCTGCAAGGCAACCAATTTGGGACTGTTTTCCCTACAGCACAGGCAACTCCCTTCTCTAAAATTCACCTGTCTCTTCCCACCAACGAGCTTCCAACACAAATGATGTATGTCACCTGTCAGTCTGCACTGGTCCCAGACCATGGGCAGCTCTGCTGGTGCTGGAGCAGGACTCTTGCCAGGCACTGTGGGCACTGGCAATGCAGGCACGAGGTGCACCTTGGAAGCCTGCTGATGACAGAATTGCACTGTAGGTTATTTAGTCACACCTACACAGCACCTTTTGCTCTGTTGCTCAGTGATCATAGCTGCAGGAGGCAGAGATTGGACCCAGAATGCTTAGTCCACTCATCTGACATATCCCTGCACTATCAAAAGCCACTGATAGTTTTCAACATACCAGCTGAAGTGTGTTGTGATCCTTCAGGGATGCACTGTCTACCTAAGCTGCTAATGGAACAGTGTATGTATAATATACAGCATAAGGCATTCACTGTTACTAGTTAAGTTAAATTAGGGAAAGCAGAAAACAAAAATCAAATGTTACTGGTAAGCTGATGACTGTGACTTATCCAATTTAGTTGAATTTCTGGAAGGACAGCTAATATTTTTCTCTCAGTCATTTCATCCCATTATCTTCAGTCTTGCTCTGAGAATGGAGCGAGTCAGCAGTGTGGTGTGGGCTGGAATATTTATGAGGAAATTGCATATCCTTGAAAGAAGTTCCTTTCTCTGAGAAATGCACAGTGAAATTAACATGGTTGTAGAGAGGCTGTTTACTCGAGAACACACCACATTAGTGGGCTGATGTAAAAATAATGCTGTGTAGAAGAGCTTGTGTGTGTCTGTGGTTAACATGCTGCTGTGGAGTCAGATTACATCGCTAGCAGAAACTTCCTGTGTGCTTTGAAGCAAGTTACTGGTTCTTACTGAGATTCTCATCTCTCCTCTTTTAAATGGAAATATTCTTTTGCTTCACAGGATCCTATGAAAACAAGTACACTGCAATACTCAGTGCTATTGTAAGCTGAGCACATTGATGCCTTGTTGGATGATGTTTAGTGTAACCAGACTCAAACCTCTTCTCCTTCTTGGCCAAGTGAAAAAGAAGCAGAATTTGAGAGAGCTCTGCCTTTCAAAGCTGATGTGTGAGCAGTGTGCCTACTGCTCATACAGTGAGCTCTGGCAACCAATACATTCCTGGGGGCATTCTGATTTCATGAAGTTGGGAGAACAATGCTGCACAGGGCCATGGGTGGGAAGAGCTTTTCTGAGCCTTCTGAAAGAAGATGGTTGCATATCGGCAGAAAATGCCGGACATAGGATGAAGATTCACATAAAACCTGCCAGCTCTGACATCTGCTGTCAGGCTCTCTGGCTCTGGAGAGGCTGGATCCAAGGCCAGTGATCTGAGGCTGAACAAGGCCAAGTGCCAGGTCCTGTCCTTGGGTCACAACAGCCCCTGCAGCCCCAGGCTAAGCCAGAGGGGCTGGAAAGGGCCGGCAGGAAAGGCCCTGGGGGTGCTGGTGGCAGGGGCTGACCAGGAGCCCAGGTGGGTGAGGGGGAGCAGGGCACCTTGGCCTGTTCAGCCCTGGTGGGCAGCGGGGCCAGGGCAGTGCCCATCCCCTGTGCTGGACATTCTGGGGGCAGCTTTGAGCCCCTCACAACAAGAAAGAGCTTGAGGGGCTGGAGCGTGTCCGGAGAAGGGAACGGAGCTGGGGAAGGGGCTGAGGGAGCTGGAAAGGGGCTCAGCCTGGAGAAAAGGGGGCTCAGGGGGGACCTTCTCACTCTGAACAACTCCCTGACAGAGAGTGAAGCCAGGGGTGGTTGGGCTCTGCTTCCAGGGAACAAGGGACAGGACAAGAGGAAATGACCTCAAGCTGTGCCAGGGCAAGGTTTAGATTGGATATCAGGGAAAAATTCTTGATGGAGAGGGTTGTCCAGCCCTGGCTGAGGCTGCCCAGGGCAGCGATGGAATCACTGTCCCTGGAGGGATTCAAAAGACATGCAGATGTGGCACTCGGGGACTTGATTTAGTTGGCCTTGGCATTGTTAGATTTATGTTTGGACTCGATCATCTCAAGGGTCTTTTCCAACCTAAGGTGTCTGTCGATCCATGATGGCTTGAGAAGCTCCTGTACACTCCTCTAGCTGTTTGTGAATGGTCATTTTTCATTGCTATTACACACCAAAGGCAGGGAAAAATTAAACCCCCCTTGTTCTTGTTTTCTCTCCATTACAGAAACAGGAGGTGTGTGGAAACCTGACTTTGCAGCATCACATGCTTGAACCAGTGCAAAGGATTCCTCGTTATGAGCTTCTCCTGAAGGACTATTTAAAGAAACTTCCAGAAGAATCTCCAGACAGGAAAGATGCTGAAAGTACATGTAAACGCCTCTCTGTCTAAAAGCACAATGAAATCTTGGGCAGTTTTTCTTCGCGTGTTCAGATACTTACAACCAGGACTATGGTAGAAATAGAGATTTGAATTAATCAAATTATTGCCAAACAAAAGGATTTCGAATGCTTTTGGAGTTGAGAAAAGGGTTGGAATTTCTACTCTAGGAATGAAAGCAGCTTTGGCAAATAAACAATGACAATATGTTGAAGTTTGCTGCAGTAGAACATCTGACTTTTTTGTTTAATCCATTGTGTGGCTAAGGACAAAGACAGGAAGACATCCTTGCAGTAGCCAGAGGAAGAAAGGAAGAATGGTTTTAAATTTGTATTGTGTTTAAATGTGTATTTCTTGCCAAGAAAGCCAGATAGACTCTGTTTATATGGTGAAACAGGAGAAATGGACTTCTCTTGATTACAAGGAGTTTTTGATCTCAACCAAAAGAGTGTCCATATCACCATAAGCAGGCAAGCCCTGTTTTAGGAAAACAGTCTTAAAAATATGCTTGGGAAGACTTAAGTGAGACTTGACTTTTAATGGGTGATTCCTAGAAAGTGAGGGCTCTTTGTCACTGTGTGCTGTGTCTCATCTAGATTTTTAGGAGAGAAAGATGAAACATAGATCAGTTGAACAGGCAGAACTGATTGTGTCTATAATTGCTTATGTATCATCAATTTTGAAGGAAAAACCACTCAGAGAGGTGAACCTGTCCCCCAAGGTGCTATTAAAAGATACAATCTAGAGAATGCATAACTGTTGGTACCTTTGTTGCAGAGTCACTGGAGCTGATCTCGACAGCAGCAAACCATTCCAATGCAGCCATCCGGAAGATGGTGAGTAGCAATTCCAGAACAGAATCGTGATCTGACTGAAACACTTGGCTAAACTGAGGGCCTCCCATTGCAACAGGCTCAGTACAGTAACTGGAGAGGAATATCTGGCTGTCACTCAGACTTTAAACATCTGTTGGATGGCTGAGTTCTTTTTGTTGTGAATGCAGTTTTCTGTGGCTTGTTGGGCTTAAGTTCCACTTCCCTCATTCTTAAGGACCCAATGAGTTGAGAAAGGAAGTCTTCATAAAACTTGCTATTTGCTTTTCCTTGAAAAGTGTTGAAAGTATTCCAATTAGGCCCTTTCACAGGGTGTCCTTGCAGATTTTCACACTGTTTTTTTAGTCCTACAGTTCTTCAACAGAATGAAGGTTGCTTTGATTTGATTTTGGCTCATCTTAAGTGCACAGAATGTGCATTTTACATGCATCAGTAGCTTCAGAAAGCTGTGCTTCAAGAGCTGGGCAGTCAGACTGTGGAGATTTTGGACATTAGCACATGTTTTACGTATAGAAGAGCTAGTGCATTACCATTAAAGTAAATGGGCTTTACAGCTGCAGATGTTGTCCCTTTGGTGCACCGAGGTGTCTCAGGACATTTTGTATCAAACAGACCTGAAATGCTGTGTGTCTGGCTTAGCACCCATTGAACATTTGGGGGTCCAAGGTTTATATTCACTTCCCTATAGACCATTACTTCCTTGCCCAGCTGGTAGGGACACCATGAGACCACATTTCCTGTGGCTGCTATGGGGAACTAGCCAGCTGATGTCTGTGTATTGCCAGTATGTCTGAAAACATAGGAGACCATCTGTTTCTATTTGAGTCTGGCATGTTCTCTTGATAAGGATAAATTTTAGTGGAAATTTTTCTGGTTTTGGGCCTCTTAACAACTCCTGGGGCCTTTGTGCAGTGTCTCTGCAGGTATCAGAAATATGAAACAACTCGTTGGCTCATTGGTTTCTGTTTCAGTTGCTTTTTCTGTTAGTACACAAGAGCCCATTGGAAAAGGCTGCTATAATAATTTTGCTGCATGAGGTCCAAGCCAGACTGAAAGGAAAGTGAATGCTATAGCAAAATCCCCAACAGTTAGTAGAGGGTTGAATTAATTGTTGGCTGCCTCCTCCTGTTGTGGTGCAGTAGAAGAAATAAATCATGCTTCCATTATTTGGTAACGTACAGGTCTCCACCTTGGCCATTGATTGTATTGGACATTGCTTCTAAAGTTCCAAAGATTAGTATTTGGACTTGATGATCTTTGAGATTTATTTCAAGCTTTATGATTCTATGATACATGTTTATTGTTGAATAGCAATAGTTTAAAAGTATCAAATAAATTTATCTCTAAGTGTCATTAAATGGTACAATCCAAGTGTAACTAATCCAGTATGACTAATCCAGAGTGGGGAATAGTACTGAAGAGTATGCAATGGGTTTTAGTATAAATGCAAAGCTACAGTGGAAGAAAAAGATTCTTTTCTTTCAACTTACATACATTTACCACAGAAATTAAACAGTGGGACAGTGGGCAATAGACCACATGGATTTTTTTTTTTTTAATTTTTTTTTTTTTAATTTAAATTGCTGGGGGTTTGTACTGGCAGGAAAAGATGCACAAGCTTTTGGAAGTCTATGAGCGCCTGGGTGGTGAAGAGGATATTGTTAACCCAGCCAATGAGCTTATTAAAGAAGGACACATTCAGAAACTTTCAGCAAAGAATGGCACAGCACAGGATAGGTATTTATTCCTGGTGAGTGTTTCAGTTGCTCTTTTATTTTCAGGGCTGTGCTCAGGTTGGATGGGCCTTAGAGCATACTGGTCTAGTGGAAGGGATCCCTTCTCATGGCAGGGGGTGGAAAGAGACAGGCTTTGAGGTCCCTTCTCATGGCAGGGGGTGGAATTAGACAGGCTTTGAGGTCCCTTCCAACCCAAACCATCCTTTGAATCTACGATTCTGTGGTACATTTCCATCTTCCTAAGCTTAAAGACAAAAAGCATTCAGCAGCTGAGCCCAGCTACTCCTTCTGAGCAGCAGTTTTCTCTTGTAGCTTTTTCCTCAAGGATTTCCTTCTTTGCTGGCCCAAAGGAGTCTTTTCCATCTCCCTCCTCAGAGGCTGAGCTTTTGCAGAGTGCCACAGGAGGTGGTTTCCAACCAAACCACCTTTGCTGCTGGAGATGGCCAGTTCTCACTGGCACTGGGAGAAGAGCTCTCATGCTTTCAAGGCAGTGCAGTTCAGAGGGAGAGGCAGAAGGGAGAAGTGACTGGCTGAGGGGTTTCTGTCTGCCCACTTCTTTCGGTAATGATCCATTAGCCTCGCTTTCACCTTAAATCTCTTCTTGAGAACTGTGTCTTAGAGTATAACACACCAGAGCCCTACACTTTCACAGTGCAGGCTGTGTCCAGTGTGGAACTGCCCAAGTTAAACTCTTGCCTCATTGCAGTTCAACAGCATGGTGCTGTACTGTGTGCCAAAACTGAGGCTGATCGGCCAGAAGTTCAGTGTCCGAGAGAAGATGGACATTGCAGGACTGCAGGTTTGCATCTCTTCTTTTCCCTTTTTTAATGTTCTTGATAGCTTTGGATCCCTGCTGATTCTAAATACATAACATTATATGAATGTAAAAATGTAATAGAGTTCTAAGACCTGGCTTGGATCACTTTGGATCAATGCAGCTTTTCCACTACAAGAAAGACCTTAAGGTGCTGGAGTGTGTCCAGAGAAGCACAACAGAGCTGGGGAAGGGTCTGGAGCACAAGTCTGATGAGGGAGCTGGGGGGATTCTGTCTGGAGATAAGGAGCGAGACCTTCTCACTTTCTACAACTGCCTGAAAGGTGGGTGTAGCCAGGTGAAGGTTGGCCTCTCCTCACAGGTGACAGGATGAGAGGAAGTGGCCTCAAGTTGCACCAAGGGAGGCTTAGGTTGGATATTAGGGAATATTTCGTCACTGAAATTGAAATGGTTGTCCAGCCCCAGTCTGGCAGCTGATTGCCCCAGGGCTGTGACCTCCACCCTGAAGGTGCTAATCTTGATCCCTCTCTGAATGTATTCTTCTCCCCTGAGTCACTTTATCTTATCTTCACCAGTGAGCAATGTAGGGCTCCATTCAGGGTTTTGGTGGTTTTCTCTGCAGCTTTTGTACAGTTTTGCTATAACAAGCAAAAATCTTTCATGAAGATGTTTAACACATAAATTATGACATTTCAGTCTCTGGCAGCTGGGCTTTTAAAATTTTTATAAGAATGATTCAAAGGGGAGCAGAATAATGGTGTATGTGTGACATGTTTGGATTGAGAGCCTTACCTTGTCCCCTGGCTGGCACAGGAGCCACCTCCCCCTACTGCTGTAAGAGTCTGATTAGTGACACAGGCACACAAGTTTTGTAGCAAGACAGGTAACTATGGAAACAGTCCCTTATTTTTTCTACTTCTACACTTTATTCCAAATGATCCTTTCAACCAAGCATTTCAAAGAATGACTGTATTTGTAAGTCATTAAAAATGTTGGAAATACAAGGTCAATGAGTAAAAAGCTGATGTGCTTTTTACAGGTCCAAGAAATTGCCAAGCAAAATGTGGCTCATACATTTTCCATAACAGGAAAAAAGAGATCATTGGAACTACAAGCCAGGTATGATGCTTGTTCTGTCTTTGAAGGTTTGTGAATATGTGTGGAGAAATTGATCTACGGGCTGTGCTAGTGTGACAGAACTTTAAATCACGAGGTGAGCAGCAGAGGTGGGTAACTTAGATACCTAAGAGACTGTTGGTCCTAAGTCAAAGTGTGTTGATTGCCGTTATTGAATGCTTACAGTGTTTGTAGTGGTGCTTCTAGGGTCCACTGTGTCGACAATTCAAGTATTTTTGGCATTTGGTAATAATTACTGTCAATAATTATAAATACTGGCAAAAAAATAGTGGACAGCAAAGCTAAAAATCTAATGGATATAAAGCTGTGAAGTTGTGAATTGAATTTACTGAAAATATTTTAAGTAGAAGGATGATAATTATAAACAATGTGAATTAAAATAGTGGACAGCAAAGCTAAAAATCTAATGGATATAAAGCTGTGAAGTTGTGAATTGAATTTACTGAAAATATTTTAAGTAGAACGATGATGTTTTCTCTATTTCTCTTTTGTTTTAACAGGACAGAAGAGGAGAAGAGGGAATGGATTCATGTTAGTACAAAGCACCAATGATAAGGAGGGCAATCACCATGCAGGCAGCATTTGGAATCATCATTTTGGGGTTCTGAATTAATGAGGCTGTGCAGGGAAGCTGGGTGGGCCAGTGTGGTGGAGTTGCTCATGGAGAAGTGTGGAGTTCAGTCAGGATCCTGGTGCTGACCAGCTGGCCCTAGAAAGTGTCTGGGGGCTCCAGCTGGGCTCCACTGTCCTGCATTCCTCAAGCCCAGTGTGAGAAGAGACTGAGGCATCAAACCTTGTATATTCTTCCAGTTTGACTTGTAGAGACACTGTCTGATGGCAGTCTTAGTTTTTAACTGAAATCATAATGGGTTTAACACCACCACTTAAGGTTTTTGAGTTTCCCTTTCATTTATACAAGTGTGAGGGTTTTTCACCAAATGATAATCCTACCCATCTTCCTATGAGAGAATTTTTTTTTTTTTTTTGGTGATGCTTCTCATCTTTGCTGACATCTTTGTCTCAGGTCATTCAAGCCACAATAGAAAAGCACAAACAGAACAGTGAGACCTTCAGAGCTTTCAATAGCTCTTTTTCACAAGAGGAGGAGCATCCTCCTGATTCCTCAGTAAGTACCAGTGCTTCGTTCTCCTTTGCCAGAACAGTTGTACCAACAGCTAAGATTTGCACAGCTAACTTTAAAATAGTAGAGTCTTGTTCTGGATTTTTATATGACATTACAGGGCAGTCATCTCCATTTCTCTGGCTCTCAAATGTGTATCAGTCACAGTTACTAAGCCATGCAGATACAGAATAAATTACCCAGGACAATTCAATGCCAGAGACCCATCAGGCATGTTTTCCAGGCTGGTGGCCTTTTTTTAGCAGAACAGGTATAATTCCTCAATGTTATGAGTGCTTAGCAGTCTGAAATGTTATTTGTGTCCCTGGGAGATTTTGTCCATTACTTTTCCCCATCTCATCAGAAATGTATTTTGGGACTATTTCTTTGATGTTATTTTATTATTATTTAAAATATTTTAAAGACTTGGAAGGAAAATTATGCATTTTAAAAGGATCTTAAAATACTGTCTTATAGATAATAAATATATTTCAGAAAAACACTCTTCAACTAAATATGTAATACAGTCTTGAAATTTTATTGCTTCTCTGCAGCTGTAAGGTATCACTCTGTGTTTGCTAGGAATTTTGTTTTAGAAGTATTCACATCAGGACCGTATCTCTCCATTCAGCTTGAAAATGATGGTGATAACCTCAGCCACAGGCATTTGCTACAAACTAAAGAGGAATGGGGCCTGAGAGAGCAAAATATTTAGGAATATCATACAGTGCTGCCTATGACTTTATGACTTCAGACATGGTAGATCTTGGAGCAGAGGGAGAGAAGGTCCATCTGCAGAGACTGAATTTTGAGAGCCTTTTATCTTCCCCATCCCCTGCCTCCTAAATTGTTTGTTTGGGTTGGTTGTTTTTTTTTGTTTGTTTGGTTGGTTTTTTTGTTTTTTTTTGTTTTTTGTTTTGTTTTGTTTTTGTTTTTTGTTTTGGTACCTAACCATTTTTGACATCTCTCCTTAGAAATTCAGGACTGATTTGGTGACTCAGTAATCTGGTTTTTTTAGCTGCTTGATTTCCCAGGGGCCTCAGGAGAGATGTTGGATATGCCTTTCATCTCCACATAATCAGATTGACAGTGAAGATCTTCTCAACACTCCACAGAGTCTAGAATCCTGCTACTGATAGCCACCAGCAATGAGCCATTTTCAAAATCTGGTGTAGTTTACTTATCCTGAACTATTCATCAGCTAAAAATACTTGGGGAAAAAAACCAGAAAATAGTCAATTCATGCCTATATTTTACAGTTAATTTATGGCTGCATTAAGAGCCAGGATGCTTTGATGGAAAAAAAAATCTTTTGCTAATAAGCAAACTAATAAGCACACTTCTTTCTATGTAATTAAAACACATCACCTGGTCAAGTTCATTATTATTGTCTTGCTTTGTAAATTCAATTTGATTTTGGTTCTGTGTTCATGGGGTAGCCTAATATTTATACTCTACTCTTCATAAAAGCCAAGCAGAGCAGGAGTATGGTTTATCCCTGGCTGTGATATTAATGCAGTCTGTACTGTAATTTCTTTAATGCCAGAATACTAACCTGCATTTTTAGGAGATTATCTTCTCTAGATAATCAGCTTTGAAACTGATGTCACAGCTGGATGTGACAGAAATTGCTGTCAGTCAAAACAAGCTGAAAGTATTTCTGTAAGGAAAACTGGACAAATACTGAGAACATTCTAACTGCAATACACTGCACTAGGTGTCATCCACCAGACATATCATCTATGGAATACTGGGCAGCAAGTTCAGAGGAAAAAGTGACCCTTTTTTTTCTCTCATGAGTCAAGAAATAGATATGCAGTCATGGATTCCTGTCTGGATCTGTAACAGCTAGAAATTAGGCTGTACAAAGAAGTGAAATTGTTTTTTTCCCATCCTTGGCCATACATTTTCTCTGTTACAGTGCTTAGGAATGGGTGCAGTTCATGACCAGTGAGTGCAACTCTGACCATGCTTGTTTTCTTGCTGACTCACATGAGCTCATACCAGCATTTTGGGTTGGTGTCAGCCTGAAATCTGCCTACAGAAGACTTGTGGTTTCTGGGAGGTGGAGAGATCTGAAATTTGACCTACCCTTAAGATTATGCCTGTGCAGGTCTTCAGCAATTAATGAACTCTCACCTGTCAGGAGGGGAATATCCAGTGTCATTGCCAATCCGTGCCAGGCCAGGTAATGGTAGCAGTAGTAGTAATTTTGAAAAGTGTTTTTAGAAAGCTTTCAGGTTCCTTTGTGATTTAGTTCCTCCATTTTCACCTGCAGTGTTTCCAGGCTATGTGCAAGGTGTTTTTTAAACCATCTAAAAATGTTCCCAAGGAAAAGGACTTCTTTCACCACTGCTTCATCTCAGAAGAGTTGGAAGCTCCTGGTGTGATGACATACCCACTTTGTGCAGTCTTGGAAGGCTGGCAAGGAAAAGTGCTGCAGAGGGCTGAGCTCTGTGGAAGTGGCATCCCTAGGATTTGAGACTGAGAATGCTTCTGTTAGTTAAATCATGAATGTTAGATGCCACTGTTTCTTTCCCCATAGATCTGGGGTGGTTCTGACAAACATGACACTAACTGTATCATTACCAGCTCTGAGACACTGAGTGGTAATGGTAATATAACAGGGAGAAGCCCTTTTTATTTTTTTTTTTTAAATATTTTCTAGATAAGAGTAGAGGGCATTTTATTTTTAGCCCATTATTCCAAATAAACAAACAGACATGAAGATCTGAATAGGCAACTGCAGGAATTTACTCTTTTTCCTAAATTTGTCGAGGGTTTTCTTGAGCTCTTCTTCAAACCCTGTTTTTCCTCTACATTTTTCTTTTTCCAAGTCCCATCACAACACACAGATGTCCTTTTACTTGGCAGAGTAAAACCCTGGGTTGATTAGGATTCCAGTGAAAAGAACCCCCTTTGCAGAGGACTGAGGAACAGGTGATGTGAACACCTTAGGGTTGCTGGGTTTTTGCAGAGGCAGAAGTAGCTGGTTAGAGCTGAGTAGTGATGCTTCCTTTAATTCACTTGAATTCCCTGAAGAAGTGCTCGAGGGTGACACAGCCCTGGCCCCAGGGGATGCATTTGCTCCTTTCCTTGTTCTAAAGAGTTGATTGATTGTATTAG
Organism: Urocynchramus pylzowi; assembly: GCA_013397555.1. NCBI lineage: Eukaryota > Metazoa > Chordata > Aves > Passeriformes > Fringillidae > Urocynchramus > Urocynchramus pylzowi. Next base: position 313,906 of record VZRH01005655.1, on the reverse strand, counting down.
AATATAAATAGATCCAATGAGGCATCAGAATGAATAGCTCTTCAATTTGGCCACTCAAACAGAGATTAAACCTTCTTGCTTTAAAATGAAATGAAGCCAAAGTGCCAAAGTGCCAAAATGCACTGGCCATTTGGATAATCTTGAAATAAGAGACTCTGATTGGCAAAGGAAAAATTATCTATGGAAGTAACAGGAGAATTTATCACAAAGAATCTAATTGTTTGAAAACCTAGTGTAAACTAGCAAACTCCCTGTAAATTAATTTGTAGATAAGGTGGTTTTCTGTTCTTTTTAGAATATAGCCTGTGATTTTGGTGCTCAGTGTATAAAGCTTATTTGCCCTTTATATGTATTGAATACTATTGAATGTATATTTATCTATATATATGCCATACATGTAGATATATGAACTCTATGGGAATATATATATAAATATACAAACATCTATGTGTATTTAGTACATATACATCTCCATAACTGAATAAATTAGATGCCACTTTGCATTTATTTAGGGATTGAAATGTATTGTGAGGAAGAGAAACTTAACTGAGTAGTGTTTTAATAGAGTAAATTTTGTTCCTCTCAGAATAAAGTGCCTTCACAGAGCTTCTGCTGGTCTGGCTGGCAGGCTCCAATAGAGAAGTGACCTTCAAACTTTGGCACTGGCTTTCTGCAGCATGTGAGGGACAGGCACAGGTTGCACCCAAAGGAAGGTTGGCAATTCAGTGCCATCTGTAAAATCATCCACATCAGAGCCCACCCCATATCTGAGGGTGGCTGGGCACTTGTGCAACATGTGCACCTGGGGTAGTGGGTGGAAGGTGTCCCTGCTCATGGCAGGGGGCTGGAACAAGATGAGCTTTGAGGTCCCTTTCAACTCAGACCATTCTGATTCTGTGATCTGATTTTATGAATTAAAGTGCGCTCACAAGCAAAGAGTTGAGGGGCAGAAAGTAAAATCTTTTTCTTTTCTCTTCCCCCCACCTTGCCCCTTGTTTTGCTTTTTTTTGTTTTGTTTTCTTTTCAGTATTTAATATATTTGAGGAAGAATGTCCATGCTGAAACTGTTCTGTGTCATTCTCTTTCACCTCAGATAGCCAGCACCAGCTCAGTCGAATCAATGCCAGGAGCAGATGGTGGTGGTGCATTAGGAGGGGTGAGTAATTTGAAGCTAATACTTTAGTCAGAGCAGTGTTGGGAGGTGGGTTATGTTTCTTTTATAGCAGGAAAAACCAATCATACTTCAGTATAGGTTTTATAGGGTTTATATCCTGCTGGCTGTGGCCTCAGCTGTGCTGTCATCAGTTTCCTGGCTAAGTTATACCCACAGCTAGTTGCCATTTGCAGCATTGGGGAATTTGAATCCTGCTGAGATGTGTCACAAAAACCAGGAATAAACTCTCCAGCCAATTTGCTGGGTTAGAAAGTCGACATTGCTTTATTAACAGTGCTGGATGTGTAGGGGGTTTCTCCTCAAAGCATGAATAAATTTCTTAAAGCAGTATAACTCCTTCAGTAGTGGATATATGCTGCACGCACATCCGAGTTGGTTCCTCAGTTTGTAGCCTTGGGTTTGGAGAGGGGGAGATTTGTGGGGGCCTTTTTTCTTTGTTTGTTTGTTGTTTTGTGGGGATTTTTGGTGGAGTTTTTATTGGGTTTTTTTTGTTTGGTTGGTTGGGGTTTTTTTTGTTTGTTTGGATTTTTTGGGGGGGTTTTTTGTTTGTTTGGGTTTTTTTTTGTTTTGTTTTTGGGGTTTTTTTTTTGGTTTTTTTGGTTTTTTTTTTTGTGTTTTTGGGGTTTTTTTTGTTGTTGTTTTGGTTTTGTGTGCATGTATTTAAATTGTGATAGGGAGCTACGCTGATTGAAGGGAGAAGGGCAAAAAGATACCAGGGAACTTATCTAATTAATGCTGCTGCATCGTGTAACTCAGGGTTCAGCTCCAGAACCACATTTTGAGTAACACTTTTTCCACAGTATAATTTCCATGTTTCTGCTAGTGCAGAGGAAGAGATGATAGTACTTGCATCTGTCTCTGGCCTGTAAAACATTGGCTGCCACGAAAGCAAAATATACTTTCAAAGGTATTTAAAATTATCCATTTTGCTCAGTAGAACGGCTATGACTGCTGCTGAGTCAAACCCAGGGTTTGAGTCCTTAATAAGGTCTATTTTGTATCATTCTTGTCTCTCTCTTCTATAAAAGATTTTCAGGAAATGCCTAGGGTTAGGTGAATTTACTGAAAATTAGCCTCAACAAGAACAAACAACCACCAAAAATACTCTTACCTGTAGAGACCTGCAGTAGGATGTTTTGTATCAGCATGACGATTTTAGGAACAAAGGAGCCATTTAGCAGCACCTCCAGACCTCTGGCCAAGCTTGGAACCTTCTGGTAGAGTGCACAGTGTCAGTGCAAAGCTGTTAAACAAGCCAGCAACCTGACCTATAAAAAAAACAAGTTATAAGTGTTTGTGATTAGTATGCTCCTTGCTGGTTATTTTTTGTCTTCATTTAATATTTTCACTTAACAATTTTTACTTTATTTACAGTCAGTTTTGTGCTTTGAGTTACAGATGCTGTATTTAGAGAGCTTCTTAAAAAAAAAGAAAATGTTTTATAGTATTAAAAAAAGGCCAAGCCTACATAAAAATTTTGGTTGGTGTTAAGTATATACATTTTATTTGTAATTAAATGAAAAACTTGTATCTTTTTAGTTGATTATAAATTGCTGTGATTTTCATATGTTAGTATATCTTGATGTGTTAAGTAATTTTCCTTAAATCACGTATTTAAAAAAAAATTTAATTTCTGACATAGAAAAAAAAAATGGAGCTGATCAAAAAGACAAAGTTAAAAATACCCCAAATTGTGTAGTATTGATTCTGGGCTCTAATTTTGCTAACAATGGGTAGGTCATATCAGGAGAATAATGAATAAAAATGTTAGTTGCAGCTTCAGAAAATATGATTTTTTAGTGCTGCCATCCCTTTAGTACAGCTCAGTGAGAGCACAAGCAATAATATATTGTGTGTTCAACAGCTCCACGTGCAAACCACTTGGTGGTGGTGGTGGCCAGCAGGCTGGGAGCTCCTCCTGTGCTTCCCCAGCCTGCCTGAGAGCCTTCTGGGATTCCCTTCAGCAGTCAGTTTGCAGAGGCAGACAGTGAAGTCCTGCTGCAGGAAGGGTCACCTGCTTGCCCACAGGTGCCTCTTTGCTGGATTGCCTTGCTGCTCTGCACTGCCTTTGAGGTCTTTTGCTTGTATGCAGGAGGAAATATGAGCCTGTGGAAAATGTCTTACTGGCACAGTCTTGCCAGGATAATGTTGGCATGTAGAGAAGCAAACTAAAAGATTGCAAAGTGCAAAATCTGCTATATAATTTAAAATGATTTTTCACCTATAGTAAGCATTTCCAGAAGCACTTGCTGATTGCAACCCCATTGTGGGTTGCTCCAGGTAGTTAATTTATAAATGGAAAATACACCTGTAAGAGCGTAATGAGAAGGAAAAGGATTGAAACTGCTTTGTGGCTCCTGTGTCTGCTCACGTTAGAGTCTTGTCAGACTGTATTTATGAGTTACATGAACAACATTGGGGCTGAATTTCTGCCTGCTGGCCCAGACAGAATGAAATACCTGGCACAGAGAAGATGTGGCTGCCCCTGGATCCCTGGCAGTGCCCAAGGCCAGGCTGGACACGGGGCTGGGAGCAGCTGGGACAGTGGGAGGTGTCCCTGCCATGGCAGGGTGGAACTGGATGGGCTTCAAGGCCACTTCCACCCCAAACCATTCCAGGACTGCCTGATTCTCCAACTATATAGCAGGTAATAAATAATGGTAACAGCAGTCTCCTAAGCCCACTGGTTTTCTTGCTGTTCCTACCAGCCTTTTGGTGATTCTCCCCTGCATTTCAGAAGCAAATGGAGGCTGCACAGTTCACTAAATTCAGATGTCTGCTCACCTAAGAAGGCCTACTACAGGCCTTGATCTTGCAGTCACATGAGCTGTACCTCTGCTGGGATATATGCTGTTTTTCCATCAAAATTTTAAAATTCAAGGAAACTGTCAAGATTTAGAGAGTTAAATGCAGTAGAGTAAAAGCAAATTAGCTGTCAAAACAGCCTAGTCTGAAAGAACTAGATCCTGGCTCTGAACAGATTTTATGTGAGTGTTTTCTCCTGTCAGACTCAGCAGCTTCAAAATAGAGTTGGGTATATTGAAAAATATGAGAAATATGGCAATGATTCAAGCTCATTATTATCAAGATGCTGAAGAGAGGGCAGCTCTGTTTTAGCACCTCTTTTAAAAGGCATCAGCAGTAAATAAAGTAGCTTGTGTAATAAAGGACACAGTTGCAAAGTGACTGTTAAATTTATCTACAATTAACAATGTGACTTACAATGCATGTCCTTGTTTGCTACAAAAGCCTCGTTGTTGAGATGATGTGTTAAGAGTATGTGGTAAGGGCACCTGAGCCATCACTGGGTGGGATGAGGGCACTGCCAGTGCAGGAAGGTCTCCTCCTTTTCACGGGAATGGAAAGGAATTTTTTAAAAATTGTTTTTCAGTGTCAGCAGTTAAATAACATATTGTTGAAAAAGTCTTTCTTCTATAATAGCTCTCTGGAATTTGCCAAGTAATAAAGACTTTTTCATTTTTATTATCTTTTCTGCAACTACAATAGCAAGATTTCAAACTCTTCTGTTCTCACTGTATTCTGACAAAGTTGAGAAATACTGTGAAATATTTCTGGCATTCATGAAACACTTAAAGACATCTTTATACAGCATGTTGTATTTTTGTGATCTGCACGTTGGCAGATCATAGACTCGTGGAATGGTTTGAGATGAAAGGTGTTGGAATCCAAGACATTCCTCTCTATGCCCCGAACTCCAGGGTCTGAGCAGCTGTGGCAGGAGGCCAAAAGCACTTGGGGCTTTGATTTCAGCCCATGGGACAAATTACCAACTTTATATGAGGAATCACAAGTCACAAAAGTTTAGACAACACGGTAGCAGTAGTTAGAGAGTGAAAGGAAAAAATCTGGGATTTGGTACAGGGGGGTTTAAAACCCTAAGATGGAGGGATTGGGGTGTGCCCTGTCCTTCTTCCTTCTTCTTTCTAACGTCCATCTTTTAGGTGATGCTGGCATTTTTAGATTGGTTCAGAGTAGAAAGTCACTGTCTAACATAGGTGTTAAGGATTGTTACACAATTGTAAATATCTAATAGGTAGTTCATGGTATAAAAGACAGCACCAGCCCCTTGGGAGGAGTGTGTGCCTTGGACTGACCTGCTGGCCAGAGCTCAGTGGGTCAGACAGAAAATATTTTAGATAAGAGACAGTAAACATCACTGAGAACACGAGCAGAAGACTCCTGACTCCTTCTTGGACAGCTGGGTTGGGAAAAGCAGCTTCCACCAACATCTGGGGTCATCTCCAGCAGAGAAGACCCCAACAGAAAGGGACCCTAAAGATCATCTCATTCCAACCGCCACCGTGAGCAGACACTTTCCACTGGGCCAGGTTGCTCAGAGCTGGGTCCAACCTGGCCTTAAACACCTCCAGGCATGGGAAGTCCAGTTTATGCTGGACCCAGTAATGCTATTCAGTTTATCAGGAAATTGTGCAACAGGGTTTGCTGAGTGACTTTAGGTATTGGCTTGGATTTAGAGGCTAACCTTGCCTGGCCACCTAGACAGCAGGTCCCAGATAGTGCAGGTCCCTGGCAAAGGTGTCCCTGCCTCCCTGAGGAGCCTCATGCTTCCTCTTGGCCTGGGAGGGAGACTAAGAAAACTCCTAAATTAAGCATTTGAAGTTGAGTGGTGCAAAGTCCACTCCTAACACCATTCACTTCTTCAGTCAAGCCATTTTCCCCCAGATCTTCACATCTCCTTCCCACCAAGGGAGGGAAGTTTACAGCATACTCACAAAGTCAATATATACCTCGAGAAAGGAAGAGGTGAGTGCTGGAAGGGAAGTTTTCTTCAGACGCCCACCTTGGCCTTCCCTCCACCTTGTGGCATCCATATTCTCTGGGCATGGTTCTTTCCCCAGGAGTTTTCTCCTGGGAAGCTGAAAAGACAGCAAGAGGCCCCAGAGAGAAAAGGAAAACAATTCTTATCTCATTTGCTTTGCCTGTGTTTGTGCACAAGTGGAATGTATCATGGAAGATTGTTTACCTGAAGGTGATGGCCTGACTGGATTCTGGTGTGAGTTGTTTTGACTCATTGGCCAATTGGTGCCAATCTGTGTCAGGACTCTGGAATAAGTCACGAGTTTTTCATTAGTATCTTTTAGCATTTTCAGTAAGTATCTTTTCTGTATTCTTTAGTTTAGTATAGTTTAGTATAGTATTCTTTAATATAATACACTATTATCAAATAATAAATTAGCCTTCTGAGAACATGGAGTCAGACTCATCGTTCCTCCCTGACCTGAGGGCACCCACAAATACAACACCACCTCTTCACTGACAGACAGGGAGAGGAGATTGCTCCATGGCAGTAAGGAGATGAGTGGGCAGAGAGGGGCTGAGACCACATTATGTCCCCCCAAGACCCCTGATAGTTGAGCCAGCCCTCCAGCTGAGGCAAGCAGCAGAGTCATGCAAATTCCCATTCATTCTAAAATGGTGTGAACCCCAAAGAGGATCTTTGTCAGTAGAACTCAAAGAACAACTTTGCCTTTATTTTTTATTATTTTTTAATCACATGCTTGTACTTTTAATTTCAGAGTGATTCCTCTAGGAAATCTTCCAAATCCAAGCGAGACAAAGAGAAACAGTCTTGTAAGAGCTGCAGTGAGAGCTTCAACTCCATCACAAAGAGGAGGCACCATTGTAAGCAGTGTGGGGCAGTAAGTATCTCAGCATGCTCAGCTCCTGAGTTTCTTCTGCAGAAACCATTGAAGGCAATTGTTTTTATTTTATCAGGAACTAAAAGACTTTCTGGTTCATGGCAAGTCATTATCAGAGCAGGTTTTTCCACTTGCTTTACTCTGGATATCAGGGGGGAAAACAGCAAAACTGGTACAAGGGTCCTAGTCTGTGCTGGTTTAAAGGCAAATTCAGTGCCTCAGTGGATAGAAAGAAAGGTGGTGCTTTTCCTGGGGGTGGGCATGTATCTGGGGAGGGGGGTGTAGTTTGTTTGCAGAAGCAATGGCCTTAAGACAGCCTCGTTTCACCCAGACAGCAGCTTTTCTAAAATGAACAGCTGAACATGCAATATTAAAGATGGTGTTATGCTGTTAGAGAGCATCCAAAGGAGGGCAGTGAAGCTGGCAAAGTGGAGCCATGTGAGGAGCAGCTGAGGACACTTCTTCTCTTTAGCCTGGAGAAGAGGAGACTGAGGGGAGACTCACTGGGGCCGACAGCTTTCTCTGAGGGGAAGAGGAGGGGCATACTCTGATTTCTTTCTGTGATCTCTTTCTAGAGCCCAAGGGAAAGGCCTGAAGTTGTTTCAGGGGAGGTTTAGGGTGGGTGTTAGAAAGAGGTTCTTACCCCAGAGAGTGGTCAGGCCCTGGAACAGGGTCTCCAGGGAAGCAGTCACAGCACCAAAACTGCCAGAGCTCCAGGAGAGTTTGGACAATGCTCTCAGGCACAGGGTGTGACTCTTGGGGATGCCCTCTGCAGGGCCAGGAGCTGGACTTGGTGGTCCTTGTGGGTCCCTTCCCACCCAGCATACTCTGTGTTTCTGCCTTTCTTTCCCTAAAGAAATGTTGTGCAAAAGTGGTTTCCTCCTGCTTGAAAAACCAAAGAAAATCCATCCCAGAGAGGCAAGGCTGGTTTGCTGAAGGCCCTTAGCCACCTCCTCTAGAGCCATTTATCAATGGCTGAATTCCCTTTTTTTTTTTCTGTAAATCGTAACCATGGCCAAGATGAGATGGATTTCTGCAAAATGATTTGAAACCTCATTCAGTGTTCCTAACATAACTAAGAGTAATGTTATTTAAATAACATTAGTAATTTGAAGTAGAGATAAATTTTCAGCTGCAGAGAGATCTAAATGTATAGTTAAGGCCTTTAAAGAAACCTCAGTCTCAGCAACTGAAATTAAATTGTGGAGGAGGCATTTCTACCCTAGAGTCGGGATTTTCAACCTTCTGGGTTTGCTTTTATTAAATCATGAAATACATTTCTGGGGGTTAAAGATATCCCATTGCAAAGTCAGTGTTGCTAAAGAAATGAAATGATGGCTTTTCCCCAGGAACAAAGCGATAACATGAATTGCAAAATTAATAATTTATTGTTAAGCCATTGTTTATTGTGCAATGCCTTGTGGTGTGGCAATAGCATTTGGATTAAAGAAGTTAATTTGTCTGAAGGAAAGACTATCATATTGCTAAAAACTCTGTCTTGCTTTTGTTTGGGTAACACTTCCTGAAATAAGGCAGTCCTCTTCATATAGTAATTAAAGTCTTACAGTGAACCATGTAACAGCATATGTATGTGCTGTGGGTTTTTGGTTATTATTGTACAGAAATTCAGGATGGATCTCCATCAGACTGACACCAAGGGGACAGTTTCTCTCCCTGCAGCAGGTGTATTAAAGATAAATTTTTAGCATGAAAACAGGTTGTGGAGCTCAAGATCCAGCATTGTTTCCAAGTACTGGTTCCTCGGGCCCAATGTGCCACTGCATGCTCTTGGCAGCTGAGGGTGACAAATAATTTTTAATGGATAATACGTTGGACTATGTTCTTAAAATAGGTGGTATTTTCTGGATTACTCAGTTCTCCAGGATGTCCTTGATTGACGAGGACTGTCAGCCACTTTCACTCTGAAAATCAGTCCTTCTTAGACCATTAAAATGCACTAATTGCTTCATCAACTTAAGCTCTTTTTGACTTATAAAAGCTTGTAAGAAAAGGCAAGGAAGGCAAACCTGCATTATGTTAGTCATACAGTATTTCCCCAAAGACATAAGTTTTCTTTCATTTGGTATTTTGGTATATGGCATGGGATCACAAGCACATTAATTATTAATGGAGGTAGATATAGTGAATATTATATTGGTCTCTCTATCTTACACTTACATCAGCTTTCATAGAATTTTGCTTTACTAACAACCATTCTGCAAGTCAATTTCTTTGATAAAGGGATGTGCTTTAAACATGACTAATTAAACACCATCTGTCTGTCACAGGTGATCTGTGCAAAATGCTCTGAGTTTAAGCCACTTGCAGATAACAGCCGCCACAATCGAGTGTGTAAAGAGTGTTTCCTGCAGCTGCCAGCAAGCCCCTGCAGCCCTGGGGTGGAAGCAGTTGGGGAACAGAAGAAAAGGCTAGCTGCAGAGGTACAGTCTTTAGCTGAGAAACTTTGTGAGACTCTCTCTTTTTTTAGCGTATTTATTAGAAGCTAATCAAATTTGTTTTCTTTTCGGACCTATAAATCTCATTGAGCACTCCTGCAGCCTGGATGCTGTTTGTAGATGGTGGGCATTCATCACACAGGGATGCATACAGGTTTGGCAGCTAAGCTTCAGCTTCCAAACTTAAAAAAAAGAGGGAAAACCCTCTGACTTCTTTTTATTATGGTGTAATAAATAATATTATAATAAATTATAATAATAAATCTTGAGCTGTGCACAGTAACTATTTAAAAAATATGTTTTTCACTTTAAATTCCATGTAGCAACTCTGTTGCTTGGGGGCTTTGTCAGCTTTGTACCTAAACACATCCAAGGCCTCAGCAACAGGGTGGGGTGAAGCCACAGGTTTCCCTTGGCCTGAGCTGCCAGGTCTGCAGAGAGCAGAAGTTCTGGATCCGGAACCTGACCCCATCAAAACCTTCAGATATGGTATCAGATGTTGCCCTCTGTGGCAGGGGGTTGGAATGAGGTGCTCTTTACTGTCCCCTCTGACCCCAGCCATTCTGTGATTCTGTGATGCATGCCCCAGCTGTGACTACAGATGATGAGCTCTTCGTGGGTGCCAGCACAGCCTGTGATATCCCATGGCAAACTTTGCAGCACTGCTTCAGTAGGAAAAGTTCAGGTGCAAACCTGCACCTACACAGGCAAGAGAGAGAGCCCTGCTAACCTGAAAAGCCAAGAGGCAAACCAGTGAAATGGGACCCATGGCTTTACTTCAGAAAGCAGGTTACAACAAAAAGCTGTAAAAACCCAAGGAAAAGTGTCATTTTCCCTTCCTGTACTCAGGCTGGTAGTTTTTTTTTTTTTTGTTAAATCTTCAAAGGATGTGGTAAAATGCAAGAAAGCCAGTGTATAGAAAGAAAAGATCAGAGTCAGGCTTTTTCTTTCCCTTCTATTTACATTAAACTTTCTTAACAAGCTTAGTACCACTGAAGAGATTGCCACTTAACAAATGTTATTAGCAGCTGCCAGAAAGCTTCTGTGCAAATCCTAATGCAAACAGGAATTTTGATTTTCTTTGCTTTCTATCGGAGCACAACAATTTCTTCCAATTTCTTTTTTTGCACTCTGATTTGGCTCCACCATGTACAAGAGGTTCTGTTAATAAACCCTTTGCATTAATTTGAAGTCTTCTCCCAGCCTACTTTGCTAAGCAAGAAATGAGGTGCCTCATCTTAATTACCATTTTCAATTGACTAGGTGGAAGTTGAATTTAGCTTCATGTCCTCTGGGAATGGTGGTTCAGCCTCTGCCCCTGTTAATGGAATTATGATATTTCTTAATTGTATACAATAATTATTAACTTCTTATTTGGTTATGGCCTACCCAACATTTGCCCTCAAGTGTTATTTGACTCTGCACCACTTGAGTATTTCATATTTAATTCTAAATATTTTGTACACTTAAACATAAATGGAAACACTTCTGTTTTGTTTTTTTTTTCCCCCTCTTCGTCCAGAAGCAAAGTATCCTTGTGGCTGAAAACAGCCTCTTCAGTGGCTACCTCCAGTTCCTTGAAAAAGGGAAGACTTGGTACAAAATGTGGGTGACCATCCCCAAGAGTGAACCTCTTGTTCTGTATCTGCAAGGAAGCAGCCAGGTAAGATGGCATTCATGAGGGCTAAAGCACAGAAAAAGAAAAGCATAAGTTTAAATATGTCAAACTGAGAAATGGGTCAAAGGATTTGGCTTGGTTTCAACAACAGAACTGAATTTCCTATTCTGTATATGACACAAAGCCTCAGAGATTTTAGGTTACCTTGTTACCTGTACTTACTGCTGATACAGTTGTGAGCAAATGTTAAAGCTCATTGCTTTTCTGCTCAAATTTTTAGCAAAAAAAAAAAAAAAAAAGACAAAACAAGGATAATTCGGTTATGCTTTGGATTTTTTAAGGTTTCAGACAGGTGTAGTCAAGGGTTTTATTATGCTGTCATTAGAGAAAGCTCTTTCCTGTTGAATATATAGAACAGCAAAGGAGGCTGGATATTGCAATGCTGGAGCTACTGGTTCAAGCTTTTTTTTTTTAAACCTAGTTTTTTTTTTTTAAACCTAGTTCTGGGTTGATGGGATAGAGGAATTTGTGAAAATATAGATGTTCTTCAGCCTGAGAAATTATAAAGCTCCTTGTCATAGCATCATGGGGTTTTATCTTTAATTGAAATACTTACATTTATTAGACTTTTTGTCTCTAAATGTACTGTTGAAGCTAACTAGCATTTGTGTGTGATGAAAATCAAGGGATAGAAACACCTATATCCAAACTAGAAATACCTGTGATGCTTCCTTATCACTGAAGAATGACAATGCTGAAAGGAGATTCCCCATATCCAGTTTTGCATTTGACACATTTATACACAGCTTTGTTTTATCTCCTGTGTGGGATGGAAGTAGTAATGGAACTGAATTCAGCCAGCGATTACCCTGCTGCAGTTGTAGTGATAAAAAGGTTTTCTTTTTATGAGCATCTGTTTGTGGCTAGGAACAGTCAAGGAAATAAATTTTCCCTGTGATTTTATAGAGCATTTCAGAGTAAAGCTCACCCTGTATCTGATCAACAAATGCTACACCTTGTCGTTAGAGCTGTGTTCATTTCACAGCTTGTCAGCAGGAGCACCTCTGTCTTTAAGTCAGTTTGTGTAATGTTTTAAAAATTGTGCTCAAAGAGGCTGAAAGCTTGAATTTGGAGCTTCAGCCCCCTTGGCTCCACCTGTGGTTCCAACCCCACGATGGGTAAGGCTCCAATTTGTCCTGCAGACAGCAAGCTGTCCTAGTCAGCGGGACATGTGTGGCTGAAATTACACACTGGAAAAGCAAACAGCCTCAGACAAGGCACTAAAACAAAGGTAACAAATCCAATCTTTGGCTCTCCCTGTAGCCAGGGTCTGGAGAAAGGAACAATGCTTTAAAAAGCCTAGCAGGGAGAACAGCTTCACCCGCAGAACTTTTCAGCTGATGTGCAAGCTTGTGCCTCAGCCAAGGCCCAGTGCAAGCCCTGCACCCACACCAAGCAAGCCAGATTGTCCCACACTTGGGCAAGGAGAGTGGGAATAGAGGGAGAGGAGTTTAAATTCTTTGGCCTTCCTCACGCAGAAACAATGTGTGTCATCTAAGAGGTGGCAGGGGTGAGAAGCTGAGAGGAAGCAACACCCCTTACACAGTATGACTGAGAATTTCTCCTGCTGCCCAGCTGATTGTTGCAGTACAGCACAAATAACAATCCATGGACATAAATCACCTGCATTCAGTGCAAACTCAGTGATGCTGGATTCTGCAGGCCCCACCTGATAGTCATGCAAAACCACAGATGGAAGCTGGAGGAACTTCTCTGCTTCAGTTGCTGTGTACTTTTTCCACGTCCTGCCAAATTTGATCTTGAGCCTCTGCTGATATTACTAGTAAGATGCTATTTTTTTAGGGGAAAAGGGTGCCCTTGGCACTGATTGTCAATTTTATGACAGTTAAATTTAAATTTAATGTCCTCAACTGTTTCAGGGGTGAGAGAATTCTCCCAATAAAGTATCAGGAAAGCAAAAGAACAAGGTTATTTATCTTACATTCCAAAACCAGCATTTACTGTCAGGTTTTATAATGAGACTATAAACAACAGAAGTTATTCCTTTCTTCAAGGGCCTGCCATTCACATTTGTATACTTCAATTTGCATTCAACTGCAAGAAAAAATTAGGAAGTCCTATTTCTTGATATTAATCCAAGAATCTTGTTAATTCTGGTTTGCATAGGATACACTAAACTTCTGAGAAGAATCTCTTCCAGAGCTTCATTACTGGTGTCTGAATGTCTGGAATCAGTTGGGAGCCACTCATATGCTTAAATAATCTTTTCCCAGGCATAGTTCTGTTTTGCACAACCACCTCCGTGGATCTCACAGACCTCTTTAGACCTGCAAAGAAGCATTTCAGTGCCTGAGATGTGTCTTTTGGGAATAATATTGCCAACAATAGCATTAAAAGGTCTTGAAACATGGAGTAAAGCATGACTGTAGAAGTTAAAAAGTTAGGGGATTATTGCTAAGAAGAACAGAAAGAATAGCTGCCTCCTGGGGAGAAGGAGCAAACCAAGCTGAATCCTGAGCTTGGAATACAGTGAAAGCTTCTTCCTCTGCACCCGTGGCCCTCACGCCAAAGAAGGGATGCTAGTGCAGGTAGAAACATGATTCACAGGTTTAAAATAGCAAGAAAACTGCTCTTTTTGCTCTTTTGTTCCAGGAGAATGAATGAATCCCCTGAGTGTTCACAGTTCAAGTCTTGCATAAGACTTTATGCATGAGGATTCCCAGTTTATTTAGGTTTGGGAATCATACCAATGTGATTTGTCCTCAAATGGAGTCACAATTTGTACAGCTGTTTGTCATGCTTATCTCAGCGAAATTATAAGAGTTTACTTATAAGCAAAGACCATTTCAAGTGTAAGGAGCAGCAGTTTTAAACTAAATTAGTCTTTTCAAGGACTTCACCTGGACCTTCTGCCCCCATTGGCCTTGTAAAATGCACAGCTACTTGCAAAGTTCTGACATGAACTTACCTGAGTGAGATGTGCAAAGGCTTCCTGGAAAAGTAATGGATTTTGGAGAAATATGAAGGGTAAAACTAGTATAGCTAGAGCTAGTATATTTATGTATATATCAGACCAAGCTTGATCCAAGAGAAAATTTTGCTTTATAAAGAAGAGAAATTTTACATTCATCATGTAAATGTGATTTAGTTTTAGAAAATATGGGAGTAGCTGAGTTTGAAATTGAGCTCAGGGTTTTTGAGAAGTATTTTGTTTTGCTTGCCTGTTTATCCTGTTTAGTAGGAGCTTTACCTGGCCCTGCACTAAACTCTGCTTGCCTTTTTTGGTCCTGAAGATCACAGGAGTCTCTCAATGACTTGTGTAAGGTTGGGGTTAGATCGTGAGTGGATAAAGAGTGGAGTTTGGGTAGAAAAAACCATGGATTTTCTAAGCCCACTCAAGTAGGAGGGAGAAAATGCCATTGGTGGGTCACTGTTGCCCAGGAGAGCTTATACACTGCAAAGAGCTGTGCAGTGCCAGAGGTGTGTCTGTGTGCAAGGGTGCCTGAAACAGAACTGCCTGTGTGGTGACACTGAGTGGTCTGTTTCCAGATCTTAAATCCTGGGTGTTGCAATGCTGTAACAAAGCAATAAATACATGCTGCTCTAAAGACCTAAATAACCCAGACCTAAATAACCCATAAATAACCCGTTTGTGTTGTGCTGCTGAGAGTCAGGATGCGTGCACTGGTGATTGCTGACAATATTACACATCCACTAAATTTTTATCTATCACTCACTTACTATCTGAGGAAAATTATTGTAATCAGCCCTAAAGTGAAGCTCTTTCAGCACTGGGTATTTTGGTTTGATGAAACACCAGTATCATGCAGTCGTACTATGTTGCACGCAGAAATATTTTTTTTTAAATACAGTCCAACCAGCCAAATCCTGTAGGCTCTTAAAACAAAAACACGAATTTAATCTCTCTTATAAGGCCTGTAAATCCTACTTACATGCTCAGTATAAGGCTGGAATGCCTCATGGGTGCATAACAGCTGCTGGATTTGCTGGGCTTCAGGTAGGAGGGAAGGGCTCGGCGGCAAAGGGCATCCACAGATGCTGCTGGTCCCAAAGAAAAGTCTGGATTGGGAGTGGGGTGTTCCTCAAGGCCAAGTGCTTCACCTTTACCTCTCAGTAGTACAGCTTTTCAGAGATAATGTAAATCCCTTCCTTTTGGATCAGGCAGGTACAGACAAAGTGTCAAGGGCAGCATATTAAGGGAGGATGCAAGACCAAAGGCAGACTGCTTAATTTGCCTGTGTCTGCACATGTTGGGTAGGTGCAACACATACAATTCAAACATCAATTTGCTCTTACAGTGCACTTCGTGGCTACAAATAACATCATTTGTCATTGTCATGGGCAAGCTACAATTTTCCATTTGACAAGTCTAAATGTCTACTCTTCCAAACCAAGACCAGTGAAACAGGCATGGTTGAGCTTGCATGTGCTCTTGTGCATTTGTGTTCATCAGCCCCATGTTTGCTTGCTTGAGCAGTGCCACGTGTGCAGGAGCTGCTCTGTACGTGCCAGTTCTTCTGCATGGGCAAGACCTTCCTGTTTTTAGGGATGTGGCTGTGGTTTCAGGGAATAGAAACTGTGCTACATTTAGGACAACTAGTTACACTCAAATGGGAACTGAGTGTAACTTTAGTGTTTGGCCTAAAGCTGCCTAAAATCTCCTTGAACAGTGCTTGGTCTTCAAGCAGTTGGACTCTGGCATTTTTATGTGACAATAACAAGCAATAGATGAATAAATCAAGAAGCCTGTATTGATAAACTGTATTAATAAACTGTGATACATTTTTGACTGTGTTTCTTGCCCATTTAGTTAACGTATGTGCGTGCATTGATGTGAGCAGTTTTGATACTTGAATTACTTTAGACAAAGTGTGAGAAAAGTAGGCATCTTTTTTGGCCATTGTTCTCAGGGTTTTGGTCCTCTTCCAAATTTACCAAGTCATCTGCATTTGGTGTGGGCTCACAAAAAAAATGACTTTGCCACTTCTCTGTGGGATGCTTTGTTAGCTTTGGTATGGGGCTGCAGTACAAGCAGCTGCTACAGAAGGTGTTACAGCTTTGTGGAGATGCTTGATGCCTGTGTGATTCAGACTTCAGTTGGGGGACTCATCTTTAGAAACACTTTGCTGGGAGCAGTTGGAGAGCTTGCTTGGCCATGGCACACCTTGCCTTGCTAAAATATATCTTTCTTGAGAGCTTAGGAGAGGAGTTGGTTGATGCTCAAGATGTGACTGTTAAGAGAGCTGTATTGCTCCTTAGATCTGTGAGTCAATCTGGCTTTGAAAGGGTGGTCAAGAATTTGAGCATTGGCTTTCTTGACATCTCTCAAAAGCATCATAAATTACTGAAAATCAAAAATTGTCTTTTCTTTCAAAGACTTTTCCCTTGCCCTTTAGTTGCCTTGGTGTCTCTCAGGGTCCAGCTTTGCTTAATTGCTTCCTTTTAAAGAGTCCTACAAAATATCCCATGATGTTCAAAAGGGACAGCATCAAACTCTTCTCAGCTGGCTCCCATTGCCTGTACCTAATACAGAGGAAATTTTGTAAAAGACACATGCATAAGTTACATGAAATTACATCAAAGTCCCTGGCCATGTTTACTGTGAAAGGAAATCAGTGAAGTGAGAATAGAGCTCCACCAAGCCATTGCTTTTTGCTGGTTTAAGCTGAGCAGTTGGTGCTGCCTTGTCCCCGCTCCCTTTGTTGCTGAACCAGGAGCCTGGGACTGCATCCGTGTGCTTCCTGCAGCGTGTGGCAGCGTGTGCCTGCTGGCCCCATGCAGTGTCCCCCCCCTGCCTCAGACTGCACCTGCTCCTGAGTCCTTACGTTTGTTTTCTCTCCTTTAGGATGGACGAAGCCCACGTCCAGTCCCTCTGCCTGGCTATGAAGTCAGTTTACCAGGTTCTGGTGAGAAGTTTGATGTGAAGCACGTTTTTAAGCTTTGCCAGTCCCATCAAACTCTCTATTTCAGTGCAGAAGATGAAGAGCTGCAGATGAAATGGATGGAAATTCTCACCAAAGCTGCCAAAGGGGAGACTGAGGATACAGCTGAAGGGCTCAGCAACCCATAGAGCAAGTCTCATTTCGTTTCTTTCCTACATGCTATAAACCATCACTTGAATTTGGTATTCATGGCACTTTGGAATCTGTATGGCTTTATATTTTCATGTGTCTGCATAGGAAGTTCAGTGGTTTCTCACCTTTTATTGTACATTTTTCAAGTACAGTAGTTACCTGTCATATATTATGTTAAAGAAAAAAGTAGTTATAGTTGTTGGTGGTGTTAGTGCTGGTTTTAAAACAAAAGACAAGGAGCAAAGCATTAATTTTAACAAAGGTAATGGAAAATCACCAGTCTTGTTTTCCTAAATGTATATTTTCCAGTCCTTTTGATTGCTGTTGAGTGCAGGATGTGTATAGTCTGTGATTAGTTCTATAAATGCTGCCTTTTAAGTTAAATGTTGTCAAGGCTTGTGCTGGCCACTGACATTCCATTCTCTGCCTCACCCTCCTGGAAAGGTCTTTGTGACGTGTGAGCAATGTACTGAGTATTTTCCTGTTGCTAAAACCATGTCTCTGCTGTTTTGAGATGACCTGTTCAAATGACAAATACTGTAGAAGGGACTTCTAAAAATGACTGCAAATGGTGCAGAACAGAACATTAAGAAGTCTCATTGATTTTAAACATTCATTATATTGATTGCTTTCTTCTGGAACCAATACCTTCCTTCCTTCTATTGGAACCCATTTTGATGTAAGTGAACAAACATTTTATACTGCAAACCGGGTTATGATCAATAAACAAGAACATTTTTAGTACACACCATACAAAAAGGTGACTTTTTTGTTGTATTGGTTAATTTAAGTGGCCTAGATTTTATTTATATAATTTGTAAATAATGTTTCATAAGTATTTTAAGAATTTTTAAAAGACCTCAGCTAATTAACAGGATTTAGTACATAGTGTAAGAGATATTTGTATGAACTGAATTTGTTATTTAATTTTCCTGTTCATTTGTTTTTGTCTTATTTTCAAACATAAATGCTTATCTATTTAAATAAAAATTCCTGCAGTTAAGTCCTGAGCCAGATTTCCAAGGCACAGTGAAGTTTAGGTCAACATTTATTGTAGGTTAAAAAAAAGTTATAAAAGTCTAAAACAGACAAAAAAAAAAAAAGGCATGTGCGTTCCTAGTTGTAGTAAGCATGTAGTATCAATCAAAATGAAATAAAATCTGTCACAGTACTGTATTTTTAAATGGTTTGGTTTAACTTTTGTTTCCTCTTCAGCCTTCTACATTTTCTGATATTGATAGAGAGGAAGAAATGCTCCATACAGACAAAGTTTTTTTTTTAGGATTGTTGAAAATTAGTGATCTACATCAGTGAGTATTTTTTGGACCTACAGAAAAGGACTTATCCTTGTTTGGGGTTTGGTTTATTTTTTACATTGGTGAATAAATCTGAAGTCCATGATGATAAAAAATTAGAGGCCATATATTTGATTATCTACTGGAAAATTTTCTTGAGACTTGCATCTTTCTTCCCTACCCACCCTCTCCCAACAGTCTACACAGAAAAGATTTCTTGAAGGGTAGCTTTTACCATGAAAAGGAATTACTTCCAGTGTGTGTTATTTCTTCTCCCAAGCTTCCTTGAAAATGTAATGATGTAGAGTGCTTGCCTTGAAAATTTACTCATTTAGTAACATTTCTGGTTTGGAGGTGTGGTTTTGTTCGTTTGTTTGCTTACAATGTGCTAACATTTTTTAAAATCATCCTGTGATTTTAAGCAAATCAAGGGAAATGTGCTTAGTGAACACATTAGCAAACCAGCATGCAGTAATGCAAGAGCAGAGCAGCCTCAGAGGACAGCTGCAGGCTACAGAATGCTGTTGTAGGAGAGTCTCTCTTGGTCAGCATTGACTGACCAGCACAAGGTGCCAGAATACAGTGCTGCTGTGAAATCACAATCACATACTCTGAGAAATCACCACACATCTCTGAAGGCTTGTCCTAAATTTACAGCAGGATCTAATCTGGTCCAGGTCAAAGGCTGCAGGGTTAGGACCTTTGTTTCATTCTCCCTCCTCACCTTCTCTCCTTTGGAAGGAAGTGGGAACTCCCAAAGCTGAAGAAATGGATGTTGCTGACACTATTTGTCATGAAAGCTGTAAGCTTTAGACTTTCCTTTGTCATAGAAGCTGTTCTTCTGAGCTCAGCCTGCTTCTGTGCACAGGGTTAGCACAGGGATTAAGCATCCCATAAATACTACATACACCTTTGTATTAGTGCACAAATAAGATTTAAGCCACTAATAGGTCCTTTCTAGCTCTGCATAGAGCTGAATTATATATGCTGGCCATGATAAGACCAGAGAAAAAAAATTAGATGTGGCAGCAGCAGTTAAGTTCAAACCAGGGGACTGAATTTTGATGAGGTGGATTAAAAGTACAATACCCATAGCTGAGGTGTCCTGACATGAGCACGTTTCACAAAAGATGCCAAAATCTCACAATAAACCAAGAACCTTCTCTGTGCATGAGGGATGTGGCCTGTGGAGCTGCACCAACAAATCTTCTCCTCTTTGCTGCTTGCAGCCATGAAGTAAAACACACCAGGTCTTTCTGACTCTGCCTGTCAGGTCGAGGCACCAGACCCTACCTGCCTCACAGACACAACATTCCTGCTCTGAGCATGGCTGGGGCAGAATTAAACCAAGCTGTGGTGCTCTGGGCTCTCAGGCTCTGCAGGATGCCAAAGTTCTGCTGTGTTTGGGAGCTAAACCTCACAAATCTTGAGAGAGCTTGCTTGGTCCTTCCTGTCAACAGCTAGATAAACCTTTCCTTTGCTTCTCCAGGAGCTGCTGTCTCTCTCCAAGATACCCATCATCTCTTGCCTGAATTAAACTGATGTCTGTGGTTTTTTTCTGTATTTTTTTCTGTAAATTGGCAATCAAAGATTAAGGGTTTGAACAACCCTGGATTTGTTTCAGGAAGATTTCATTAACATATCAATTAGCTGTATTTAGTCTCATTCCCACACGTTTTTCATTCTGAGTATTTATTAATTTTCCTATTAAAATGTGGTGTTATACCCTCAGAAAGAAGAGCTGGCAAAGGCAAAAATACAAAGAACTGGCAAGGGAAAAAAGCAGTGGCAGAGCAGACACACAGGGCCAGTCTCCAGTTATTTATTTCCTTCCTAGAGGTGGGATGCATGTTGGTGGGGGACTCATTTTGCAGGTGGTGAGAAAGTGAGGTGATCAGGATGAGGAGCAACATTGAACTACGACTCAGAGAGACAGCATTCCAGAAATTATCTGGATCCACATGATCCACCTACATCATCTCCACCTGCATTTGAGCCTTTGGTACTGTACAAGCAATACCTGAGCTCTACCACTGTCATCTTTGGGCTTGGACAAGACCCACTGTCACCACCAAGACTACAGGAAATCAAACCAGTCAATTAAGAGGTATTATTTGAAATCAATGTCTCCACTCACAATGATGAAGCAGGAAGTTGTGTTTTTGCTAAATGATGTGTGACCTTTTAACATCTCTGGCCCCAAATTGCTCATGGGTATCTAAAGGATCAGGGGTATTGTGTCCAGGGTCTATCAGGGGCAAAGTCAGCATGGACAGATCTGCTGAGAAACAGGAAAGCTGTGAAATGGATGGTCCTCACCTGCTGTGTCTGCTGCAGACCATCAGCACCAGGGAATCTGGGCCAGGTTTTCACAGAGGCAAATGGGACTGATCCATTCAGATGGACTGTTTATTATTCACCTTAATCTCTTGTAAAAAGGCTAGATTTCAGTGTGCTCATTTGATTTACTCCTTCTCCAGCCTCTGTGCTGGCTATGATGGGTTACACAGGGTTCATTGACTGGGGGTTTAGGAGAACTGGTGCCACCATATCAATGCCTGCTTGTGATCAAATAAGGGGTTTTGCTAAATCATAGAATCACAGCATCGTTTGGTTTGGAAGGGACTTTAAGATCATCTTGTTCCACCTCCTGCCATGGGCAGGGACACCTTCCACTAGCCCAGGGTGCTCCAAGCCCCAGTGTCCAACCTGGCCTTGGACTCTCCAGGGATGGGGCAGCCACAGCTGCTCTGGGCATCCTGTGCCCAGGCCTCACCACCCTCACAGGGAAGAATTAATTTATTTCTTAAATCTGAGCCCCATGAGTCCCCAGGAGGTGAGCACAATCAAATATGTGTATGTAAAACTGCTTCTCAAGGTGATGCAGGGGAGGGAATGTGAATCCCAGATCTTTTTTCTGTTTTCATGGAATTCCTTGTCACTGACAGATGGTCACAGTTGCTTGAGAGAGAAAGATGACCAAGCTGTGAGTTTCTTGTTTGATGCTGGAGCTGCTCAGAGATCTAAAATACAGTAGAGCAGTGAAAATGAGGGATATGTTTTTCTGTCCATTATAAACATCTTCAGAGACAGAACAACATAATCACTGTGCTGGAGCACACTGGGACTGTGTGTATGTCCATCTCCCTTCTCCAGCAGTGATGCAGAGATGAGGCTTGTGGATTTGGGAGGTGAGCACCTGCAGCTGCTCAGAGCACACAGCAGAGCCAGATGAGGAACCTGTCTCCAGCCATGGCCAAAGCAGGTGTGAAGGAACATGTATGGATGTGTGGCTGCCAGCTGCCCAACACTCAAAGAGCTAGAGATGGTACCTGGCCTTTAATAACCCCTTAGAGGATTTTTGACTTAGAACTTAGCTGATGATATTTTTCACTGTAATTTTTTTTTTTTTTTTTAATATCCACAATATCCTTTGTCAAAGAATCCTGTACCTAAACCCCACCTTGGTTAGAAAGTTTCTTCCCTTTTTTGAAGCTGCAGTGCTGGCACCTTCCAGGTCTGGCCTGGGAAGCAGCACTGAACAGCTTCCCTGTAACCTTCCTCAGGACCCTGAGGCTGCACAGAACTCTCCTGGGTCTTCCCAGGTGTCTCTTTCTGTTCCTAAAGAGTCTGTTTCTTTCTTCCTTCCTGGGTAGCTCTGATCACATTTGTTTCCCTTCCTCGAGTCTCCTTTCTTTGACCACACAGGACATGAGGTGGGTCAAAGGCAGATGCTGGGGCAAGGAATTCTTTTTCCTCACATTTCTGTCCCAGACTGTTTATATCTGGTGCAAAGAATACTTGAATATTTTCCCTTTTCAGCATCTTGTGCCATTTTGACTGTCTTGAACAATAGTGATGTGCCAGGGCTTTGCTGGTGGGCAATATTTCTCTTGTTCAGTCCCTTAAGCCAGCTGGAAGAAGAAATATTAACCAACATCAGCTAAGTCTGTTTTGAAGTTGATACTGGACATGTACATGCATATCCTTCAATCACTGCCCCTTGCTAAATGAGCAAACTGACAGTGTTGCAGAGCATCTGTGCAATTATGTTTGAATGCACCACTTAGAGACTATGACAAATCCATTATGTGAATTGAAAAGTGCAAAAGGTTAAGATAAAAATCGCTTAGTAAAATTGCAACAATCCATTTAAAACTGCACAGGGGAAATGCAGAACTGTGAAAAGCACTGAGCATCCACCATAAAATAAAGTAAATCTTTATTTGCTAGAATGGACACTGGGCAGCTCCTTGGCTGGTACAAATGGATAGATTTAGTTACAGCTCTCTGTTAAATTAGCTGAGGATCTGACCATATAGCTTTGTTTGATCTTTAAGCATTTCTGCTTCTTGCCAAGACTGAAATAGCAATTTACAGCACTGCTTTTGGTGTCCCTAGATGCACAGGAAACTTGAGCAGGATGTCCACTCCACATCTGGACACAAGGCCCAGCAGGTTTTCATTGGTCTTGGCTTGCAAATAGTTACAGTGAATGCAGTGAATTTCCCACCATTTCTCCTAGCACAGAGAAAACCTGACACTACAGTATTATTCCAATAGCTGCTAATTTTTTTTTTTTTCTTGAGAGACCAATTTTGTGTCAAATTTGTGGCATGTTAGCAATTCTTCCCTGATTTCTGAAGTATGCACAAGGTTTAGGATAATAATGCATTTCTGTAAGTCTGTAATGAAATTGTCACTCAGGAACAGCACACTAACTCTTTACTGTGCTCCTTAGAGATTGCTTCCTGTTGCTGTTTTGAAGGGATAAAAGCAAATCTAATATGCATCTCCTGAAAGGGTCTAAAGCAGTTGCTGGTGTCTCATGAGCTCAATCCTCTTCTGAGTTCTGCAGATCAGATCCCCAGGATTTGATCACGTGTGCCAGCTTCACCACACAAACCTTGCCACAGCACCATGGTTCAGGACAGGCTCTGAGCAGGCTCCACCAAGTGAGTGGGTTTCCTCGGAAATCAGGGAAATTTACTTGATATTCACAAGGGCATAGAGTGATAGGACAAGGGGAAACAGCTGTAAGCTGAAAGAGAGCAGTGCTAGACTGGATATTAGGAATAAATTCTTCACTAGAAGGGTGGTAAGGCCCTGGCACAGGCTGCCCAGAGGAGCTGTGGCTGCCCCATTCCTGGGAGTATCCAAGGCCAGGTTGGATGGGGCTTGGAGCAGCCTGGGCTAGTGGAAGGTGTCCCTGGCCGTGGCAGGGGGTGGAACTGGATGGACTTTGAAGTCCCCTAACCATTCTGTTTCTATGTTTACTTGAGGCTTATAAAATATAAAGCTCATCTCTGGTAGAGAATGAATATCCTGACATTTGTAAAAAGTAGATATTAGGAGAAGGAAATTAACAAATGAATTTGTAAGGCCATGTCTGCTTAACTGGAATCGTGCTGATTAGCCCCAAACAATGCTGGAGGAGATAGCTTTTGTGAGTGTTCACAGCAACATTTTGTCTTGGATTGAAGACACAAATGGTTGTTCTCAGTGTTTGCTTTTCCAAGCTACTGACAAACAGAATGGGTATTGATGCCACTTGGCCTGTCACACTATATTTATTCATTTCTGTAAAAGAAGGAACAAAAATGTTCCCTCCTCAAATTAGGTTAGCATTTTCAGGTTCCGATGGGACATACGTACCTGTGTGCTGCTGTGTTTTCCTGTACTGTGGCACTGGACTGCACCTAATGGTAATACAAGAAAATAGTTCCTGAGCTGTGGCCCCAAGCTGAATCCACCACCTCCCTAAGACCTGCCAGAAACAAGGAAAACTCCGACACTGGAGTTGGCAGCAGGCAAGCAGGCCACGTGCTACCAGCCATGAGCCATCTCTGCAGGAGCATGGCAGAGCTCTGTGCCTCTGACAGCTCAGGGGAGCCACTGGAAGAGCCAAAATGGAGCTGGGCGTGGGCATACAGCGTGTCCTTGGCAAAAAGGGCTCTCCAGGTCCCTGCATGCAGTGTTCCCTGGCACAGGGCCAGGCTGGTTTCCTCCACGCTGGGGAGCATCACTCCTCCCTGCTGAGAGAAGCCATACTTTGTTCCCACATCCATCAAAGAATCACAGGATGGTTTGGGGTGGCAGTAACCTTAAATCCCATCTTGTTCCTTGTTCCAGAACTGGACACAGCACGCCTTGGCTTGAGTGCTGTGTCCAGTTCTGGGCCCCCCAGTTTGGGAAGGACATGGAGGGGCTGGAGCGTGTCCAGAGAAGGGCAGCAAGGCTGGGGAGGGGTCTGAACACAAGTCCTGTGAGGAGAGGCTGAGGGAGCTGGGGTTGTGTATCCTGGGGAAGAGGAGGCTCAGGGGAGACCTCATCACTCTCTACAACTCCCTGACAGGAGGGTGCAGCCAGCTGGGGGCTGGGCTCTTCTCCCAGGCAATCAACAAGAGGATAAGAGGACACAGCCTTAAGGTGCACCAGGGGAAGTTTAGGCTTAACACAAGGAGAAGATTCTTCACAGAAAGAGGGGTTTGGCATTAGAAAGGGCTGCCCAGGAAGGTGGTGGAGGCACCATCCCTGGAGATGCTTATGAAAATACTCGGACAGGCCACTCGGTGCCATGGTATGGCTGACAAGGTGGTGTTAGGTCATAGGCTGGACTAGGTCATCTCATATTTCCAACCTAGTTAGTCTTGTGATACTGTGACTGAAACCTATAGCTGGGAGAGGAGAAAGAGGAGAAGCCAGGGGGCAGAGTGAAGCCATCTCCCTGGGCCAGCAGCACACCACTGATCCAGTAATGGCAACAGATCTGACAACCCAACAGATCATTTCATGTCACTTCTAAAGGTCACTTTTTTCTTTCAGCAATCTAATTGCTGAGCTTTTAGCTATCACAGCTGTGCATATGTGATCTGACTAAACAGAAGCCGAGGCTGAGAGCTACTATTCTCCTTTTCAAGAGTTACAGAACATGCAACAGGGTCTGCCTAAGGCTCTGAGCAGTGTAGGCAAACCCAAGAGTCACTGCCTGGGTCAGAGGAGCCGATGCTCAGCTGAGCCAGCCTCAGCTCCTGAGGCTCAGGGAAGAAGGGGGTGGCAGCAGGGCCAGCCAGGAGAGAAGGAAGGGGATCAGCTTGCTGCTGCTGGAGGGCTGGAAGGCTGCCATTGCTGGGCTGGGATGGAGCATGGTCCTGTTTGGGTGGGCAGCGTGGGGCAGGCAGTCCCTGCCCCGTCCAGGCAGCTTTGTTGGGGACTGTCACTTCAGTAGTCTTGTGCCCTTGGCATGCCTGGGGCCAGCTCTTATAACTAGGATTACAAGAAGGGCAATGTCTCAGGGCAGTTTAGTGAAATCCAACAATTAAATAATCCCTAAGAAAAAGCAGCAAGTGTCTGGCTGAGGCCGCATGGCTTCCCCTGATGCTGAAGGTGAAACCAGAGCCATTAAAAATTATGAAAGCACTCACCTGCAGCTAGGGAGGTGAGTGATGTTCTGGGGTGTCACACCACAGAGCTGTCTGTGGTGTTCCAGGACATGTGGAGCAAAACCAGTGCTGTTGGGTTATACATTCCCTTACAAAGCAAATCTAAATGCTGCCACGAGGTGAGTGGAATTCAGGTGCTGCAGCTTAATTTGCTTCTGTGAGTGCCTGTAAGGAAAGATTTGGCTTGCAACACACTTGTGTTCAACTTCAATTGTGTAACAGCAGCTGCAGGGGTAGCGGCTTACAGAAAAAACTACTTCTCTTTCTTTGGTGTTCCTCTGGTTTCATTAGACTTGACTGAAGGAGCTACAGTTTCTTGTTGAGTTTAATTAGATTGATTAATATTTGGCATTACCAGAAATGCAAACCTAATTCATAAACTGCAGCATTTTCAAAAATGGTAGGCTATTTTGCTATAATGTGACCAAGCATTGCTTTTTGAATGTGGTTTAGTAGTAGAGATGGAAACAGCAGTCCCTTATATCTGCAATATTCCTGAGGCCTTCCTGACACATAAGCTCATAGGAAAGAGTGCCATGGCCAGCAGCACACTGGGCTGTGTCACCATTCCATGTGGGCATGATCCTGCTCCATTTGATGTTTCCAGAAGAGCCTTAAGGGGTTTTTCAGTCTATTTGGGTTTGGTGCCCCTTGGAATTTAATCTCTCTAATCTGCTCCTGCAATTTTTTCCTTCTAATTCCAGGTGAAAAAAAATAGTGAGAGGGTATAAAAAGTGGAGAGAGTGTTAATAGCTGCAGTGCTTGGTGTGGGCCCCAGACTATAGGCTCAGCACCAACACACAGAGCTTCTTCAGCAGAGCCAGTTGTTCCTCCTCTTGTTTTCTGTGGACACACAGTGCAGACCATTAAAGGCCTTTTTTGGATCCACTGCCAGTGTCAGCAAATCAAGGATCTCAACAAACACTGCCGAGACCCAGACTCACTGTGGTAATGCTGCAAGGGCAGTAAGTGGCAGGGGGTGAAATGGCCAGGATGTGACAAGCAGAAAATGGCCCACGCAGCGTGTGCAAGGCTCTGGGTTTCACCAAGCAGCCTGTGCGTGTTTGTGCGTGCCACCCAGCTCCAGACAGGATGATGGATCTGGGAACCACCCAGCGGGTTTAGCTGCAGATCCCAGCGAAAACAAACACAACTTTGCAGACCATAAACTGGATGTATGCGAGAGATTCTGCTCCTGGAGTATAACCACATAACGAGCACTGTGCTGTGTGTGCAAGACCAGACCCATGAGAACCAGACGGGGGTACCTGAGGCTCTGCAGGCTGGGAGCAGCAGCCTGGCTGCATCGGGGACTGATGGCAGCAGCAGAGGAGGACAGGCGGCGGGCAGGGTGGGCAGCGGGGACAGGCGGCGAGGGGCAGGGTGGGCAGCGGGGGACAGCCAGCGAG
>VZRH01005655.1:253339-285856 GCA_013397555.1 Urocynchramus pylzowi | reverse complement strand
CGCCGAGCGGGGCCGGTCCCGGAGTGCGGGTCGGGCGGAGGGGCCGAGCTCCGCCAGGGCTGCACGCAGCCCCCGCGCCCCGGAGCCGTCCGAGCGGCTCAGCCCGGCGCTGCTGGGCCCTGGCGGGGTGGCTGCCCCCGGAGGGGAGGCGCTCCTCTTCGGTGATAGAAGTTTGGGGCTCAGTCGCTGGGATGGCCACGGGCACTGGGGACGAGTGCGTGGGGGCAGCGGGGAGTGTCTGGCAAGGATGGAACGTGCTGGTTCTCGGAGACATCGCTCCTGGGCGGGTATCACCGGGCTGGGAAGGAAATTAAGATCAGTGTTTTAATGGGATATGGTAATACATTGAGGGGTGGAATGAGAAACCAATCAAAGCTTTTTCCTTCTTATCTTTCTCTTCCCTGGAGTTTTGTTACTCGATTCGATTGCATAGACCATAACATCCTTTCAAAACCCTTTTGGCTTAAGTGGGTTCAATAATTTGGAGGTAATGCGAGGTGACAGAGGGTCTGAACTGGGGGGAGATGTCTGCTGCACAGGGCTGTGGCGTTGGTGGCTGTCTGAGCCTGGAGGGAGCAGAGCCGTGCTCTGGACGATGCATGTTCCCAGCCACAGCCACCTCTGCAGTCCAGGACCAAGTGAGATGGAAGGATGCTGGAGCTTGGTGCAGCTGCTGGACCTGCTGCTTGCCGGGGTTTCTTCCTCTTTTCTTCAGATCACAGGGTAGATGGGCTTTTCCTTGGCTTCAGTGCAAGCAGAGCTGAGGGCTGCTGAAATCCAGGGACCTCCTTCTCATGTGCAGCCTGTCCTCTCTTATCCTTGTGATTTATTAGGCTGGTGAAGTTCTAACAGACTCCATTAATGACCTGATTTTGTTGTGCCTATAGAAATTGGCAAATGTATTTGGGCTACTAAAGTAGCAATGCTTTAAATTGCATGCTCTGAATGTGCTTGACTGTTTAATTTGAATTTAATATAGCAGTTAATTTGAAAACACAAAACACGTTTTGGGAAATGTGCTTAGAGAATGAACTCAAACCCAAGTGTAGACCCTGTTACTCTAGCCTAATAGTGTTGCTAATTACTGACTTTTCTCTTTTTTAAAAGAATGTATATTTGGCTGCTTTTGTATGTTGTGTCAAAGTCTTGTGGGGCTGGGTTTGCCCACACTAAGAGGAGTTTTGGAAGTGGCATGTCCCGTGTTACACTCAATCTTTCTGATTCTGTGTAGATCTATGGCAAAACAGCTAGAAATTCCAATCTGCCAAAAACAATTTGGTGTTCAAATTAAAAATCCACCCTCAGTTAATCCCTTGGATATCTATAGACCTGGCTCCTCTCAGCCACGTCTCCAGCCAGAACAACAAAGACCATTTTTTCCAAGCCAACTACACTAAAACTGTGGAGCAGGAGTTCTCAGTAAGGTGCTGAACTGGAATGTGCTGGGTCAGGGCTTGGCTGTGCTGCATGGGCTGTAGGACCAGCAGTGATGCTTGAGCACATGGGGCTTTGCCAGACATTGGCTGTGTGTTGGCTCTTCATGCTCTTCATGCTCTTCACCCTCTCTGCTGCTTCATGGGGCTTTTCCATGGTGCATTTCCACCTTCACAAAAAAACATTTGGAACTATTGGGTCAGGTGGATGTACTGCTGGCAACCCTAAGCAGTTTAGATAGCTAAAATGAGGGCTACTTGTATAATTTTAAGTTAAAGTCTTGTTCATCTAAATGTGACCATGTTATTTATACATCAGTGTTTGCTGCCCGTTGTTGCACAGTGTTTATACAGTATCTTTCACTGCATCGTGTCCTTATTGGTGATCCTTTTTTCCTTTTTGATGCCGAGTGCCCCCTTACATTATTTCAGACCATGAGCAATAAGGTGATAATGAAGATTTGCACAGATAAACTCCCTCACATGTTCCTTTTGAGAGGATGAAAAAAACGTGGCTGGATTTCCATTTGAATTAATGCATGAATGAGAGAGAAATTAAAGGAAGTTCCTTAGTACAGCCCTGATGCCTGTAGTATTTAAAGGTCTTAGAGCTTCCTGAGACGCAGCTGTGAGATTGAAACACCCTGTGCTTTTCCTGGTCTTGCCTTCTTTGGAAGGACTGACAGGAGCAGGGAGAATGATCCCACCCTCTGTTTGGGGAGGGTCGGCAGTGTGCTTCCCTGAGGAGCTGTGGGAGCTTGGCTTACCCCCAGGGAAGGTCAGCAAACGTGTAGGGCAGGAGCGTGGGGCAGGGGAAGAGCACAGCAGATGTTTGGAGCTGAGAAGAAGCCTGTGGCTTCTTCTGTGTGCTGTGGCTGTTGTGCTGGCACAGCTGCATTTACAGTGTTACTGCCGTGCTGTGGTAGTCTTCTGTGAACTCTCACCGACCAGTGTTTGCCAGGCTCAGTAAATTCTCTGGAAAAGCCTCTGAGATTCTGAAAGGCTTGTGTCAGGTGACCTGAGCACTCTCCTGCCCTGTGGGAATTGCCATGGAGCAGGGTGCTGTCGTCACCCCGTGCCACTGAGGTACTGGTACCTCTGAAGCTGCCCAGATTACACTGGGATCTTTTGGGTGAAACAGGAAAAAGAGGAGCACAAAGGCATGTCGTTATTTTTAGTCCTTACGTTGCTGAAGTGGGAGGCTCTGGCCCTCCAGTTATCCAGGGTGGTACCTTTTTTTTGCTGTGGTTCCTCTCATTCCTCAATACCCTCCCATAGCTCTTTCAGACCAGGTAGCACATACTTCTGCCAACACAGAGATGCATCGACAAGCACATGAGTGCAGCCACAGACAGAGGGACAATAAATGCAGGATCCCACAGAAACACTCATTATGACAGGTTTTTAATTAGGTCTCACTGCTGGGCTCTTGTCTGTAGCTGTAATTCTGCCTTGTTCCTCCGCTTTCCAGACCAGGGAAGGGGAGAGGTTTCATGAGGTGGGACATGTTGCAGGCTGCAGTGAATGCCCTGTTCAGACCTAGTTGTGGAAGGAATTATCTGACAGGCACCACTGAAAGAAAGGGATGGGGTCTCTTGCTTAGAGCAGACAGAAGTTGCAGTTTGCTGGAGGACAGGAGCAGGGCAGCACGTATTGGCTCAGGTGTAGCCTGGATGTTGGTGGCCGTGGTGGGATGCTGGTACCAGCGTGGATGTACCTACAGTGTGACTTAAGCTGCCTGTTCTTTTGTTGTCAGCAACTTTATTTTTTCTGAAGTGAGTTTCCTTGGCAGTGCAGAAACTGAAATTATATTACTAAGAACTTACAGTTGCTCTGCAGAAACTGAAATTGTGTTACTAAGAACTTACAGTTGCTCTTCCAGGACAGCAAAAACAAAGTTGTTCTTCAAAGCCAGGAGCGCTGCTGCTCTGCAGTATGGATGCATAGAATTTTGTCACCTTGTCCCTGCGATCCTCAGGTGTGGATCAGTTTTTAGGCTGCAGAAGAAAACATGGATCCCAAATTTCCATTTCCACTGAAATTTTATTCTGTGGTCTGAAGGTGGGGCAGAAGGTGATACAACGTGGAATGTATGGGCTTGTGATTTCCCTAGGGTTATTTCTTCTTTCTTGTTCTCCCATGAGCTCTAAGTCAAGCCTTGTATTAAGTCATGTAAAAGAAGTGACAGCTGCAGAATGTCAGCTAATTGGCTTTATCTCGTGTGCTGCAAGGTGTTAATCTGGGTGGTTAGGCTTTTGCACCAGGCATTGATACTGCTTTGAGGGAAGAATTTTTGTGCTTGTCATTAAAGAATTAGAACAGTACAAAATAGAGAAGGAAGAGAGCTTTTGGATTTTCTGAGTCCTCCACAGTGCAAGATTGCTCCCTGTGGTATTCTCCAATGCTTCATCCTAGCTACTCTGAAATTACCTAGGCTAGAGAGACAGATTATTAGTAGACTTCTGAATTTCAGCTAATGAATGCTTTGGATCCAAAACATTGAAATTTAAAAAAAATCACAAGTCAGTCTTAAAACACAGAAGCACATTGAAAACATTGAAATTTAAAAAAATCACAAGTCAGTCTTAAAACACAGAAGCACCCCAATGACAGTGGTTAGCCCAGCATTTTCTGGGTGTGTGGCATGGTCTGTTTTAAAGGGCAAGGCTGCTGCCAGTTTTGCTGTTCCCACTGTGTCAGAGCCAGGACATCCTTGGACCTTTCCCCTGTAAAAGCAGAGCATCCCCAAACATCTCTGCAACTCTACAGCAAAGAGATTTATAACTATGATGGAATTAGCATGATTTTGCTTAATAATCATGATTGCCACTGACTTTTTATGTGCACTGAAGAGTCTTGCCTTCAATATTATGATGGAGACAAGCTATAGCATAGGACAATTGTTAGTTTTCATTTGGGCATTTTATTGACACACTGTTTTTGAAATGCAGCTGCAGATGAGCAAGCATGTTATTCTAAAGAACAGTTTTGGCTGGCCAAGTGGATCAGGACTGGCAGAGGGGTGATTTTGCAGTCTGTGTGAACGTCTGCCTCTTGTTTGGTTGTCAGATGACAGAGAGAAATGCAGAAGTTGCAGAATGAGCAACTGCTCACCAAAATAAATCAATTCCTGTGTCTGCCGAGGGTCTCAGGGATGGGGTTGAGCTGGTGCCTGGGTTACAAATGAGCCTTTGCAGCAGAGCAGAGCCCCTGTGGCCCAGCAGCATCTTTAGGGGGGTCAGCAGTCACAGCCACCTCAGCCCAGACTGGAGTGGTGGTGGCTGCTAGAAGCAGTGCTGGGGAAAGGGATGGGTTAACTGCTTGCCTTTAAAGCCTCCAATAGACCTGGGAGAGATGATTCCATTGTTATTTCTGGGATGAAATAAAGCCAGCCACAATGCTGCTCATGTATTCCAGACTCCTAAGTAGAGTAGCTTTGATTGGGAATGAATTTGAGGAGAGGTCAAAATGGGGACAGAAGTTGAATAGGGTGAAGGGATGGTGTACAAAATTCCCTGAGTGCATGTGTGGGCTGGGAACAGCGCGTGGGAGGATGATTTGGCCTGTGGGAGCTCAGAGAGGTGCAAAGGGCAAGTTTTGGGGTTTGGTTTTTCCTGTTCAGAAGAGCAGAAATCTGTGCCTTCGTGTAAAAGCAGAATTACACCCAGGAAGGTTTCTACTCACAGCCACAGTTATTTCCAAGACCTTTGCTAGTTGATTGGGTCAAAAGAGGCATCTGGACTGGACACAGGGGTGTCCTGAGAAGTGGTGCCCCACAAAACCAGGGGCAGTTTTGCACAGGCAAGAGAGCTCTGGTGTTTGGTTCATTATTGTTAATACCTGCAGAAGTTTAGATTAGGACTAAGGTTTTCATTCATTTCAGTCTGTTTCAGCCAGCAGCTGAATTCTCAGGTGTAGCCCTGAGGTCCCTAGCCCTGTGCAATGGAAGGGCAGGACATGGGGCTGCTGTCCTCTGCTCTGCTCTCTCGAGCTGCTTGTCATCCTGTGCACAGCTCACCTGCAGCCCTTGGCTTTTCAAATGGGAAAAAGCAAACGCCATGCACTGGTTTCCTGTCCTTATGCTGGCATTCTTGTCAGTCTTTGTGCCATCTTGCAGCAGTTCCTGTGTGCAGGGAGCCTGACAGCAGGTGTGTTTGTTAACTTGTGCAGTTAATCGTGGCTGTGCTGGGGCAGTTCCTGGCAGGATGCTGCCTGGCTCTCACCAAGCACTTTGCAGGTTGCTCTGGTGGCTGTGGCCAAGCTGCTGGCTGCATGTCCCTCTGTGTGAATCCCAGACTAGGAAAGCCAAACTCTGTCAGGAAAAGAACCAACCAGGAGAGAAGAAAAATAAAAAATGATAAAACCACAGAGAAAGGTTTTAAATCTGGCTGTTGGTTTCTCAGTCCGTGAAAGACTTCTATCACCATAATAAAAGGCATGCTATTGCTAACTTTTTCAGACTGGTGTCTGAAAAATCAATTATTCACACAAATTCTTGCTGACAGTTGTGGATGCCAGGGCACAGCTCTGTGCTGTACATTTCACAGCTTAACACAGCAAACCAAGGACAGGATTAGCTTCAGATTGCTCTTGGGCAAGAGTTAGGGAAGCCAAAGTGGGCCAGCCAGGGGGAGGGAATGCAGGTAAGGTCTGTAGCATCCAGGCTTGTTTTGCTTAACAGCAAACAGGGTGGTTGGAAATTTCCCATGAAAATTAACAAACCTGTATTCCATCATCTGTTTTAAAACAGGAAAGTGGTTTCAAGGATAAAAGTTTGAAAAGTTTCTATATTCTTTACAAATCAGTTCTTTGTGGAAATGCAATTCCTATGTTTTTAGCTTTTTGGCAAAAAATTAAGATGTAACCATCAAGTAGCATGCAGGTCTGGTCCACCTAAGACTTCACATTGGGGGTGGATTTTTAATGACTGAAATGTATTTTTCATTTGAAACGGGTGCAGCTCTGGACCCTTCCTCCTTGAGAACTTTTTTGGTCAAGGTACAGGGTCAGTGCAACGTGGCCCCAGCCATCCACAGAGGTTGTGCCCAGTCTGGCAAGTGTCGTGCATAAGCAAGAGGCCACCAGCCTGATCATCCAGGCACAGCTGCTCTTATCAGCCCTGTTCAGTTCCCCAGCATGTGCAGGGCCCTGTGCACGAGCCAGACCAAAGAGCTGGAGCAGGCAGATAACCCAGAGCCAGGCAAGGCAATATGCAGCCAGGCTGAGCTCTGTGTCCAGCCATGGAGGAGAGTGGAGCGTGTTGAGGTTGGGCAGTGGGCAGCAGGGATGCTGCCCTTCCTCCAGGGATGCTGCAGGAGGCTTCCCATGGGGCAGCACACAACCTCTGCCCACTTTTCTGGTGGGGCATCCTTCATTCTTCCTCTGTCCATGGCTCCTAACAGAGATGTGCCTTCCCTGTGGAAATACATCTGGGGTTTCTTTTGGCTTCTCCAGTGGCTGGCTTTCCAGCTAGTGGATCACTTTGCATCCTCTGCAGAAATGTTACAATTGTTTAATGAATGAGAGATTATTCATGAGTACTGGGAAAAAATAATGGTGAAAGTTGAAATTATAAGCATACAGACTTCACTGGCCCAATGAAGGACACCAGCAAGGATGTGCCCACCCAAACCTGTCTGAGAACAGAGGGACCTGGTGGCAAAGTGCACACTTGCCCTGGGACTCCCATCTTGCAGGTCCCATGGTGACCTGAGAGAATGGTGAGGCCCTGGCACAGGGTGCCCAGAGCAGCTGAGGCTGATCCTGGATCCCTGGAAGTGTCCAAGGCCAGGCTGGACAGGGCTTGGAGCAGCCTGGGACAGTGGAAGGTGTCCCTGCACATGGCAGGGGGTGGGATGGGATGAGCTTTAAGGGTCCTTCCAACCCAAACTATCCTGTGATTCCATGAAAGCAATGCTGCCCAAAATGTGATGGATGTGGGAGTCTCAGCACCTGAACTCTTGCATGTTGTATATTACATGTGCTGAAAAATCAGTTTTACCTACAAAACAGACCACAGAATAAAATGAAGGAAGTGGGTAGGAGTGAGCCTGAGGTATCTGCTGTAACAGAGGTGGGAGCAGAGAGCTTACTTGAGCATGGGTTGGTAAACACAGAAATAAACTCTCTTCAAATACCTTTTTACTTTCCTCCTTAATTGCATGGAAATTACCTATTAATGGGAAAACAAGCTTTTCTGAAAAAGTGTTTTTACAAATGTTTAATGGTGGCCTGTAAGAATCATCAGATATTGGGTTCCCTCTATCACACTTTAAAAAGAGTTTTATCAACAGAAACATGGGATGTTTTATGGGGAACATTTTCATTCAGAAATGCTGATATGAGGCAGGTGCCAGAACCACAGATGAATAAGCTGCATTTCTTTTGTCAGGTAATGTGCTGTGACAGATGTGTTCCTTAGGTACCTGCAAGTTTTACCCTGAGCAGTTGTCCAGGTGTTCCTCTATGTGACTGACCCAGAGGAGCAGTCCTGTGGCTGCTGTTCAGTTCTTGCAGGTCTCCACCAGAATTTGGGGTGTGAACCTCCCGGGGCAGTGGTGGCCAAGCCTGACCCTGCCTCTGTGGTGGTCCTTGAAGTGATGGGTGTGCAGAGGGCTGTGCTTTGGTGGTTTGTGCCACACCTGAACCTCCCAAGCTCCCCCAGGGAGTGATTTCACGGAGCTGTACCTGTGTGTTGGGAGGCAGACGGGTCTGTAAGAGCTTTGCCACGTCTCCACAGCAGCACAGCTGGGGACCTTGGGTAATCTCTGCAGCTTCTACAGCCTGTAGAAGTTTAAACTTCTACGGTTTTAAACCAACATATGGCCCTGCTCTTCCCTGGTGGCCATGTGTTGGTTTGGAAGCCCAGCCCCAGCAGGACTCGAGGCCGGCTCTGCGAGGAAGCCAAGGCATGGTGGTGAGGAGACCAATGCCAGGGCCAGACAGTTTCACTCCATACAAGATGCTTTGCTACATCTGCTTTATTTCATATTTCACTTCTAGCTGCTTTTCTTTTGCTTTTTAACACAGTGAGCTCTTCCCAGAGCTCTTCTGTGAGGTTGCTGTGGATGCTTAACGTGCCTGCGATTCCAGGGACCACAGTTCCCGAGGTGTGCTTCTGTAGGAAAAGAGACTTGCAGCAATAATATTGGTGTGTTAATTTTCTGCAGGGTTGGTAGAGCCTAGTGTTCTCTTTCTTTCTGGCATCTAGTTATTCCAGCATGTTTTGGTGGTATTAAATCACCAACAGTAAGCAATGCAAAGGGGTGACCTTTGTGTGTCTGGGAATAATGAGGCAAAGACATGGATTGCTCTCTTTCTGCACAGACAGCAAGTGGCAGCCTTGCTAACATGCTTCCAGGTAATTACTTCTGTAGTTCAGATCATTTTGGTAGATACTTATGCAATGTATTTGATTTTACTCACTGCTTTGCTGTGGAAGGAGCACAGGAAATGTTTACCAGGCAGGCATGCCTAGGTTGCTCTCTCATTTCTTTTTTCTTATCAGCAAAACATAAACCCACAGCTTGCTGACAGTGAAACCATATGTTTCCTCTTTTTGACAAATCAGTTTTGCAACACAGATAATCCTGGCTGTGCATGAGAAGAGATATTTTGGATTATTTTAATTTTTGCATTACTGTCTATTTTTCACTGCCTGGAAATGATGTATGTGTTTATTTCTGAATCCAGAGGTTGGGTGAATTAAGAGTTTATGGAGGACACTCTGCTTTAGTGTCTGTCTTTACTTTGAGGACAGTGATTTGTCATATGCAACAACCTGTTTGTTGTAGCCAGTGCCATTCTGCACTGCCAGACAGCAGCATCAGATTCAGAGGTTTTCTGAGCACTGGATATCCTCTCAGCACGAGGCCAAGCAGAGAATTGCATTTGTATAAATCCGCTACTGCTCTACAAAAAGCTGCAGAAATAGCTGCAGGAACCAGAATCACAGAACTGTAGAATCACAGGAGGTTTGGGTTGGAAGGGACCCCAAAGCCCACCCAGTGCCACCCCTGCCATGGCAGGGACACCTCCCACTGTCCCAGGTGCTCCCAGCCCCAGTGTCCAGCCTGGCCTTGGGCACTGCCAGGGATCCAGGGGCAGCCACAGCTGCTCTGGGCACCCTGTGCCAGGGCCTGCCCACCCTCACAGCCAGGAATTTCTTTCCAATATCCCATCCAAATCTACCCTGTTTCAGCCATTCCTCCTTGTCCTGTCCCTGCAGGCCCTTTCCCAAAGTCCCTCTCCAGCTCTCTTGTAGGCCCTTCAGCCACTGGAAGGGGCTCTAAAGTCTCCCCTGAGCCTTCTTTTCTCCAGGCTGAACAATGCCAGTGCTTCCACCCTGTCTCCAGAGCAGAGGGCCTCCAGCTCTCTAATTAGGTGATTTATTCAATTTTGCAGTTTTTCATTTCTGAGTGCCAGTTATGCAAACCAAGACCTGAACATGACATTTTCTAGATATTTATAAAAGAAATACAAATCAAAATGTAAATCTGGTCAGCACAAATAAATAAAACACAAACAAATGTTTGTGTTTTACCAGGCAGCAGTGCAGTCTCAGACACCAGTCTCAGTTGATAACAAAACCAAAATTAATTATATTAATAAAAACAATAATAAAATTCTTGATTGTAGTAGATTTAGTCTGATAAACCCTCTTGAAGAGTATTCAAAAAAGAAGTCTATATGGAACATCTGCTTATGTAAGTATAAGGATGGAAGCTT
Source organism: Urocynchramus pylzowi (assembly GCA_013397555.1). Lineage (NCBI taxonomy): Eukaryota > Metazoa > Chordata > Aves > Passeriformes > Fringillidae > Urocynchramus > Urocynchramus pylzowi. The sequence continues at coordinate 275,696 of VZRH01005655.1, read as the reverse complement.
ACTTAAACATGATTCTTTGGAGATGTAAGGGTAAAATTAACCCAGCAGAAAAGTGAATGCCACGGCTATCTACAAAAACATTACAGATGGCTAATAGTGAAGGACACTAGAGCTTGCAGGAAAGATTTTCAAAAGCATTTTTAGAAGACAATTGATGATTAAAATGAGGGCAAAAAACAAACTACTACATGTAAAATCTTTATTTTACACATTAGGACAATGTTTTCTCATGGTAAACCACAGAGTGATTAAAATAAAAAGAAAAGCCCAAACTTGTAACACTCATTTGGAGTGAGGAGGAAAATTGTCCAATACATCCTGTATGTTCCAGGAATGGGATGTGGGCTGGAAGAGGTGAAGAGAAACCCGTTCAATAGAAAATATTTGCTCTCATTGAGGCCAATTGCTGCCATAGTAAGTGGCTGAAAGAAGTGGCAAAACAAACAGAAATAATCAGCATGGAATCAAAGAGCTTTGGTTTTAAATGCTGGTGCTTGGTGCATATTTACTCAGTAGATTAGCCTAGTAATTGTCACTGGCACTGTTTGGTCTTTTGCTGAGATCCCTTCGGGTTTGTTTTCCAGGGACAGGGAGTTTAAGAGCATAAATTGGAGATAGATGGGTGGGATGCCTGCCTGCTGTGGTATCATCTAGGGGCTTAAGAACAATAATGACATGGGGGGACTTTCAGCATGCAAAATAAAACAGATCTGTTAACAACATGCGGTTCTGTCAGGATGCTCTCGTGGAGACTGTAATTTCTTTTTGCCTGTAGATGTGGAAAATATATTTTCCCTCTTTTAATATTTTTGTGTGTGTCATCATAGTAGCACTATGCCTCTGAGTTTTCTGAAGTCATTTAGAAATCCAGTGAAAAATAGGGAACTTGGGCTCTGATGCAGAAGCAATGCTGGTGTTCTGTAAATGTTAAAAATACCCAAGTTTCTAGATTCTGTCAAAGCACATGTACAGACCCAGAAATAGTATTTGTTACCTTTGACGTTATCTAGATGTTATATGTTGTTTTAATCACCTCTCATGGAAAGTTTTGTTTAAAATTACTGTGAACAAGGAATGTTGTGACAATAAAAGTTAGTGTATGAAGTTAATGGCTGACATGAGGTGGCCAAGGGGAGAACTGCTCCACAGCTCAAAGAGCAGCTGTATAAACAACAAAGTAATAGAAAAGCAGAATGAATAAAAATGTATTAAAAATTAATGATTCACTGTAAAGCAGAGTTTGTCACTTGAAAAGGGAGCTAAGTTATAGGTGTATGTCCTTCTGTGCTCTTCCCTGGGGTTTTGACCCCGCTGGCCCCTTTCAGCCAAGCCAGACAGACATGCAGTGCTTGTAAAGAGAAGAAGTTTCGGTCAGATCATGCCAAGATGCTACCAAGTAGGCTGAAGTGCATGATCAGTCCAGTAGATCTTGGAAACTTGTGTGGGGGAAGACACATAATGAATACTCCCAGCCAGCCTGGGTACTGAATTAATCCGAATCCAGCAACACAGGAATCCATGGGGGCCACGCCACTCAGAAATAACTTCTTTTTAGTGTTTTTAGTGTACCAGTCTGACCAGATAATGTCACAGCATCAGTTGCTTTGTGTTGGGGATGAGGGCAGAGGAGTTGTTGAATGGCACTGATGGAAGGTGGCCTGGGCTGATGATCCTCAGAGCAGCCAGCATCGGCCACTCCGAGGTCTGGTATCTGTTTTGACCCTTAACTGTGGCTTGTTACTTTTGTTTTTTAAGAATTTTTTAAACCTTCTGATGTTTATATTCTTACAATAGAGTTTTTTATACACTTTCATGTAAATGAAATTTACATGAATAATATGTAATTAATTTATATGTAATTAAATAGTACATATGTTTATATATGTAATAATATGTAATTAATTACATATTATTACATCTATAAAATTAGTTCATTTATATGTAATAAATAATAATGATTATTTATGTATGTAATAATATGTAATTAATTACATATTATTACATCTATAAAATTAGTTCATTTATATGTAATAAATAATAATGATTATTTATGTTCTTCTATATAGGAAGAGAAGTTTGATAGGCTGTTANAATTCTATAAATTAAAGTTAAATATAAATTAACTTAATTATTCTATTAATAATAATTAATTATTATTTTAATCGTTATAAATTAAAATAAGTTAAAGTCTAAAAAATAGAGTACTCTTTTGCTGTTCCTGCTCGGATACTAAAGCATCACACATGAATTGTGCTGTTCCTGTGCCGCAGCCGTCACAGGGGCTGATTTGCAGCCTGGTGTCAATAAAGCCTCAGTGGAGGCCTTCGCTGCTGGGGTGGGTGCATGCTGTGTGTGTGCTCGCTCCTGTTATAAATGAGTTTTTTTCTGCAAGCCAATTAACAGTTAACAAAATTTTGATTTATTATCAATCAATTACAAGTCAGAAAACTGACCGGGAAGCAGCCTCGAGCCCGGGGATCGAAGCTGGGTGAATGTAAAGCCTGGTCTCTGTCGCACCAAGCCACCCCGTTCACAAATGTGACATGTTGGAGCAGAGTTTTATACTCTGTTTTAGTCCTCAGGCTCAGTTCTTTGTCTTTCCATGGTGTCCTCCATATTCATGTAGGTTTCCTTCAGCTTTTTCTCATATTCATATTGGTCTCCTTTCAGTGTCTCTCTTGCTGAAAGTCTCTTCTGAGGAGCCATGGATGGTATTTTCTAAGTTAGGGAACTTGGTATGGCTCTTGGCTATCAGCAGGATGATCTCAATCGCCCATCTGCACCAGGTGTCCTCGTTGTTCTCCTGGGCCGAGCTGGCTTCTTGTTAAAATGTTAATGTGCATCCCTCCACCCATCTCACCGGTTTCTGTTACACCATACTTTAGTCTGTCCCCTAGTGTTCAAATGTTAATAATACCCCCTCTAGCCATGGCTACTCTTTTGTGGAAGGAGTAGCTGCCCGATAGCCAGCTGCAGGTTTTTGGCAACAAAGGACTGAAACTCTGCCATCAGCTCGGGTGCAGACACTTGGAATTCCCTTCCCTGTGGTTTTACCTTCCCCAGTGCAGTGGTTTGTTATTTCTAATATACAAAACAATATTTTATTCCAGCATGAATTATTAGTCACTCATAACACTCCGCAGGGCAGTGCAGCCGCCTCCTGCCGCCCCAGCTCGGCTCTCTGCGGGTCCTCCAGGGCAGCGGCACCGACGTGGGGACAGTGGTCACCTTCCAGTGCCCCGCCGAGCACCAGCTGGAGGGAGCGGGCACCGTCACCTGCCTCTGGAAAGGGAGCAGCCCGCAGTGGACAGCTGGAGTGCCCTCCTGCAAGCGTAAGCCTCTCCCCAGACCCTGCCCCTCCCTCTGGGATGGGCTGCCTTCCTTCTGCCCTGCCTGTCCTGCAGCGTTAGGATTCGTTCTAGATACCTGGGCAAAGAAAAAAGCAAATTCAGCTTTCTTCAAAGTTGCCCCCCTGATGGTAATTCCACTCCTCCGTATGTGTTCTGACGTGCCGCTATCACGACACACAGAGAAGACTCTGTTGGATTCATCCCTGACCTCGTGTCTCTGGTAGCACCTGGAATAAATAATAAATAATATATAATAAATAATCTGGTGCCTCTGGCTAAAAGCTGTATGCTTCTTCGGAGAAGGAATGGGTGTCTCGGCTAGAGACAAGTTTAGGAGAAAAACATTCTGGAATGAGTGTTTCCTCCAAAAAAAAAAGGGTTCCAACAGTCCCTTTCCACCAATAAGAAATGAATACTAGTGGATGAAAGTGAAAAAAACCCAACAGTTTATTGACAAATAGACTGCCCACACAGCATGGGAGAAAAAGTAAATAAATGCTAGATATTGAACTGTCAGACCTTAACACACACACCCTCCCCAGCGGATGCTCTTACAGACACTTAGTGCTCTCTCCCACACTCAGCTATTCTCACCTCTTGTTTGGAGATCCCAGAAAAGAAAAAATGAGAGAAATCCTTCCCCCAAAGGCTGCAGAAATATAATACTTTGATGGGAGCTCAGCTGAACCATTTGTGGTGCTGGTCATTGTGACATTGGGAGAACTAGCTGAGTTTTGAAGCAAGACATGCTTACTGCTCCTAGTGAGTTGACAGAGATCTGCCTTAACTGTGCCACATCACATTCCTACTCCTCCTTTTGTCCGGATAACTCACTGCCAGCATCAGATCCCTGTGAACACTCAGCCCTGCATGTCACTTCTTCCATCCTGCATCCTTCCCCAAACAGAGGAAGACCTGCTGTTTGCTGCCTGCCAAAGAGGATGTAATTACATGGAACCGTCCTTGCTCTAAATGGCTTCTTTCAGCCCATTTACCCATGTTAGAATTCACTTCTGTGGCTTCAGTCCTTGTTAATAAAGAGTCTGCAGCTTATCTGCATTTGATCTGCCGACAAGCTAGTGCTTTTAAGCTACTGCAGTGCTAAGGGCACTGTGTTTAATTAATTGCAGTGGTGAAATGCTTGTGAACAATTAGTTAGTAACTTACAAACAGGAGATTTTTACGTAGTCCAGTTTGAGCTTGCATAGGTCAAAGCTGAAGCCAAGATTCCCTGGTTTCTTGACACATAGTAATGTGAAAGTCCTCACTGAGCAGAAGTGTGAAGCAGGGAGGTTTCAGCATGGTTTAATGAAAATGTGAAAGGTAAATTCATGGGCTGATCTTAGAAATGTTTCTGTGTTTGCTTTGCTGCAGCCATATCAAAATACGAGACTTTTGGCTTTAAGGTCGCAGTGATTGCCTCCATTGTGAGCTGTGCTGTCATTCTGCTGATGTCCATGGCTTTCCTAACTTGCTGTCTGATCAAGTGTGTGAAGAAAAGCGAGAGGAGGAGAACTCAAAGGTATGTGAAGAAGACAGTTTTAATAACAGTGTAAGAGTGTACATCATATGGACCCCATTGCTGTGATAACAAGTGCTTCAAAAGATTTGCTGCTTGCAGCACTGCAGTGATAGTAATTACTTAAAATCCTTAATTTGTAGGTCAGGCTTTAGGCATAGAAGGACTTGAAATTCCAGAGTATTTAAATACCTGATGCCTTTTAGTATCAGATAACCTCAACAGGCCTAGGCAGATCTGGATTTACCCAGAAGCTGAGCACACGAGTCGTGTTTTCTGGCACAGCATTTCTCTCCTCAAGTTATTGAAGACTGGCAATCTTTCCCCTTCTTCTCTATTCCTTTCCTTCTTTCCTTTCTTTCTTTGAACACTGCTGGGAAATGGAATTTCCCTGTGTCAGAGCCACCCAAGGCCTCTCCATCTGCAAAGCATCCTCAAAGCTGTCCCAGCGTGGGGCTGGAAGGACGGAGGATTTTGTCTTCTGGCTTGGAGCACAAATCAGTGGATTATAAACAGGAATAGGAAAAACTCAAATTTCCAATCCAGTTCATTATAAAAACTCAGTGTGAATAGTGTCAGCAGGAGCTCATCTGCCTATGGGCTGGAGCCAAGTTACTGTTGCTCACAGGAGCATCCACCTACAGTCACTGCTGCAGAAAGCTTTCCACAGGAACTTGGTTTCCATCTCACTTTTCTTGCTGGTTATTCCCACCAGGCCCTCCTGTGGAGTGGAGGGAGACTGGGGAAGACAGTAGTGAAGGTTTCTGTGCTGAGCTGTGATTTATCTGAAGCTGTGTGGGGACCACACAAATGACAGAAGGGGGAACTTCTGTCATTTGAAATCCAAGTGTAGCCAAAATAGAGATTTCCCGTTTCTCTTGAAAGATCTTTTTGTGTCAAAAAATGAAAGTCCTTAGTGTCAGCCATAATATTCTGGTTTTTACTGGTAGCATGAAATAAATTGCTTTGAAATGAAAGGTTAATTGACATTTTTGGAATTGCCACTTTTCTTTTTGATAAGACTATTCATATCACAGTCCTTGTTTTTCATTTATTTTAAATGAAGTTTTGTAAAAACTAGCCATTCTCATTATTGTGATGACTTGATATTTTTCCTCTTACAAAAGAAAAGCCCTTCACACTGGACATAATGACCTGATTCTGTCATCAGGCTGTAAAATTATTCCTTTTGCTGAGACCTTCTCAGTTCCCTGCTCCCTGAAGGAGCTGCTCCATCCCAATGGCAACAGAGCCCAGCTCCAAGGAGAAAGCTGGGGGCACTGCAGGCATTGTGTATCTTATCCCTTCTGTCAGAAAGAATTGAAGTCATGTACTAACTGTCCATTGAAGAACTCCCTATCTTAGGGTGTTATTTAAATCTCTGCAGGTTTGGCTTACACATGAAGTTCAGCATGTGTTTAAGTGCTTTCTTCAGGAAACCTGGAATGAGATTTAAGCTCTAGAGAGTCAGGTCTGTGGTCAGATAACAGCTCAGCTGTACAGCCATGTATCACGATACTGTTTCTACTGCTTGGTATATTCACAGAGAAATGCAGCTGTGGTACCAGCTGAGGACTGAAGAACTAGAGCACATGCAAGCTGCTTACTTTGGTTTTAAAGGAAGAAACAATAACAACAACAGTAAGAAACTCGGGAATGCATCTGTATCTGGTGACGTGACTAACACAGCATATGATAACCAAGGCTTCTACAGGTAAGGCTCTTTAAAATAAAGTAGGTTTGAATGAGTTGATGGAATCCTGGCTAATCACTAACCAGAGCTAAAACCAGCTATGAGAGCAGGTATATCAGTCTGTGCACCCTTAGCCAAAAGTCTGGCTGGTTTGTGTATGGAGAGTGGGCACTGCTTCTAATCAGAGATGGAGCTGTAATTAAAGGTGATCTGAATAAAACTGTCCTGGAATTGCTCTTGGAATAGATGTGACCCTTCCTTATTTATACCTTGTTCCCTTTTCCCACTCAAATAAGAGCTGTTTCATCAAGTAATTTCAAGTGATTTCTATTCTTTAATTCTGTAAAATGAATAAACATGCAAGGTGAGATGTGGGAATTCTGCTAAAAGATTCATGAAGACAGCAAATGTCCTGTCAGTTTTGTATTTCACTTGCAAGTTGGTTTTTTGTGTGTGTGTAACAAATTAGGCTAAGTTTCCTCCTCCTGTGTTCATCTGGCTTACTGGGAACAGGAGAACAGTGCAGGCACTGGGGAGGTGCACACATGGAGCTGGGCTGTGCTGGGAGGACCAGAGTGAAAGGACACGTTACCTGTCTGGTGATTGCTGTGGTACTGTTTCCCCTCCAGTGTGAGGTGGGAATGTTGGCAGCCTGTGCCTGGAGGAAATCTCTAAACCTGGGTGGGTGTTGCTGCAGTGGTGAAGCTGTTACAGTATTGATTGTCCAAATAAATAAATACAGCACGTGGCATGGCTGGAAAACAGCAGCAAAATTGAGTTTTTGAGGGCAGGCAGTCCCAAAGAAAGGATTCCATATATTTCTGCATATCCATGGTCTGGAACAAACCAAAAGACAAATTAACCAAGACTCCTCAGGGAAGGTTCAGGCTTGACATGAGTAGGCATTTGTGTGCCAAGAGGGTGGTCAGACCCTGAAACGGGGTCCTGGAGAGGGGTTCAGTGTTGGTGGCCCAAACTGGCATTGCTCAAGGGGCATTTGGACAATGCCCTTAGTAATGAGCTTTGGTTTTTGGTCAGCCCTAAAGTGGTCAGGTGATTGGACCCAATGATCCTTGTGAGTCCCTTCCAACTGAAATATTTCAGTCTAGTCTAGTCTAGTCTAGTCTATTGTCCTGGATTGCTAAACAAATTGTATTCTACTTGCCATCTGCATGGCAGTTGTCTTCTGTTAAGTGGGCAGTTTTCCTTATCTCTTCCACAACCACTCCTCCCTCCAGGCAGACATCTGCTGATAACAGGCCATTGAATGTCACTGCATGACTGATAAGAACTTTGACATCCCATTGTGAGATGCTCTGCCCAGAGGGAAGAGCCAAGCATTCCTACCCAGATATAATCTTGAGATTCTGAGATACCAGCACAGCTTTCTCCCCTGGATTTCCCAGGGGGACAGCTGCCTCTTCCACTGGATTTTCAGAGGAAGACTACACCTTTCTTAAGGATCACTGCTCCAACAGAACCACACCTGACACCTCAGGAGGGCTGCAGCCACAATTCCAATTGGACTGCTACCACCCCCCTGACCTACAGGGTGTTGGGTGTATTCTGACTCTGTCAGTGCTGTTTTAGTTTACTGCATTGTTTATTTTATCTTTTTATTTCCTTCCCTAATAAAGAATTGTTATTCCTGCTCCCATATTTTTGCCTGAGAACCCCCCTTAATTTCAAATGTATAACAATTTGGAGGGAGGGGGTCTACATTTTTCCATTTCAGGGGAGGCTCCTGCCTTCCTTAGCAGACACCTGTCTTTCCAAACCGAGACATCTATCAGCACCCCATCCCTGTTCTATCCTACCCTATCCTCTTGAGTTAAAGTTTCAGACATTTGGAGGCATTGCCCAATGGGTCATGAGATCTCCAAGCACAGCAGCAATCCTGCTTGGTTTTTCTAGGCAGGAGCTGTCTGAAGAAGCACTGGGTGATGAATCCTCTCCTCCCTGCCTTTTCCAGGGCTGTGGTGCATGCTGTTTTCTGCAGCCCAGCCACGGGGAGTGGCTCTGCAGCCCACTGAGAAGGGGAAGTTGAGATGAGTGCTGCCCGTGTCTGACAAGGGAGTGGGTGGAGGCCCGACAAACTCAGTCATTTTTACGATAACTTTCTGTCTTTTCTTGAAGAAAATTGTTCTGCTACTTCTTGTAGCATATGAAGTATCTGGAAGAGTAAGAACTCCTCCACCCTTGAAGAAGACTCTCTTGAGTATATCTTAATTTATTTTTGACTAGACGAGCATGTAGGTTGTGCTACCTTTCAGACTTAATTGAATAGATTTTGAGATTAACATTTTGATTCAGTACTTTGGGATCAAAATACTGTAAGAAGAGATAAAAAGCTAATTCTTTCAGGTAAGGCAATATAAAATAAAATTTCCATTTTCTCAGGCAGGTAAGGTATTAACAAATACAGGTTTACAAAACAAATAAAGGTTTACAGACAAATTTAGGATTAAAACACTCCAACCAGTTAAAGAGGTGCCTTGGTATCCTGACGAGATAATTTTGGCTGCAATGAGGTGACATGATGTGGGTGCAGAGTGCTGATGTGCAGAGGTTATAAATAACAGAGAAGCCCAGCTGTGTGACTGTAGGGGCTCCACTGTGCTGTTCTGGACCTGGCTGCCACAAAATGAGAACTGTCTCCCCTCATGTTTGAAGCATAGAACAAACATCATGAATATGCAGTTTTGCAGGGAAACATTGAATTTTAGTGGCAACTGCTTTAATTATAATGATCCTCATTCTGGCTGCTTTTCTGGTTGAACAAATTGCTTTAAAATGATAAGAAATATGTGTACAAATACCTGGGATCATTAACTACAGAGTGCTGTCACTCTAGATGCCACCTCTTTCATTTGGATGTAAAGAATCATTTGGATGAGGATGAATATACTAATTTTTAGCAGAAGGTCTTATATGCATGAGCTGCAAGTATTTGCAGAGTATTTGCTATATTATATTATTGAAAACACTAAATAGTGTTGAGCAGGGAAAAACAAGTTACAGATCATGGTGCTGCTGGGAGGGAGGTGTTTCCCCAGCATTGCTTCTGAGAAGTTCAGAGCAGCAGAGATAGCAGTTTTCTCTGTGGTGCAGAGGTTTGAGCCAGATTAGCTGGAAACAAGGGTCTGTGTCTAGGGAAGGGAGATTAGCTGCAGCCCTGGGCCACGTAGTTAGAGGAGAACAATGTCCATGGGCCTCCAAAGCAGTCCCCAGGAGGATTGCTGGGCAGAGGGCTTGTCAGCATGTTGGGAATGGCTCTCAGAGCCTGACTGCAAGACGTACCAGGCTGCGTTATTTTTGAGTCAGTTATTTTCTGATGAAGAATAACACCTGACCCTGCAGTAACTCTGCTCTGGAGCACTTGCTTGGGCACCCACCACCCGAGACAAACCACTCTCTGCCATCCCAGCAAGCAGTGATGTGGGAGAGCTGGTTCAGGCACCTGCCCGAGCAGGCAGGTTGTCCTCTGCCCCACGACAGGCACAGGGCAAAGTATCAGGAAAGAGAAACTTAATGGCAGCTGTCCTTCCTCTGGGCCAGCTGCTTGTAGTGTTTGAGAGATGAAGGTGGAGGTCACTGAGATGTTGTGTTAAAGAAATGGGTGTCCAAAAGAAGAATGGGGTCAGCTTAATGCTGGCAGGGGCCATGCTCACCCACTGCTCACAGTCAGCTGTAGCTGCTCCCCTGGTGAAGGTGTTCCAGGGCTTGACAACTCTTTCTGTGAAGAATTTTTTTCCCAATATCCAACCTAAACCTCCCCCAAAATGACAGAGCTTAAAAAATGCCTTCAGTTTTCAGCAAGGAGGCAAAGCTTCACAGTAAACTAGTGCAACGGCCTCAGCAGAGCTGCTGCTGTAGGAATACAAGGTGAGGAAGTGCAAATAAGCAGTTGCTCTGATAAACATCATTGCCAGTTTTTAAATCTGTAAAGAATTGTCCTGTCCTGCCCATTGCTGTAGTGTACATCAATTAAATTTTAAGCATCCATTCAGGAAGGGGGCTGTCCTGTGCATGTTTAAGTAGTTTGTAGCATTTACACTTGTTCTGTAAGTGAAGCCATCAGTTCCACAAAAAACACGAGGAAATGCAAGTGTTCTGTGCCAGAAATGGGAGCCTGAATCCAACTGGAACCACTTTAGGTCTGGCAAAATATGCACAAACTAGTCTAACATTGTGAGAGCAAACAGCAAACCCCTCTGGCATAAAGAGACATTAAAGAACCAGGCACTCCTCTTTTGGAACCTATTTATATATCAGCATGTGTAGAAGATAATGTCCCAGGAGCAGCACAGATAGCCAGTGTAAAGAAAATGCTGAGAGAGCTCATTTCAGTTTCCATAATCTTCCTAGTGATGGTCAGAAATAGCCACACCTTGGCTCTGTTGCTCTGCTTTTCAGTGTAAAAGTCCTGTAACCTGTCCTGGAATAGATACTCCCTTGACTCAAGGGATGTGCTGATTTTTTGTAAGGGAGAATTGATGATCCAGCATTTTCCACTCTTGGGAGAGCTGAATGCAGCTGCACACTAACTCCTTTTCGTTCTCTGTCAGCTAAGATGACAACCAGAAAAAAAAGTAGTCCAGCTCAAAAATGCAATTCAAAGAGAATCAAAGAAATTTGGTGTGGTTTTTGTCTAGTGTGGAAGCATTTGGAAGAAGTTGGGCATTCCAAATTTGGACTGCTTAGAGGTGAATTATTTTTCACAGCTCTAAGTCAAGTTACAAAACATTTTGTAGCTGATCCGACTGCAGAAGCTAGTCAAATGGAAAAGCCCATGTCTCAGTAGGCTTAAAGTCCTCCTTTCAGCTATTCACACAGCTGGAGCATATTACCAAGAAGAAAAAAGCCTTCTGCAGAGAAGCAGGCTGGTATATTCTCCCACAGAAGATATTTTTAGTCGCTGAAATTTTTGTACCAGAGACCTTTCTGACTACGAGATGCTTTAGCATTCTACCTGGCAAAAAGCAAATAAGGGCAATCCAAGAACAAGGAATTCCAGCTGAAAAGGTTTTGTAAAGAATCACAAAGCCAGCATGCTATTAGGAGGAGCAGCTCAGCATTTTCAGCATCACTGTGGGGTTTAATGCTGCATCACATAAAGCATCCATTGATACAATTGTATGGAATCGATACAGTTCCCTACACAAAATATTTGATTGCATGGCACCATGAAGGGGAGGAGACCCAGCACAGGAGAGGGGCAGATTTCCTTTCCCTGCCTTTCCCTGCTTTTCCCCGTGACTGGTCCAGCCTTGAGCTTCTCTATTCATGGAGTTGTTCTTTTTTTGCCTCTTGTTTTTCCTGTGCTCTGTGCTCCCCACCACCACCTTTTAGAGGCTCAGATCTTCCCAGTACCTTTTGACATTCAGGTTTCAAAGAAAGCTGAGACAGGGGAAGCGAGCTGTGGTTTCACCTTGGGGCCCTGTAGAAGGGCATAAACTGGCTTTTAAGTTAAACCCATTTCTGAATTTCAGTCTTAATTGTCATCGCAAGAGCTCAAAGGGGGCATGTACAGCAACATGTGCTTTCAATAGAGCTGCTATTATTGTTTTCATAATGCTTTCCTGATTACCCCAGGGTCTGGTACAAAGCCACTAGGCATACAGCAAGAAAAAATCCCCTCCCATCCTCTAGTATAAAAACTGTTTTGAGAGGCAGTGCCAGCACCAGGCAGCTTTGTGGCTGTGTTCTCACATGTCTCGGATGTCCCGTTAACAGTGTTTTCCTTCCAGCAAGGAGCAGCTCTCAAGTCACACAGAAAAATATTCTTGTGAATCCTCTAAATCCCATTGACAAGTGCTGTGATGGCTATTCTTCTCCCCTGATGGGAGCTCCAAATTTCACCTGTCAGATAAAGGCTCTCCTTGTCAAATGTGTCATGCACTTGGCTGTGCAGAGCCCAGGGCAGGTTTATATTGCCAGGTAAGGGTGCAGAGAAGGGTTCTGACCCTCCTGCTGTGGTGTTTTGAAGTAGCCCAGTTGAGAACTGGAGTTAAGGAAAGTTGAAGTGCTTGAAAAAACAGTCAGGCTTATTCAGGACAAAGTACAGAGCTTCCAAGGACGAGAGAGCAAACTGAGGACTGTGTCTGACTGAAGGTCATGCACACAGAGCAAAACCCACTGCATGCACAGTTGTCCCTTGGTGACACTGCAGCCCTCTTGACAGCTCTTCTCATCCTCTGCTGAGGTGAAACCCCACTGGCTCCACTGTCCCTCTGGCTTTAATCTATTATTTAATATCTATTATTTAATCTATTATTTAACCCCAGGGTTTAGTCTATCTATATCTTCCTGTTGCAGGGAAGAGAGGTGCCTACTGTCTCACCCTACACTTATAGAATCACATAGTGATGGAATGGTTTGGATGGAAAGGGGCCTTAAAGACTATCCCATTCCCCCCCTTGCCATGGCAGGGACACCTTCCACTGTCCCAGGGTGCTCCAAGCCCCATCCAGCCTGGCCTTGGGCACTGCCAGGGATCCAGGAGCAGCCACAGCTGCTCTGGGCACCCTGTGCCAGCAGATGTCAATGAAAGCTTAGTAGCTCCTGAAATGGGAGGAATGGGTTGCTAAGCCAGGAGTACATTTCTTCTCCAAGTACATTTTTAGCCAGCTTGGGTTCCTGAGTGGGCAATTGAAGCGTTTCACAACACAGAGCTTTATAGGGGAGAGCATCACAGTGGGATGACTTCTGCCCAGGTGGACTGTATTTATTGCTCTATAACCAGCATACCTAGACTTGAGCTATAATCCTGGCTGAACAATTTGCAAAGACTTCTTTTTTCAAAGGCTGTTTTGCTGGCCCAGGCAAAACTTTATTCCAGTCCTTCTCTATCTATGTGCTGCTTTGATTTGATTTTTATTTTGACCTTTGACTACCATCTCAAGAAGATGGAACTGAGTCCCTTATACCATAAAAAAATAATTAAGTGCACAACAGCAAGTATCTCAGATGATTTTCTTTTGACAGTGAGGTGTGCAGCATTACCCCACGTAGCTTCTGTTCCCTGATGGCAGGTCACAGGGGTGCTCAGTGCTCAGTTGGTACCCAGCAAAAAGGTACTTGAGGTCTTGTTGAGGCTTTTACAGAGACACAATTATTTGCCCCACTGTTGCTAACTGCTTTTGATGCTGGGAGAAGCAATTCTTTATGTTACACCACAAGTATCTGCGAAACACCTGATGTGCCAATAAAATGCACAAATTCTGTACCTTCACCAGAATTAATGAAACAGAAATAACTCTTCCCTTTGTGCTTACAGGTCCCAGGAAGAGCAGACTCGGCACGTTGTAGTTCCTGGGTGTTGCAAAGACAGCAGTGACCTGCTGAAGGCAGCCAAGAGCAGTGGGGCACCCACGGCACCGAGACACAGCCCTGCACTGCAGACAGGGAACTCCACACACGTTGCTGAAGTCTACAGTCATAAGGATAGTTACAACAAACCCACCTGCCAGATACCTGGATAGCTGGTGTCTGAAATGCAACTGCTTCTCTGGACCAAAATGAAATGTTGATAGAAATATGTGCCTTAAAGACAACATAGAAAGTTCATTATTCGTATGAACTGTAAGTTTTTTTCTATATTCCAAGATGGTTATTTAAGAGAAATGCTTCAAGGTCTGATACAAATAAAAATATGAATATTGGGGCTGTCAGTCCAGAGCTGTTCTCTGTGGTGTGCTGAGCAGTGTGACCATGGCAAAAGCGTAATGCCCTTCTGCACAGCTAGAGAGGTGGTACCCAGTTTGCAGATTTGCCTCATGTGAAGTTGCTGATAATAATTACACACCCCTCAGATTCCAGTCTTCTCTGAATCAGTGGGTTTTGTAAGAATTTCAGAAAGAAAAGTCACCCATATTTTTACAAAGTAGCAAGATAGACCTACGAAAAATTTGGTTTTAATTAATTGCCCCATTGTTTTTTATCAGAATGGTATTTAATTCATCTGTGTTTAGAGACCATGTGAGACTGGGTGCAGCAAAGGCCCATCTGCAGGTCTGCCAGCCTGTGGGAGAGGAGGTGGCACATGGAGGGATGTGGTGTTGTGCTGTGGCACACCTTGGGGCCCCCACCAGTGACCTCCTGTAGCTTCTACAGGTGTCTCCAGTTAAGTAACAGATACAGTGCTTTTTCTACAGTTTATGTGCAAATAGATGTATATCCTACTTACAGTATAGTTATTTTTGTTCCAGTTGAAGCCTTACTTAATACTGTCATCAGCTGTTTAATGGGTATCATCACATCCCTCTCGTGGGTAGAAACATGACCTTATAGCAGGCTGCAGTAATTGTTTTATGGCTTATTCCCTTGGTATGAATCAGGTATCCTCCCACAACCTGCAGTTCTGAAGCTTCAGTTTTGAAATCCAAATTACTGTAGCTTGCTGGCAAATGCCCTCTTCTATCCTGGCCATACTCTGCAGAGATCAAAAACTCGTGTTTGAAATTCAGTAAGGTGGAAGTTGCAGCAAAAGAGCTTTTTTCTTGTTTCTAATCAGCTCAGTTCTACTGTACATTACACCAAGGTGAACCCTACGACACACTTCTCACTATGCACTGCAAAAAGGAGAATGGATGTACTTCCCATCAGTCCACTCAATAAAGTTCTCAATTCACCCTATTAATACTAGCTAGTGTTTATCAGGATATAGTTGTGCTGTGAACTATTCTGCCTGCAGTTTTCAGTGGCCTGTCAGACCCAGACAGCTTCTCTACCCAGTAGAGTGGGCAGCAGGTCAAGGGAGATGGTTCTGTCCTTCTGCTCTGCTCTGCTCTGGTAGGATCTCATCTGAAACTCTGTGTCCAGCTCTGGGGCCCAGCATAGGAAGGACATGGAGCTGTTGGAGAGAGTTCAGAGGAGGCCACACAATTTCTCCAAGGTCTGGAACCCCTCTGCTCTGGAGCCAGGCTGGGAGAGCTGCGGGTGCTCACTTGGAGAGGAGAAGGCTCCAGGGACACCTCAGAGCCCCTTGCAGGGCCTAAAGGGGCTCCAGGGGAGNGTCAAGGGAGATGGTTCTGTCCTTCTGCTCTGCTCTGCTCTGGTAGGATCTCATCTGAAACTCTGTGTCCAGCTCTGGGGCCCAGCATAGGAAGGACATGGAGCTGTTGGAGAGAGTTCAGAGGAGGCCACACAATTTCTCCAAGGTCTGGAACCCCTCTGCTCTGGAGCCAGGCTGGGAGAGCTGGGGGTGCTCACCTGGAGAGGAGAAGGCTCCAGGGACACCTCAGAGCCCCTTGCAGGGCCTAAAGGGGCTCCAGGGGAGCTGGAGAGGGACTGGGGACAAGTTCCCCACTGCCAGAAAGAAGTTCTTGTCTGTGAGGGTGGTGAGGGCCTGGCCCTTAAAAAATGGTAAAGGGCAAATCTAATAAGGGGAGAGAAGAGAACCTCAAAAGTACCAGAATGGAAGGATTTCTCTGATCCCCAGAAGTGTAGAACAAATGGTTAAACAAGTCCTTCACTAAGAAGATACATCTCAGCCTAGGATTAAAAAGAGTTATAGGCATGGAAGGGAGGTGTTCTGCCCTACTGGCAATATTAGGCTTAAGGTGTACATGTGAAGGTGGCCAAGATATCCTTGATCCTGCCTCACTGTATCTCCTTTGAATTTCCTTCCTCTTCCTGTCTCTATGATTATGTTCACAGAATTCCATGACTTAGTTCCCTGGTGTTTTAATTTTATTATGTGGCTTTAAGATGCAATAATATGACTGCACGTGAAATAAATTCCCTGGTAGGATGTTTGGGTCAACACTATGTGTGAGCAGACAGCCTGGCTCCTGTTCTGCAAGAGGCGAAGCTGAGTAATGTCGGATGGGACAAAAAGAGCTGCCAGGGATGCTGGCAGCCATAGGAAGCACCCCAGAAGGCAGGTAAATTCACTGTCCCTGTGCCAGAGCTAAGTGAGTATCATTTATTTGGGCAGCTAATGCAAGAGGCAGCAAAGTTACACCAAGATAAGGAATCAACACCCAAGCTGTTTGCGAGAGATTTGTGGCTCAGCTCCCTCTGGGGCTGTGCTTAGCTCTGATGGCTGCACCCCCTGGAGTTAGCTTTATTGCTCGTGCAAACAATTTATTGTCAGAAGGGAAGTAAGTGCTGTGCGGGAAGGAGATGAAAGCAGCTGAGACTAAAATAGACACTTTAAACCTTGTAACCCTTAAATGTTTGCTGGCTGGCAGTTCCAGCACCTATTTCTGCTGCAGAACGCCTGCATTTCCTTGTGCATTTCATGAAACTGATGACTTGCACGCTGCTCACAGGAGTCTTTCCCACGGGACTTATGCTGTATCTGTGAGCTGGAGTGGCAGTGGCCCCTAACCTGTTGCAGCACGGGCAGATGGTAGGCTGCTGACACTTTCCTGAGGAGTCCCCACGAGGAGAACACTCCCCCAAGCTCACAGCAAATACCACACTCACACCAGCAGCTGGTTCTGTGAGACAGCAGAGGCAGGAAGGGTCTTTGTATAGTTTCCAGTGGTAGTTTATTTCACCTACACACTGAGAGGGTCTAGGGACAAAGACAGGGAGAGGCAGAGGGGCCAGGATTATATACTGGTACAAAGGGGCAGAGCCAACAGCAACAACCAGTCCCCTGAAGGTTACGGGGAAAGGATTGCAGTGACCAACAGGGAAACACAAGGGCAAACAGACAGGAGCACAGAGCAACGAGGGTACAAAGAACAAAGAAACTGCTAGAACTTTGACCACATATGGTTAACAGGCAGTCGAACAGCCCACGGGCCAACAGGGGGAGTGGCACTGGGGCTGATCGGCTGCATGTCACAGGACAGCCTGTCACAGGAGGCCATGGGAGGGGTTGAACTCCAGAGGACATTTTCCAGGGCATGGCCCCAGGAAGTCCCCAAGCAGGCCCACAGCCCTCCACAACTCCCCTTTCTTTATTTATTAAAAAGGCCTCTCCTATGGATTTCTGTAAACATTTAACTAAAGAGGAAAACATAAACAAGACTATGACTACAACAACCAAAATCCCCAAAATCCCTTTTACAAGAGACAAAGCCATCCACCATCGGAGTGGACCGTCGCCCCCCAGCAACTCTCCATCAAGGGTGGCC
This sequence comes from Urocynchramus pylzowi, assembly GCA_013397555.1. Lineage (NCBI taxonomy): Eukaryota > Metazoa > Chordata > Aves > Passeriformes > Fringillidae > Urocynchramus > Urocynchramus pylzowi. The sequence goes on along the minus strand of VZRH01005655.1, from coordinate 258,041 downwards.
CAAGAACTCAAAGGGACCTGCACCAACCCATTCCCAGTACTGGATTTTACTTCACACAGGCTGCACACCTTCCTCTCATTCATTCCTGGCTGTGGGGGTCAGATGAGGCCCAGAGCTGGCACAGGGATGACTTCCATGTGAGGACGTGTACCTGACGTGGCTTTGTCCCCTTCACACAGCTCTGCAGAATGTCAGTTTGCCAAATCTGTCGACTGTTTATTTACACACCTATTTTAAGGGGAGGATGCTCTAACAGCTTTATTTGCTTCCTATCTTCAAAGAATTCAATTGTTTGGTTTTTTTAAAAAATAATTAGCTGAGTATATTTTTCATGTGTACAATTTGATTTGTGCTTTAGATAAGGAGCCAAGTGCAGTATTGAACAAGTTTGAGAAGCTGGTTGTTCAATCTCCAGAATCTGTGCAATATTTACCAGGACTATTTGTGATCAGTATGCATGGACCTGTTCTACATGCCCATTATTGCCTTGTGCCAGGAATAAGAGATGCACAATTTTTCCATTATCTGCATCATCTTCTTGTTTTACTAATGCTGTTAAAATTTCCAATGATAGGGTATCATAGAGCAGAACCAGGGGTGTGTGATTCACCAGGTACAAGGTGAATACCCAGGAAGTTAAAACTGACCAGGGGTGTGTGATTCACCAGGTACAAGGTGAATACCCAGGAAGTTAAAACTGACCAGGGGTTTCCAGACCTGTGGATGCTCCAGGCTACCATAGAATATCTTGAGCTGAAATGGACCCTGAGGGATCATGGAGTCCAATTCCTGGTCCTACCCAGACCCCCCCAACAATCCCATCCCTGCAGTGCTGTCCAAAGGCCCCTGGAGCTCTGGCAGCCTCGGGGCCGTGCCCATTCCCTGGGGAGCCTGGGCAGTGCCAGCACCCTCGGGGGGAAGTTTCATCCAAGTCAGTTCTGTTCCCATTTCACGGTTTGGCTTAACTGATTAGGAATAAAGAGCTGGGGATTTGCAGCACAGCTTCTGCTTTTGTGTTTGGAGTCAGAGAACTTTTTTCTACATCTCCTTCTAACCAACAAAGTAATCATACCAATAATCATACTCTGACTATATAAATAAGATTGGAAAATAACCCATTTTATATGCAAAGCAACTCTAGAAATTAATAGCATTCACACAAAAAGCATTCATAACTCTGAGCAAACAACCATCTTGGTTTTCAGAGCTAATTACACGTCCCCTAAAATCACCAGCAAATTGCTGCTGACTCCCAGGCGCTGCCGGCGGAGCTCTGCCGGCTGTCACAGCTGGACCCGCTCCCTCCCTGTTTACTTTCGCTTCTCCAAGTTTCCCGTGACCTCCGCTTGTCCCGTCAAGGAGAATTGCACTGCGGCCGCCCCGCGCGGGACGTGTGCCGGGCACGGCGCACACCCACCCGCACACCCATGGAGGATGCTCTACAGAAGCTGTAAGTGCACGTTTGGAACCAGGAATTTGGGCAAAACAAGGGTCTGAAAGGTGCAAATCTGTGGGAACAGGAGTTCAGAAGACAGAGGGGCAGTGGCTCTGACGGGAGTGGCCAGCCGTCACTGCCTTCACATTTTTTTTTTCCCTTCTTAGAGCTTGTTTTTGTAAATTATTGACTGAAACTTACTGAAGGGAGCCTAGTGCGCTATCTGACCTTTTAAGAAATACTTTATTGTATTTTCTTAAGCACAAAAAAAAGGCTGTTAGAGGAACTGCTTGCGCTGTCTAGATTTAATTTGTTGCTAAAGAGATTCAGTCCTCTGGCGGTGGGAAAACAACAAATCCTATTGTGATCCAACAGTTAACAGATAAAACAAAAGACTACATGATAATGTTGCCAGGACAAGGATGTTATTTAGTAAGTCAAATAATTCACTCAAATAAACAAATCGGTTAGCGGGGGGGGAAACAGTGCTGGCTTTTGAGATCATCTAAAGAGGAAATCATCCTGCTGGGAAGCGAAGCGTTGTGCGGGTCACTTGGCACGGCCGCTGGATTCGGAGGCAGCGCTCTGACATGAGCCGGGCTTGGGAAGGGCGCCGGGCTCGGTGGAAGCGGGGCTCGCTGCTCGCCTCGCTGCCCTCACCGCGGCCGGGATGCGGCGTCCCCGCCCGGCTGTGGCTGTCACGGCATGTGGCTGTTGTTAGAAATGAGAAGCTTGACTCAGCCAATATATCAAGCAGTAATTCAATTTATTAATTAATATGTTAAAATATGAGCAAAACCAGCGCTGGGTGCAGTGGTGGGGGGTTCCCCTCCAACTGCACTCTGATTGTTGGGCTTGCTGGTGTTTATTGGTCATATTCATGCATATTCATAAGCTTTCTCAGCAGTTTCTATTTCCAATTTTTATGTCACAATTCTATACTTCAGGATCATAAATCTATGATGATGATTGCTTGGTTCCTTTCCAATTTCTATAGTCTATTGTGATCTATTCCAGTCTTCAATATCCCAGGATGTGTATCCCAGATGGTGGGGTCCAGCNTATACTTTCTAAAGCCACAGTTTAAAAATCCTTAATACAAAGTAACATTTTAAATCTATAATTCAAAGGTTCTTATTACAAAATAGCTTAAGAGTTATAAAAGTTAATTGCAAGCAAAAGATTGGTTCAAGGGTCTTCTTCCATGTTTTACTTTCCTTGGTTGTTTATTAGAACTCATCTTTATAACTGTCCCATGCCTGTGTTCCCCACATTTCACAGTTATGATTACATAGGTTACTTTTATTTACCTGACACGAAACACAGCTTTGTATTTCACACTGTCACGGGACGTGGCTGTCACGGGATGTGGCTGTCCCGTGGGAGGGCGTTCGGGGCCAGCCCCAGCCGGTCCTTCCCCCGGAGCCCGGCACGGCGGTGGCCCTGCGGCTCCGCAGGGATCTGGCTGGGCAAAGCCAAGCAGACAGCGATCCTGCTGCAGAGGGCATGCCTGCCACCGGCATGAGGAGGAGATATGTTTAACCTCTGCTTCTTGAGTATTTGTCTGAGTCTGCAGGACGAAAATATCTCCAGGCAGTGTGGCACTCTGCATCGCAGCATTCCTGAGGGATTGATTTTCGCTTCCACTTCACTCCCTGTGCTTTGAATCACTGTGTGCTGGAAAACATTTAGACTTATATTAGAGATTTCAGTTCATATCACACGAAGATGACCAGGTTTTCTGTTTAGTGGTTTAGATTCCAGTAGTTTAAAAAGTTCTAAAAGCTTTTAAATCTAAAACTTTGAAAATTTCTAAAAGCTTCCAGGGAAACTTTTTAGCAGAGCACAAAACACAATAAATTCACAGAGGTATAAAGGGGTCATAAAAACAAATCCTCAGCATGGCATTCTCCCACTGCTTCTTAGTATTAGGCAACCCCTCTTGCTGTAATGTTTTAATATACATATGGAAGTGAATTGTCGAATACAAGAGTGGTTTGGGTTGGAAGGGACCTTAAAGATCATCTTGTTCCAAACCCCTGCCATGGGCAGCGGCACTTTCCACTGTGCCAGCTAGCTTAACCCCATCCAAAATAGCCTTAAAAATATATCACCAAAGGAATTACAAAATTCCAAGTTCCTTTTCACAAGGTTCCTGTTTCTTTACTAAAACACATTGCCAAAATCACACCAATGCAGGTGTGATCAAGGTCTCCATGTGCAATAATAATAATTTTAAAATGTATTTTCATGCTGTTAGGAAGATCTGGATTCCGGAGGGTAAATAGGATAAACTCAGGATGTATATACCGATCTTCTCAAGGATATGCACCATGAATGCCACAGCATTTGACAATGCTTCAATCCTCTGCAGCATTTATCCCTAGTAAGGCATATTCCCTTCCATTCCTTGCTAGGTACTTAATAGTTGATGAAATTTGGGGTAGATAGCAGGTTTTACATCCACAGATTTGCTTGTACTTTTTCACTCACAAAGTCAACTATCCCAATTAATTACATGCTTCACTGAAATTTTTTCTAGGAGAGAAGTTGTCCCTGCTCCTTGGGCTTGAGTCACTATCTGCCCAATGTACCTCACGTTATCTAGCTGCACTTAAATGTGTGATGTGCTGCAGCTCAAGGAAAATAGAAATTCTACATGGATGGATGTGACGGCTGCGTCACAAGAATAACACACTCACACACGATGTTCTAGTATCTGAACAGGAACAGGGAAAAAAGTCCTTTATTTTTTAGACCTCAACATTTATAGAATTCCAAAAGTGACAGTGGATTGGAGGATGGCATTGCCACCTCTCCAACCACACTGGTTAAACCAACAGTCCATCAAACTTCTCCTCCTACACAGAAGAATGCAAACAACCATTATTTACATGAAAGTGTGTGAGAAACTCCATTGCAAGAATATAAACATCAGAAAACTTAGAAAATCTCAAAAAACCAAAAATAACAGATGTTGTGAAGATACGGACGTGGTATTTTGGACAGTGTAATTTCTTCTGGAAAAGGAATTCGCGGCTTTACTAATCACGCATTAATTGCTTAAAAACTCGTGGCTGTGCAAGTGTAAATTCATGCTTCTACGCAGGACGGGCTGGTGAGCACAGACGTCTGAGGAAGCGTTTTCCCTCGAAGGTCAAGGCGATGGGAAGCCCGGTGGGCTCGGGGGGCCCGCCCGGTTCCGCCTCGGCTGCCCCGGGCCCTGCGCTCCGTCCCCGCCGCCTCCGGGCCCAGAGGCGGCGCCGG
>VZRH01005655.1:221106-244173 GCA_013397555.1 Urocynchramus pylzowi | reverse complement strand
TTTTTACTTCTTACTTTTTTTTTTTTCTGACCTGGCCTCAGACTAGAGATTGTTTGGCCACTAGCCACCCTCCTTGGGAGGTTACATGCCAAAGAGCAACCAAATCCTTGCTCCTTTGCTGTTTCTCCAGTGTCCTTGTCCATGCAGCCAGCTCCAGGAATCTGTTGAGACAGTACACTCGTCCTTAAATTGATAGGTGTAGCTTAATTGTATCTACAAGTAGAGGTGTAGTTCAATTGTATCTCTGTTTCTAGTGAGATAGTAACTACAAATAGAGTATTAGGTAATAAAGAAGCAGATATCAATCTTTATGCTGTTTTGTCAGTAGATAAGTCTGAATTAGAAAGGTTTTATTGAACATAGGTACTGACCATCACCATTAAACTGTGTCTAATTCCAGGCAGGCAGTTTCCAGGAGATTTGGTTTGGAAGCTTTTCCTTACATACCACAGTCTGTAGCTAGATGAGCAGAGGGGAACAGGGAATGGTGGCAAAGCAACTGTAGTAAAAATTAATTGCAGTCTAATAAAAGTGCTTCACAGTACATTAGCTACAGAACATACAGAATTGTGACTATGTTAGCTTCATTTGAATATGCTTAATTATGCATATTGATAGCAATTGGTGATTTGTGAACTGAGCTAAATTCTGCTGCCCTGCTTTGTCTCAGTGTGTTTTCTTGCTGTTTCCTGTAGGCCCAGTGTTCTTCCTGGCATGTTTCAGCATGGCTGCAGGACTGGCCCTTTTCTGGTACTGCTGTAACTCAGGTGAGCTTCTCAGGGGCTTCTCCTGGCTGCCTTCCCTCAGCAGGGATGGAACGAGCTGGGCTCCTCATCTGGCAGGGCTCCCTGGCAGGGTGGGTCACGGTGCCAGCATTCATTAATGAGCTCTGGACACAAATCGTACAGGGAACATGCTGAGCTATAAATAATGGATGTTTTGCCTACAGAAGATGCCACAAATAGGGGCACTTCTTAAATACAGTAGTCATGTGAACTCCTGTTGCTATAGCAATGGGTCACGATTCCCAGCTGTCATGAGACAGACCCCAAACCTTCTGGCTCCCCTTGGGAGCTGGTGGAAGCCTGGCCAGGGCTGGGGATGCTGGCTGGATTTGCTGAGTTCCAGCAGCTACAGCTGTCCCCGTGCTGCTGGCTCTGGGTGTTAGCTCTAACTGCCACCTGATGGTCACCTGCTCACACCATCCAGTGCTGTGCTCAGGGGTGAGCTGCCCCCTTCCCTAACTGACCAATCTTCTCTTCCTGTCTTAACTTGCAGCAATGAATCTGAACAGATTCCTTGCTTGCCTGTCTTGGCAGTTGATTTCTACAAATTGAAGGAAACAGGCTTTCCTCTAGAGTTATTTTCAGTTGGTTTTTATTTTTTGCAGATGCTGCTTCCTAGCTAAAATGAAATCTAACTGTGTTCACTTTCTCTTTTTCCTCTCATCATTCCGTTTTAGAAACGCAAGTCATAGGAAGAGCCAGGAGAATCTTGGGTTTTTCTCCTATTATCATAGGAAGACATGTTAGAAATATTTGTATGTTGTATTTGGAAGACATGTCAAGAAACTAAGGAAAAGCTGTCTCTTTGCTTGTCTGTACAGTACACCGGCCAAAGGAAGCCAACAGTGCATAAAAATGTCCTGTACTCATACCAAAGATTTTATTAACTAGCTTAATCAATAATTGCCTTGCCTCCAGATGTATTCAGAATTTCAGCTATAAATGTCCTTCTTTATGGGAATGGACTGTTTATTTTTGTAAATGCTTCAAGTATTTATTGTTTGTATAAAAATATTTTTATTACAAGCTTTAAAATGATCTCTCAAGTGAGCATGGGTCTGAAGCCATGTTTGCATATATGTTTTCTATACTGGAATGAAGGATCATAACTGTTTGAAGAACTCTGGCTTGTCTTTTATGACAATTAATTTAAGAAAATAACTTAAACACATGCACTCAAAGCCCTTACTGAAAAATGGATCTCCACCTCAGAACTGTTTTGTCTAGATCCTTTATAGTCACTGCCTGAGCTCAGGTGGGCACTGGCACCTGTGAAAAGTTTATGGGGGCGAGTTCCCTTGATGTGTGCCTTGTATTCATTGTGTCTTCTGATTCCCTGTTGGTGCCTCATCCCAGCCTGCCTTGTTCCTGGTCTCACACAGCTGCTGGCCCTGGTTTGAGTGCCCTGGAGCTGGAGCAGGCTGCTTCCCTGCCCATGGGTTGTTCCAGGGAGTGGAATGTCTGACCTGAAGCACTTTAGACTACCAAGAAAGTGTTCCAGATTCATTTAGCTTTCCCTTACCCAGTGAAGTAAAGGGAGACTCTGCAGAGAGACCTGGACAAATTGGAGGGCTGGGTAATCACCAACTCAGTGAAGTTCTGCAGGGGAAAGTGCCAGATTGTGCACAGGGGATGGTGCAACCCTGGATGTATGGACAGGCTGGGGAATGAGATGCTGCAGAGCAGCACCGTGCAAAGGGACCTGAGAATCCTGGTGGATGGAAAGCTGGATGTGAGTCAGCACTGCCCTGGCAGGCATGGGGGACATCCTTGTCCTGGGGGGCACCAGGCCCAGCATGGCCACTTGGACCAGGGAGGGGATTGTCCCTCTCTGCTCTGCACTGGGGCAGCCTCACCTCGAGTGCTGGGGGCAGTTTGGGCATCACAAAAAAGAAAGATATTAAACTACTAGAGAGCTTTGAAAGGACACTTCCAGGGATGGGGCAGCAGCAGCTTCTCTGGGCAGCCTGTGCCAGGGCTGGGGGAAGAATTCTTTCCCAGTGTGGTACAGCAAATTTACTATGGCTAGGGCTATATTTTCCTCCCTTCCTGAGGTTGCTTGAGATGAGGATGTCTCTCAGGGAAAAAAATGTTCCAGAATGTGCTATGCCAAGGGTTAGAGCTGGAAGGAGGAAGAAGTGAGTCCAGGTTCATCCTAGTGTTAAAGGACCTAACAGCAAAGAATAGAAAACAATCTGTTCCTTCATTAGTGCCAGTTGTTAATTTGAACAGTGAATGTCAGGCTGCCTATACAACTGGCATGTGCACAGGCTGGGAGACATTCTTAGAATATTTTTCTTTCAGGAGCTTGCTCCTCTGCAAGCACATCTATGCAGCACATATGGACAGTGATAATTCCATTTTCAGCTCCTGGAGGAAGCACATGTGCACCTGCATGGGAGTCAGGTCCTTCTGGGCAAACAATGTTACAGACTTGGGAATAAATCAAGTAGGGTCTTGGATGAAGCTGTTTAGCTGCAGAATTCCAGTTTCCCTGGCAAATCAAGAACAGCTTGGCCTTTGCTGCTGAAACTGTGCTGGTATTAATTTATAGACGTGGTTCACACTTTGTGCAGGGAAGTTGTCCTGGCTGGGCTGTAGGTGGTTCCATGCTGAGGGTGGAGGCCATCCTTGTGAACACTGTGGCTGCCATGCTGCAGGCAGGAATTGTACAGGAGCTAAGCAGGTACTGGCCTGAGCTGTGGAAATGGTTAAGGCTGAGTAGGGGACCATCTGTGCAGAGAGCTGGGAAGCAAAGTGGTAGATCCTACAAAGAATTTGCACAATTCCGTTTAAAGCCAGACTGCTATTTAAAGGACTTGGTGAAGGATGATGTGCCAGATGAGCTGGAGTGGGAATGAAGTGATGATTCATTCTGGCATGCACTGGGGCTGCTTTACAGCTGCTGGATGGAGCTTGCATTTAAAAGTGCCTTTGCCAATACAAAGTTACTCCTTTTGTTTCTTTCATTTGTTGTTATTTTTTTCATGTTGTAATAAATTGAAAACATATTTGGTCAAAATGTGCCATTGTGGATGCTTTTCCCTGCCATTCTGTGTGCACAGATGTTACTCCATGTTATGCCATGCCTTGGCTGTGCTGGCAAGAATCAGTTTGCTGCACTTCACAGGGCCTGTGTCCTGTAATAATTTCTCTGAACATACTTCTTCTTGAATCCTTTAGGAATTAATGTATTTCTTTTTTAGTGGGGTGAAGCTGTCAATTACATTGAAATAAAATCCAAGAGAAGAATGCTGCTGTTTTTCTTGTAGTTACTGCACTGCTCTTCCTTGCAGAAGTGCCCTTTGGTTGTTGCCCTCCTGTGGCTGCTGACTGACCCCTCCTGGGCTTTCACTTCTCATGGTTAAATTTTTCTAGGTATTTGCACCAGGATTTTTAAAATTTTTCCTCTGATTTCAAAATTGCAGTTTTTCTGCTTAGCTTGTTTAGGGATCTGGAGTTAAACAGGACTCATCAGTTCAAAGACTGGGTTTCTTTGGGTTAATCCTCGATTTGGTGTCATTTTGGGAGTGCCAAGGGTCACTGCCCATGAAGCCTTGGAGTCTCACTGGTGCTTGCTGTGAAGGGCCTTTGACACACAGTTCATTTGAAGTGCTACTTGGACCACCCAAAAAGGGACTTCATGTAAGGAAAACCACGTAGACCGTTTTGTTGCTGCAGCAAGGAGAATCATGGGCTCATAGCATTGTTAAGGCTGGAAAAGAGCTCTTAATATAATTAAGGCTGATCTGGTGACTGATCACCACCATGTTCAGCATTTAACCATGTCCTAAAGTGGCATATCCACATGTTTTTTAAATACTTCCAGGAATGGTGACTTTTCCACTGCCCTGGGCAGCCTGTGCCAGGGCTGGACAGCCCTTTCTGTGAGTAAGTATTTCCTAATATCAAATCTAAATCTCCCCTGACACAACTTGAAACCTTAGGCAGAACCAGTAACCCACAGCCAGGATTGCATCTGCTGCTGCAAGACTCTTTGGGGACAAGAGGAGCCCCAGAGCTTGGCATTGGATCCTGTTGAAGAGGGCCTGGGTGGTCATGGAGGAGGATCTCTGAGATAACTTCATCAGGAGGAGAGATCCTCTTCCTCCTGGGCCCTTCTGCGGACTGACTCCCTGATGATTGGAACTGGACTGCCCTCCTTGCCTGCTGGTTTGTGGCCCTTTGGGGAGAGGAGGAGCTGTTGGTGGGAGGCTGTGCCTGTGCTGGCAGCATGCCCCAAGCCCCTGCCCCTGCAGGAGCAGCCTCGTGCCAGGCGCCAGGTGAAGGGACCAGAGCAGAGCATCAGGGGCGTCACCAAGGTCTGGATGTGAGAGAAACAACAGCCTGATGAAACTACAAAATTATAGGATTCAGGGGAGGGGGTAATTTTCTATTTTCATCTCACCCACTTCATAGGGATGTTATCAGAGCCAAATGGGAAGAAATCAGAGGCAGGAGATGAGACAGGTATGCGGCAACACCGCTCCAGTTAATTCAGTACCACTGCTTTGGCATAAAAGAACATTTTGGGTGAGTCCTGAGCTGCCCTTGCTATTTTGGAGCACAGGCCACTTGACACTGTGGTCACAAGGAAAAGCTTTCTGCCATGGTGCTGTTGATAAATCTTTAATAACATTGTGTCTAGTAAAGCAAAAACCTTTCAGACTCAGTCTGTGCTTCATGGACTGGTAACAGGTGAAGTCGGGTGCCTGCAGCCAGAGTGCCACTGTGTTACCCTGGTCTCTTGAGACTTTCTAAGTTTTCTGATATTTATATTCTTGTAATGGAGTTTCTCACACACTTTCATGTAAATAATGATTGTTTGCATTCTTCTGTGTAGGAGGAGAAGTTTGATGGACTGTTAGTTTGACCAGTGTGGTTGGAAAGGTGGCAATATCATCCTCCAATCCACTGTCACTTTTGGAATTCTATAAATGTTAAGGTCTGAAAAATAAAGTGCTCTTTTCCTGTTCCTGTTGGGATGCTGGAACATCGTGTGTGAGTGTGTTATTCTTGTGTCACAGCCGTCACTCCACTGCACGTGAAGCCTGGATAAATCACAGGCGAGGCGTGTTCTCACAGCACGATTTACAGCAAATCCTGTCTTCTCCATAGCAAAATATTTAATCACACTCAGGTGGCTTTTTTGTTTTTCCTTTTTAGCCAGGTTTTATCTCCCCTGGGGTCTCCCAGCGCTCCAGCCCTGCAGTGCCTCACTCCTGGCCCCAGAGATGGGCAGGGCTGGGCTGGGTCCCCATGCCTGCTCCCTGCTGAATGCCCCACTGCAGCAGAAACTGGGAGAGATGATGTTGTCTTCCCTCTGTGGGCTCTGAGCTGGCTGGAAAGACGATGCCTGTGCCTCTTAAATATTCCTGATCCATAGTGGTTGGATACAGCTGGATTTTGTTTCACCTGTGCCTCTGGAGCTGGCTTGCAGCCAACTGGACATGGCTACTTTGCTCTGCTCTGGAAGAACTCTGTTCTGCCAGGAGGTAGGGAGATAACTTACATCAGATTGGATGTAAGTTGTTAACCAAATTTGGTTATTAAATTGGTTATTTGGTTATTTGGTAATTTGGTTATTAACCAAATTCAAATCCAGGTATAACAGGTAACATTATATCAGAAAATAATGATTATTACTAATAGTAATAATTTAGATAGCAGTTTTCTATGAAAGAATTGCAATGATATCTTTCAGGACATTCCCAGGCCAGGAGCCCTGTGAGATATAAGTGAAACTCATCTTGGTGATCTCAGAGTCAGTAAGAAAACAAGTAGGAAGTAAATTACTCATTCTGAGCTGGATGAAATTCAGCCCTGGATGAGTCTAGGCTGGTCCTGACTCTGGAAAGATGAACAAGATACATCATTCCATCACACCCTGTGTCTGCAAGAGAAGAGGATGTGCAAATTAAGAAAATATTATCAGTGACATCAGGTTTGAAGATTGCAGGACCTCTGTGTGATAAGCAGGGTCCCTTCAAGAGGCTGTGAGGCGTCCTACCAGTGCAGCTGTGGGATGTGGGGCTTTCAAACCTGTTTTTCTACTAGCATGGAGAAGGGAGAATTTTTATGGAGTACAAAGGAGAACAGTGACCCACACAGGCACATTGTGGCTTGCTCCCAATGCTCCCCAGTTAGTGCACTTCACACAACTTGTGAAGTTCAGTCATGTTCCCAAATCATGTTGCCAGGATTTGAAACTCTACAAGGGATGGAGAGGCCTGAGGGGATACAGTCATTTCTTTCCTGAGTGATGCTCTCCCTGGCATGCCTGGTGAATCATGTTTTCTGACACAGAAAAAAATAACTCCTATTTCAGAATAAAGACACTTAGCTGTCTCCCTCCGTATCTTCCACAAGTCCAAAACAAATCTGAAACATAAGGCCTTCCCAAGAGTTTAGATTATTTTCATCCTTCATGCCAGAAATCTGTGGTAATGTTGGGTGGTGATGAAACTGATTTATTCTCAAATATTTTTGGTACCAGTGAAAATGTTTTGCAATGTTTCAGTAGTGCTGGTGTGATGCTTCCTAGCATGGCACCATATTTACACTCACCTCCCAGCTAGTTAAAACTTGTACCATTAAAAAGGGAGTGGGGCAACTTCTAGGCTGGAAGACTGGAAAAAAGAGGAGTGGAAAACATCAGGAAAGAGGCTGAATGAGAAATGAACCTGAGTTTTTGCCATCTCCATTTCTGACAAAGCCTGACTTGCCTGATGAGGAGCTATTGGTCAGTCTCTGTTCCTGACTGGGAGCTGTGGCACTCTTCTTGGGAAGGCAGCCAGGTTAGTGAATAGTTCTCATTATGGGAACCCAAGGGGATAAAATGAACCATGAGAACAGACCTTCAACAGACTGTGAAGGAAAAGTGAATTCAAAATAACCCATAGTACCCAATAGGAGGGCAGGTAATGTTTTGTCACCACCCTGTTAGGAAGTTGGATAATTATTGGTTAGATATTATTTTGAAAAGATTGTGTCCTGTGTTTCACAGCCTATCTGGCACTGACACGTCAGTGACCCTCCCACTGGCACAGCCATGGACTAAGAACATCAGGGGTGAGGATGGGGGGGATGCATTTACAGGTGGAATCAGTCAAAAGTTGGACTCAATGATCTTTGATATCTCTTCCATCCTAAATGATTCAGTGATTCTGTGACTTCGTGATTTCACACAGTGAAAATAATTCGATCGGTACGAAAATAAGAAATTCCTACCAACAGCTGAAGCCTTTACATATCACATTTTTCCCTGTCTCTTTGCTGTTTGAGGCCATTCTGTCTCCTCCTGTCCTTGTTCCCTGGAAGCAGAGCCCGACCACCCCTGGCTTCACTCTCTGTCAGGGAGTTGTGCAGAGTGAGAAGGTCCCCCCTGAGCCCCCTTTTCTCCAGGCTGAGCCCCTTTCCAGCTCCCTCAGCCCCTTCCCCAGCTCCGTTCCCTTCTCCGGACACGCTCCAGCCCCTCAAGCTCTTTCCTGTTGTGAGGGGCTCAAAGCTGCCCCCAGAATGTCCAGCACAGGGGATGGGCACTGCCCTGGCCCCGCTGCCCACCAGGGCTGAACAGGCCAAGGTGCCCTGCTCCCCCTCACCCACCTGGGCTCCTGGTCAGCCCCTGCCACCAGCACCCCCAGGGCCTTTCCTGCCGGCCCTTTCCAGCCCCTCTGGCTCAGCCTGGGGCTGCAGGGGCTGTTGTGACACAAGGACAGGACCTGGCACTTGGCCTTGCTCAGCCTCAGATCACTGGCCTCGGATCCAGCCTCTCCAATTAAACTATGGAGCCTTCCTGCCTGATAGCACACAAATACTCCCAGCAACCTTAATGTCATCTGCAAACTTACTGAGGGTAAAGAAGTTGTTAATTCAAACACCTGAATGGCAGCTGAGGGGATACAGAAACCAGGATGGTGTTTTCTGCTTCTGCCCATTTTATGTAAGACTCAGCATCAGAATGAGCTCCAGCAGTGACCTGGTTTAGAAGACAAATACTTTGAGTGAGTTCCAGTAAATAATGGTTGTTGTCACCTGCTCCAGTAAGTACAGCTATGCTGAAAACCCCAGCCCAGGCTATTTTGGATGCTGAAGGGACTAATGAGGACCATGAGCAGTGCTCACCCTGCCCAGAGCTTACGAAACAGGAGCAAACGGCTGACCTGGCACGAACTGCTCCCCACACAGCCTGGAAAATTCATCTCGCTTCATTATTGATGACCTCTTTTTAAAAGAGATATTTGCCTCCAACCAAGAACTCTGAAAAAGCACAGCAAACCAAAGAACGAGTCCAAGAATGAGTCAAATGTATGTATTTGTTTGCTGCCCATCTGAGATATCTGCCTGGATTTTAAAGCAGCACCTGACTTAAAAGAATAATAATCCTGTGATTAAATTATTTATACTTGAAACCAACTTGCAGATGCTTCTGTCTGCTGAAAAATACATGAACTCTCAAGGCTTCAAAGACTTAAAATACAGATTTCATGTCCGAGAATGTTTTGCAAATCTTACTCAGTCACAATAAAAGACATGGGAAGCAGCATCAGAAGTGTGACAGCCACGAGTGGGCATGAAGAGTCCTACAGCAGTTGGTGGTTTGTGAAAAATGAATACAGGAAGGAAGTTGTCCTGCATGCCTCATTCAGAACTTGTTCTGAGTTATCTTTATATTAGTATAGCCCACAAAATTAAACCATTGCCTGCTGGATACTGGTTAAATACATGTTACAATGGAAATGAAGCAACAAAAGACAAATTAGAAAATAAAAAAGCATGTCTATTCCATTACTAACCACACAAGTTTGATTTGTTTTCTGTTAGTAATTCTTACAGAACATATACATGAAAGTCTGGTACATCAATGGGCTTTGAGACATAACCAAAGAGAAAGGTCAGTAATAAAACCTGTAAATAAGACACATGAGATAAGACACATGAAGTCAATCTTCTATTCTTATATACAAAGGAGCTTTTGAAAATTGATGCCAAGAACACTGATTCATACAAATCTGCATCTTTCATCTACATATAAGTGTAAGCTAGAAAACTCAGATTTTTCTGATTGCAGGTATGATACTTTGGACATAAAATGACTAAAATGTTTTTGTTGAAGAAATTCTTGTAACCTACACCATTATTAGCAATAGTGTATTTAGAAAAAGTGTAAGTCCCTGAGCCAGCAGGTAGGAGACTAGAAGATATTTATAACTCTATATATATATTTTTAAAAATAAAAACTTAAAAGTTTATTTTGCTTTTAGCCATAAACTCATAAAAGGAACAAAACTGCAGCAATCAATGATGGAAAGAGAGACAAGAAACTAGAGAGAAAAACTCAGTTCATTTTGCCATTTGAATTGCTGCTGACAGGCACTTGGTACCAGTTTAACAGGTAAAGCTCCCCCTGGATCCTCCAGTTTACCAGCTGAGCCTAGAGAAGGTGGCACTTCTAATAGAGTTTCCAGAAATTTGATATAAGAAAGAACCTTTTACAATGAAGGTGGTGAGGCCCTGGCACAGGGTGCCCAGAGCAGCTGTGGATCCCTGGATGTGTCCCAGACCAGGGACAGGGCTTGGAGCAGCCTGGGACAGTGGAAGGTGTCCCTGCCCATGGCAGGGGGTGGAACAAGATGACCTTTAAAGGTCCCTTGAATCCAAACTCCTCTGTGATTCAAATAAATACATATAATGCACAGAATACACAGAATAGCAGTTCATGGTAAGAAACCATTAACAATTAGATTATCTGAGTAAGTGTGTCCAGAAGAAACAATACAAATGATTACCTGTGAACAAAACTGGACAAAACAATGCTGCTTGTTTCTGTTTGTCTCATCTTTCCTTTAGCTAGAGTAGAAAAAAAAGCAAAACAAAAACCTTTACATGCTGCAAAGGAAGAGCCCTGCTGGGCTACAGAGTACATGGGCTTGGTGCCAAGCTGTGAAATGAAGGACAGTGTGACCATGCCAGAATCAAAGGCCTGACATTTCTTACCGTCGTGGAAATGACAGATTGCCACAAAAACCAAAGGCACGTAAAAAGAAAAGTCCTGTGATATTTCCTGGTTTCATGAATTTATGTCGCTCGTCTGAAAAAAATTAAGTTTCTTCAGAAATTGAAATGCCAATATTCCAGAAAAACAGGATCATTGGGGCAAAGCTAAATCCTTTTCTTAGATGCCAAACAGTTTAAATATTAACACATGGGAAAATTTCAGGTATACAAGTGTGTTGGAAGCTTGAGAAAGCTGCTTGGTGTGTCCAGCTTCTTCAAATTATTTTCATTTCCCCACTGTGTCCAGTGCAGCTGGCTCAACTGCAAATGGCATCTAAAATGAATGCTCCAGGTCTCTGAAACACAAAGATATTGATATTTTAGTGATACAGGAATTATAGTAAACGACACATTTGCTTTAAAGGGGGAATTAAGTTTTCTGTGGAAAGGGGTGCATAATAGTAAAGGTGAAGCCAGAACATGGTGGCCACCCACTTCTCTCAGGGTTTTGAGGAGACTGTGGCAACAGACTGAAAACCACTTTATTTTTCAGATGACCAGATGTTTTTAGCAAGGGCAATGGGTACAAACGAGCAAACAACAGCTGTAATGTTCCAAAGCAATACAGAACTTTTACAGAATTTAAGAAGTCTGCAGCAAAAAATAGGTTCTGGACACCACATTTGGCTGTTCAATTAGGAAACTGCATGTGTGAGAGCATGGAGGCAGGAGCCCACAGCTGCTGGTTCTGTTCTGAGCTTCCTTATGCCTATTTCAGATCCTTGTCTCTGCCTCTGTCCCTGGTATTGTGTGTGTTTCGTCCTGTGAAGGCAGCTAAAATAATCCAGTAATCCTTCATGCAGCTCTCTTGGTTTTGCCAGTGTAATTTTGGGGTTAGTGCTTCAGTGCTGCTTTAACATGCACTGCTGAAGTCAACATTCTACCTGCATTTTGGATAATAGCTCAGACAATCTATCTGCTCTTCACTGTTAAAATTAAATCTTTATTAGTCTGTCTGTAGTGACTATGGCCAGAAAATGAACTAAAACTATCTTGTTTCACTGCCAGAATTTCACAGGTTTTGGTTAAAGCAGAAAATTACACCCAAACCCTGAGATAAATTACTGTAGTTCTTGATTTTCCTAGTAATTTTTTACACTGATTTCCCCCCATGCTTTTTTGATTGATGATAAATTTTGGTTTGACTCCCATTCTTGTTAGAGATTTCTGCTGCACCGTTCATCTACAGCTTAATGGTTTAAAGGCCTTTTGTCTTCTTTTTCATGGAGAAAGGGTTTCCTGCAGAAGTCTGCACAAAGCAGTAATGTGTACAGAGTGCAACCATGAACCAAGCATTCCTTCTTCAGCAGGTCTCTGACCCTGGGCTGAGATCTGGGAGACCAAGTGCCAGAGCAATGTTGGCATGCACAGACTTAGCAGTGCTATCTTAAAGGCAGATGTTGGCCATGGTGCTTCTTGCATTACAAGCCTATAATTTAGGGTTATCTCCTCCCAAACTGCTCATCATAGCTGTGATGCTAGGAAGATACTCAGTTTGATCCCCACACTTCCTATATTTATCATTCTGTTTAAGTAAAGAACAAAGCTGCAAGTGCAGGTAGAGCAACAACACTGTCCTAAATGGCCACATGTGAAGGGATAGTGCTCATCTTTGTGAGCTGAGTCTCCCACAGAGCAAAGCCCTGTCCTGTGGAGGACAGAGGAGCCACATGATCTGGAGCCAGCACAGGAACTGAGAGGCTCAGCATGTGCAGTGTTACATGTCAGATTTAACAGCCCTAGCTACTTGGAAACAGATTGTTTTCAGTGTTAAGTAAGAGACTGGATGCAAACCTTCCTTTAAAAAAGGAGAGGCATTTGGAGAAAGCAGAACAACATTATTTCCCTTATTGTCCCAGTCAGCAGTAAGGAAAAGGAGTGGCTAGGCCAGGACAATCTTTACACTTCCTAGGGGTGACACATGTACTGCCATCAACTTTTGAACTCCACATTCACAAACACATTGTAATAACTTACCAGTTCCTGGCAGCTTCTGCTTTTGCACTAACGGGAAGTGAGCTCAGGTATCTGCAAGAACTTCAACAGTACAGATCAGCCTGTGGCTGTTTCTGAAGTGCTCCAGTGTGCCCTGCATTCCTGGATGCCGTGCCCTGCTACCTCACGCTGCAGGAGACCACACTCACCTGGTCCTTACTGTCTGGATGCTGGCTCAGCAGCTGGCTTCTGCACTCCAAAGGCAGTGATAAAAATATTCACAACTACTATAATGAACACTAGTCCAGTTGCAAGGTTGTTGAGGAAATTCAGCTTTCCATGTTTTGCAGGGTTGTTAAGGTCGTATTTTACTTCAAAGAGAAAGGAGAAAAAAATGTTTAATAATATGTGTATTTCAAAATACAGACTAAAAGGTTTCATACTGCTGCAGTTACAGAATTCATCTTATGCTAAGCTATTTGGATCAGTCATGTTTAAAAGGGAAGTCAGATTCTGCAGTGTCAGTGAAAGTGCTAAGGGGAAGGTCTGTAACCACAAGGAGCTTATTAATGTCCAGTAATTAGCATCTAATCTCTGTGGAGACACATGGGAAGTAATGAATGCATGAACATCACTAGAAGTCTTTCGAGTTCTTGATGTTTTGAAGCTTAGCTTTGTTGCAGACTTTAAGCATTTAAAAATTCTTTCAGTCTTGAATATATGAAGCTCGAAGGCCTGACAGCATGAAGCTAAATTTCCTAGTTGAAATGCTACAAAAATCTCGTTACCAGTGCTGGATTTTTTCTGTCCTGGTGCCCTTCCCCAGCTTGTGTTCCCTTGTACTCCCTGCCTTTGCCCTGATTCTGTTTTGAGAAAGCAAGGGTACTCTATCTGTTAAACAGAGGGAGATGTAAGAGCAGTGTAGCTGCAGTCCTTTCTACAGAGAGCATCTGCTGTGTAAACATTTTCCTTTGTTTCTTGCAGCTGTTTTTCGGTTGAACTGCTAAAGGGAGTGAGGGAGGCTCACACAAGCATTAATGTAGTGTAAGCTTGGATTCCAGTTCTCGTGATAGCACACAAATTAGCTACATTGGGCTGATAATGGGTTTGGTTTAAGACACTGAGAAGTCTGGGGCACTTGCCTGGCTTCATAGAATCATTAAGGCTGGAAAAGACCTCCAAGGTCATCAGGTCCAACTTTGACCAAATACTACCATGCCCACCGAAACACCCCATGAAAATCCAAGAGTTTCCTGTCTCTTTCTCTGGCAGCAAGGGCCCCGCAGCTGAGACCCTTGGCTACATTCCTTTGATGCTGATGGGGTGAGTGCTGATGAATTCTGGAGCATGTTATGAGAATGGATTTGTCTGTTGAGACTCCAAGTTTTCAAGAGTATAAATCACTGGAGGTGTGTCTGCATGTGCACAACATGTGAGAGAAAGTTTATACCAGACAAGTTTTTACAGCAACATAAAAACCTAGAGCTCCTTCTGATAGGCACATACACAGACATACACCTTATGACTCTACCACACAAAATAAATCTTATTACTCGCTTGTACCATCATCATCCTGTTCCATACTGCAGAAGTGAACCACTGAACCTATATCCCTTGTTGTTGAAGCACTTAAGTGGTCACAAACACACTTGTGATGCTGAAGGGCTAACAGCCAGGTTCACTGGGGTCCCTAATAATGCTGTTTTGGTTTCAAGGAATTCTGAGCACCTGCTCAAGTCCTGTTTGCTAAAGCAGTGTAGTCAAACATCATAGGCCAGGCAAAGCATTGAAGAACAGTGTGGGGGAACTGTCCTGAGAAGCTACTGCACACCTCTGCAGGCATGAAATAATTTCAGTAGTACTTCAACCCTAAAATGAATTTACACATCTGTAAAGTATCTGGAGGCATGTGGATGCTTGCACCCCAACAGGACCTGGAAGGACTCTAGTTCTGCCATGTGAATGAAGAATAAATGAAGCTCTAGGTTTTATGTTGCTGAAACGTGGAATAAGAGCATTTGAGACAGTTGGATAAAAATGGAAAGGCAATAATGGCCTGACCTGTAATGTGAGTTAAAAGCAATCACGCTGAAAGGCAAACTGACACTTTCAGAGCTGTCCCTTTGTCCAAAGGAGGGTCAGAGAAGACAAGTAATACTTGTCCATTTAGGAAGAGCTCTAAACTTTGAAGTAGAATTGCAGTAATCCTATCTTTGTAATTACAGCACTTAAGATGAGAGTGTTTGTGAAAATGTTCTTAAGAACAGTTATTCTTTAAGGATTTTATTATAGTGGATTACTATGATTTCATGCCACTGAAACTATTTCAAGACATTCTTTGCTTTTCTTCCAAAACAATAAGGTTACCAAATCATTTCCAAGGACAAGTTTGCTGAACATTTCTCACATTGTTTCTGTGAAAGGCTCTTTAGAAGGAGGAAAAGCTTTTAATACCTAGTAGAAACTGTGAGAACTGGTAGCTCTCAGGATAAAACCCTGCCCCAAGGAAAGAAACTGGATGGTGACACAGACTTTTCTTTGGCCGTGTGAGAGCTTGAAGAGACAGAATTTCATGGCTGGACAGAAACAAACAATTCCTGCAAGCCAAAACTATAAAATCCACATTGTGAAAAGCAAGTTCTTGCTCTGATGCCTGTATCTTCATACTTTCCTGTCCTATTTCCTGACTTCTTCCTGTCTTTGATGTCAGCAGTACAACACTGCTCCAAGAGTGCATCACCATAAGCCAAGGGCTCTGTTACCCTCAATGTGACAAAGATAAAACTGACAGCAACTTGTCACAGTACAAGCTGGCTTGTACTGAGCAATTCATTTGGCTATAAATAAGGAACCCAGCTGGTCCCATAAACTGGCCCCTGGGTTGACAGACAGGAACCTCAAGCAATTATGTTCCATCCTAAGCCGCAGACATCTCCCTGGTCAGGAGCTGGGCTGTGTGGGGACCAGACCAATCTGCAGCTGAGACCACAGTTTTCCAATTCCCTATGCAGACTAGGTTTGGACACCAAAACACACTGTTTGTCACATGGAGCTTCAAGGTGTGTGTGTCAGCCCTGCCTCTGACCACCGACCCGATGGACCCATAATGGAACAGCAATTCAAACCATTTCAGCAGAAACAAGCATTAAAAAGTAGTATCTCAGCATATACTGAGGAATTATTGCCCAGCAGAAAGACAGGGAGCTTGTTTACAGCCTCAAAGCCAGCTGAAGTGACCAGGGGGATGCCTTCAACCGAGGAACATAAAAGTATTTTGCTGATTTTTCCATTACTTGCTCCCCACACCTGCCAGCATCAACAGGTTGGTTTTTTCCAGTCCCCTTCTGCAATCTCCTCTGAGCCAAGACCTGGATTCTGCTCTTGCACCAACTCTAACAAATGCAGAGACAGCTGTATTCCATCTCTTTTGTAAGAAAGAAAAAAAGCACATCAGCTGTGAATATTACAAGCCACGTGTGTATCCTGGATCCCTAGGAACTTTCTCCTTGAACAGAACATTGTTTTTTCAGCTGTGATAAGAGAGCACAACACTGAAAGATTGACAGGGATGCCAAAGGTGGCACCCATAACCCATTAAATGCCATGTGTGAACTCTGCCTTTTCATTTACATTAGGCCCAAGGTCAGTTATCTAGTTCCCACTAAGGTAAAAGATGAGATTTGAAAAATGTTATGAGAATAAATGATCCCATACCACTAGCAGAAATGATCCACAGCTGTTTCCTACCAGTGGTGGTGTCATTTTTTCCAGGTGGGCAATGGTAGATGCAGTTTGATTGCAACACAGCCAAGCTAAAGGCAACATGCCACACCAACATGATGATGGACATTTTGTTTTGACTTTCACTTCCCTTTTGGAGTTCCACATTCACATTATTTTCTTATATGATATGGAAGAAATACATTTCAGTCATAAGATTAAGTAACAGGTCTTGCCAAAAACATTATTATGAAACTGGATAGACTGCATTATCCTATCTGACCTACTGACATTTCTTTTACAATATTTCTTAACTTTCCTTCCTCCTCAGGCTTTTTGGAGGAAAAAATGTTCATAGTATGCGCAAATGAGTAGGACAAAAGTGATAAAAATTGAAGATTTCACATAAAGTCGCCCTTCCTCCCTTTGTTGCGGTATTTCTATGGTTTCAAGAGAAAACCTGTATTTTTGGATATTAGGAAAAATTTCTTCACTGAAAGGGTTGTCAAGCATTGGAACAGGCTGCCCAGGGAAGTGGTTGAGTCACCACCCCTGGGGATAATTAAAAGACGTGCAATTGTGATGTGTTATGTACATGGTTTAGTGGCAAACAGGGCAGCGCTGGGTCAATTTTTGGACTGGATGACCTTAGAGGTCTTTTCCAACCTAAATGATTCTCTGATTCTAACCTGAATCAGTTCTGAGGTAAAGGCTTTTTAAAAGCAAAGGGTGTGCTTATTTGCCATCTTATAGGCTGGGTCCTATAAGAAAAACACAAGTCAGTGGTTCTTGCTGTTGCTACCTACCAAGGAATATCAGGAGCACTCCCACCATAACTTGCAGGGTGAGTGACAGACTGATGAGAATGATCAGCGGGACGTAGAAGGAAAAGGAGGGCCCTTGCTCCATGACAGCTTTGAGCTGGGAGGCATTGGCCATCAGCAGGGCGATGTCCAGCATGCTCTCGGCCGCGCTCTTCTTGTTGGCGTAGTGGTTGATGTTGATGGGTCTGTTCCTTTGGAACCACTGCCACCTTCTGCGCTGGAGCCAGCAGAGAGGAAAATGGTTATTCACATCTCTTAATTGGTGCTGAGTGAGACATCACTTGGCCCATCAAATGATTCCTGTGATCATATGGGCAGAGCCCCAGCAGTGCTGAGATCCTCTGTGCAGCTTTCCCACTGTTATCCCCGTCCTCCAGAAGGAGAGCAGAAAGCAGTGCCTGCCTCTACTGCCCTTTGGCACTCTTTCCAGCTTGCCTGTAGGATCAGTCTAAACAGTCAGCATGTTTCTACTCTGGGAAAAGAAGAGACTGGAAAGGCTAAGAAGTTTGCACTGAGAAAAAGTTGGGAGGGAAAAACCACTGCAACACAATCCAGCAAACAGGCTGTTGTGACTAATTTACTCCTGAAGGCACACTTAAGAATACAGATATTTCTTAAATTCACTTTCTCTCCTTACACATCCAAAAAGCTCCTCCATTACTCATGAGTCTTCTTTAAGGGCTGATGTGAAGTTGGCCACTGTGTGAGCTTTGCTTGCTCTCCTTCCCTTGCTGCTCCTTCCTCTGCCATGCTACTGTCCAGGGCCATCCATACACCCATCCACAGATGTTCTTCCACTTCACTATCATATGATGTGTCGTTGCCAAGAATTGCCCAATTACAAGGGAATTGTTTTTTTCCCCATTTTCACATCAGCTGGTTTTGTGCTGTTTTTCATTCGTTTGTTTTTTTTAAACTGCTCTGCAAACAAACAGGGAAGTAAAAACCAACTGCAGGGCAAACTTAGGGCTAGTTAACCCAAGGGGGTGAATACACGAGTGTTTCCTGATGATGATTCATGTGACCTGACTTGAAATTTGACTGCTTGTCTCCCAGAGGTGCCTATTTCTCTATGGATTAGATGCAGCTTAGGGTAACTAGGCTAGACTTAGCTGCCCAACTCCACGAGGAAGGAAGAGTGAGTGATCCTCTATCCTTGCTGTCTCTGAACAGGTTAGGAATTTCATTCTTTCTGCTCTTACTTCTAGACTTTAAAAATAATAGACAAATATATGAAAAGTAAGCTTATTCTAGCTCTCTTCTTTAAACCTACTTCTTAGAGACCTTTTTACTGCCCAAATGTGTTCCTGCTTGCCAGACTCCTGTGAAAGGAGTCTGGCTTTGCAGGTTAGCTCAAATGCAGAAGACACCCTCTAATTACTCTCCCCAGCATTATCGACTCCCAAGCCAGGCTTGCCACAGTCCAGACCTAAAAGCCTCCTTTTAAACAGGGTATATATTCATGTACCCATTGCCAGTTTTTTCAGGGCATTTAAATACCAAACTTGACCTGTTTTCACCAGACATGTCAACCATCACAAGCCTAAATATTTGACTGAATGTAGTAGGGCAGCAGCAAATGTCAGAGCTTCTTCTCAGCCTGTGATCTTGCCTTCACCAGGAAAAATGTCCTGTAATCATGAAAACCCCAGAAACATTCACTTCCTGTCTCCTGACTGAAGCTGGAAAACCACAAAACAAAAATCCAAAAAGAAGAGTAAATTAGCCTTGTCTTCTGGGAGCAAGCTGAAGGCCACTGCCAGAGGTACTGAAGCTGATGCAGTCAGTACTACATGGGCACTTTTTAAGATCAGACTGTGTGTTACACAGCAATATACACACAGGTAATGAAAGAAGAGATGTTGCATTAACCTCAGGAGAGTGACAGTCTGTACAACAGAAATTATAGTAGAACTTGGTTATGTGGCTTTACAGTTTCAGGGGGATTATGAACAATGGAAACTTGCTAAATAATAATGAAGCTGTGCAGAACTAAAGCTGAGCCATACTGAACTTAGTGGGGCTGCTCTTTACTGTGTTCTGCAATATTCTTCCCAATCAGAACTGTTAAAAAGATGCTAAAAAGCAATTTTGTTTAAGAAGCTATTTATTTACAGTTTTGAAGTATTAATCTTTCAGAAAAATACCACATGGCTAATTTTTCCAGATCTTTGAGGGGAAATTTCGTGTTTGGAAAAATTCCAGTTAAATCAAAAAAGAGGTGGATCAGACTTTTATTATTACTATAAAAGTAATAACACAGAACTAAAGTAGAACTCCATTTCTGAACTTTTATTTTTTTCTAAGATCAAACCGACAGTTACAGGATTGAACTAGCAACTTTACACTAGTATTTAATAATACTTACAGCTGTACAATTTCTGCCCATATCTCCATCACCTACACACTGAAATTGCAAAGGGCCATTTATGGCCACTTTGAAGTTAGATTTCCCCTCCATCTCAGAGACCTTGCTGATCTAAAAACAACCAGGTAGAACATTCAACAAAGAAAAAAGTATTCTTCCAACAAAAATATTTTAAGCCGTATCAGTCATGTAATGGATGATTACAGAATCACAGAATAGGCTGAGTTGAAAGGGACCCGTAGGGACCACCCAGCCCAGCCCCTGTCCCTGCCCAGCCCCCCAGCAATCCCACCCTGTTCATCCCTGCAGTGCTGTCCAAAGGCTCCTGGAGCTCTGGCAGCCTCGGGGCAGTGCCCATTCCCTGGGGATCTGGGCAGTGCCAGCACCTTTGGGGAAAAACCTTTCCCTGAGATCCACCCTAACCCTCCCCTGACACAGCTCCAGGCCATTCCCGCAGCTCCTACCACTGGTCACCACACAGAGACACCAGTGTCCCTCCTCTGCCACCCACAAGGAAGTTGGTGCCCCCAGTGAGTCTCCCCTCAGCCCCCTCTACTGCAGCTGGACAGACCAAGGCTTCCCCTCCAGGCCCTTCACCATCCTCATGGCCTCCTTATCTCTAATGGATCCTCAGCACACCTCCTCAGAAGATACACACTCTGTGGTTGATCCTTCAAAAAAACATGAGATCACTTGTTCAGCTTAGCACTGACTCAAGAGAGAAAAACCCCTACCCCTGGCTCTGGAATGAATCATCAGTTTCATTTCCCATGGAAATTTCATTTCGAGGAGAGGGGGGAGATGTTCACCCAAGTACCAACCCGGTGTAACACTAACTACTTTGTGAGAACTCTGCAATCACACGCTGCTGTGGTTGCAGGCAAATACAACAACAACAACAACAAACAAACAAGCAAACAAACAAAAGATAAAAATTCAGCATGTGTTTGTATTTCATAGACATCATGATTTTCTAGCAGCTCCAAAGTCCTGTGCTTAAGAAGAATCACTTTTATACAAACAGAACATGCAAGTAGGACTACATTAAGAAAAAAACTGTGGCAATCATGTTGACTCCTGACAGCTAAAAAAGTTAATATTAAAAAAAGGAAAAGTACAGTCCACTGAGGGCCAAGCACTGTTTTCCAAAAGCTGGTTCCAGGATCCAGTTAAAATATTTCTACTCATTAAATAAATGTAAAATAATCAGCACACCTCATGACTAAATTTGTGTAATGAAGGAGTAACTTAAATTTGCCCACACAGCTATTTAAATAGAAGTTTGCTCCTGTACAATTTTTTCTGCCTTGCATTATTAGTACCCATTCCAGTCATTTGGTCTTACAATGCTATTTCTCACAACTGGGCTGTGGACTGTCTATTTTGTGTGGTTAACACACTGTTTGCTTACTCTAGCTACTTAAAAAACATGCAAGCAAAAACTTATCACCAATAGTATCAATATTTGGAGTATACAGAACACTCCAAATTCAGTTTGATATGAGTTATGAGAACATACCATTTCAGGCTATATGCAGCAAAATAATTTTAATTTCCCACAGGCTGGTTAGCTGCAGTATGATGCCAAGAAACTGCCATGTTCCAAATTACTCCTGAATTAATATATGGACTTCAACACATGTTTAGGAATAACATGATTAAAACTTTTTATTTCTACTATCCAATTCTTGTTCACCTTTTTCATAGCTCTTCTTTAACTCCTTCATCTAGCACATCCTGTTATCTTGGAAACACTAAACTAGATTTTATGGAGATGGTGGATGGAGAGTGTTTCAATATGGACCATGAACAAGGAAAGCAAATAGATGGATGCAAAAACAGTTACAATCTGTATTTGTATGAGCAGATCCTTTGAAGAAGAGATGAGATACTTCTGCCAGGTGTAATCACACGTATTACTCAGTGAGGTGTGCCACGCCAGTCCAAACCTAGAAGCAAGAAATTTCTTGCTTCCAAAAGCCTGGCAGCTACTAAAAAAATGTATTCAAATGAATGCTGGAGTAAAAATAAACCACATCAAACCACTGTGTGACCACATGCTCAGAACTACCGAGAGCTTAACTGGTCTTTTTAAAATTTTTATGCTTTGATTGCTTTGAAGGTAACAACTACAGCTGCATTTCATGTCAGCTCTTCTGTATGAGAAGGCAGTGGTCTGTGGTGAAGGTGTGCAAGAGAGTCTGTTTTGAGGAGAGGACACATGTGGGACAGGTAGGAAGGAAACAAGAGTGACCCATGCTGAGATGCCTGTGAGCATTCCTCAAAGCAGACACACTTCTGACTCCAATACAGAAGATTCAGGCAGCTGCAGATGGTCTCCCCAGGTTTAGGTGGCTGCTGAGCTGGGGTGTTCTTTTGTTTGTGTGAACTGGCAGATTTTTTGAGGTATCTTCTATTCAGAGATGGTTTTTTGAAAAATCTGTCCCCATCTGTTTTACCTTGCATATACTTGGTGTGTGTGTGAGAGAGAAAATTTAAAAAGTGTTTATGAAGTTCACTGAAGTGCCACTGTATACATTTAAAACAATGTAATTGCACATCTCACTGCTTATTCTTTATATGGCACTCACTGAGAACTTGAGTTTTGATGGGAAAGATGTAACAAAATGACGGTTGCTTGCAACTGAAGATGAAGCAAAACAGGAAAGTTGCTGAAAAATTCTTGGAGCAGACCACATTGGGGAAAAAAACCCCATCTGGAGTACCTGTGATGCAATCACAAAGCTGCTTCAAGAAAATGAGAGAACTCCTGAGAAATCAGAGGTTTAGAGGAAACCACTCCAGACCACCACCATCCCAGCCTTGCTTAACTTTAGGTAGGATTTCCAGGATTTATTAAAAACAGATTTTTATTTTTCTTGGTTTTATACTCATGAATCCAAGGGTTTGTCAGGGGAGGGAGGGCTGGAGGAAGGACAGATGTGCTACACAATCAGCCCAGTCCGTCTGTAACCAGAACACTTTGCCAGTGACACAGAAGAGGGTTTAGTACAGCGGTTTCTGCGTGGCAGAGACTTAGGCTGGAGTAAGAGCTGCCTTTAGAGTTCAGTCCTTTCCAAAACAAGATAAAAGACACTCTTTTACCCATCTGTTTTCTTCTGATAAGTGGCATGTTCGGCAAACATCCTTTATACAAAAACAGAATGCAGATGAGTATTTCCCAATGAGGATGTCTGGTCTTTCTGACTACACATAGTATGAAAAAGCTAGGCATTCTTGTTTTTATTTTGATTACTGCATGGAAATTAACCATACAGGCACAAACACTTCAGTAATTCCTCCTAGTTTTTTAGTAATTGCTTATTTCGTAATTTTGTATTTATTATTTTTATTAATTTTGTAAATTTTGTATTTATTT